>VZSV01000102.1:946402-963450 GCA_013398735.1 Nothocercus julius
ACTTCCTGTGAAGGATGGAGGTCTCATTTTTGGACTTCTAAATGCATCTCACAATTGAATATTACACACCATCTTTGAAGTGTTACATTCAGACTCTAATAATTTATGGCAAACTAAATTCATGTAACAACTTAAAGATGATAAAAATATTTAATGTTTTAGTTCATATATTAGTCTAACTATAGTGCATAGTTGATTAGATGGATTTCTAATATGTTTGGTTACAGAAAAACAGGGTGTCATAATTTTTCTGAAATTTTGCTGAGATTTTTTTTCTGAGATTTTGGCTTTCAAATTTTGGATTCAGTAAGAAACAAAAATGACATCAAAGTCAATTCTTCAAATAACCTACAATTTCAAGATTGTCTATTTTCAAGTTTCAACTAAAATCAGAAAAGAATCTGAATTTCTAATAAGGGAGAAGAAAAAGGGAGGGGGCAGGAAAGCACACTGACTTCACTGTGATTTAATCAAATCTAAATAGAGGGAATAAAACTTATGTATTATAAAAGGAAAAATAAATCCTGCTAATTTAAGATTTATTGAATGAAAATTTACAAATGAGCTCATAGTAGTTTTAGTAAACATTTATTCATAAGAAAATGCATACCTTCATAAGTCTTTGGAGGTAATACTGCCAGTAATTCATAAAGTTTATGTCTGTAAACTGTTGATGATGTTTTTAAAGAATTGCCATATAGTTTATATATTGAAGAAAGCCTTAAGATATAAAAAACACATCAAAGATGTTAGAAAGAGAATAAGTTTTATTGAACATTCTGGTTTCACTTGTACCAAATTCTACTGAATACCTTAAAACTGTGCTTAGTAGAATTACAGAACCTCTCATTTGTCCATTCCCAGTCCTTATTTTTATTTAATACCAAAGAAATAAATAAGCTTTTATTGCATTTGATTGGACCAATATTTATTAAAATTAACTTTCTGTAGATACATCTGAGTTTACAGCCGAAACACATTAAATCACTACATATTCTAAAGTGAGGTAAAGTTTAAATAGTATATCCTCACAAAAAAACCTTTTCCAGATTAGCTGTCAATCTAAATACAAAAAAAAAAAAAAAAAAAAAGAGACCATCTACAAAACTTTATGCACCAGTATACTCTTGAACTGTGCTTCTTTTATTTTATAAAAAAGAAAAAGACACATGCATTCATTTGATTAATATTATATATACACCATTATTTTGCTTCTTTAATCAAATATGCCATTAAAGACATTCACTTATCAAAAGCATAGCATAATTTCTTCTCTAGTTTCCTAACATTACACTGGAATTTGCAGGACACAGTACTACAGCAACAAAAGACTACAGCGAGTTCAGTTACAGAGCTGAATTCCATAATTACTGTGCTTTGGATAGTTCTCCAGACAATTCACTAAATTAAAAATACTGGACTGTTCTGTAGGTTTTCGAATCCAGAATCCCATTTAACATTTTGATGTACTTACTGAATCAATAAATCAACAGCACTTGGGAGAGGGGGGAGAAGTCTCTGAACAACTTCATCTGTAAGGAGACCAGCACAGTGGGAAACAAGGCTCTTGATAGCTAAGAAAGGAATTGGATTTTTAACTCAGTTAGAATCAGATGATGGGAGATGGTGGAAAATTACACTTCACTAAGCACTTACAGCAGAAGAAAAAATACAAAAAAAAAAGATCATTTTGACACACGATTTAAGAAATTGATAAATTATTGAATGAAAATCTTATTTAGTGATTAAATGTTTTGGTGTCTCAGTTTGCATGTTTGACTTCCAATTGCATACAGGAGTTGCAAATATTTCTTGCTGTGTTACCAATTGATTTGTGGGAGATAAGTCCATGTACTCAGGGTGTGGGGGATAGAGGTATGGTAACTAGATGACTTGTGATGACTAGACAACCTGCCACTTAACTTGCTAGTTTTTCCTTTAAATTTAGCTTAATTACTGTGCTACAAGAAACAATTCATTTGTACTCTATTATTTTTCATTGTTTATAAAAAAGGAACTTGAATTGGTATTTCAAAATTCACATAGAGAATATACAGCTGTATTATCAAAAATGGCAAACATTTTAAAATTTACTGTTTAGGTTATTTTAAAAATGAAACTACTGTTTAATTCTAAACTGTCAAATAGATTTTAATAGTGCGAGAAAGATGATCACTCTCCTGGAGCTCTTATTTCTGCTACGCTAAGGACCATTTAGCACACCAGAATATATGTTTGAAACATAGTAAGTATTTGCAGATCACTTAAATAGTCTCTTGGAAACCCAAATTGGGAATTTCACAATGAAAAATTGTGCAATTTCACAATGAAAATGTTTCACAATGAAAAATTGCAACCTACTAGGCAGTAGCAGCAGACAAGCAGACAGTACTGTTCACTGTGCAACAATCGCAAAAATCATATTATATTTTCCACCTGATTCTTCTCAGTCTGGTAGAAGTGTTTGATCCATTCACTAATTGTATTCTGTTTATACCAAATCAGCTATTAGGAAGCCGAACTGTTATCTACCAAATGCAACAGACTGTATAAACAACAGATCATGCCCTAGTTTAGGCCCTCAGATATTACTGATATAGGTATGTTAAAGATCAAAATGGGAAACATCCTTCCTAATACCAGCTACAGACTGGAAATCAACTGATTAGAAGAAAAAGAGAAAAGAAAACCTTCAATAATAGATTATTTCTTTATTTTTACAAAAAAAATGTGCACACACACACACATGCTTGCTAGAAGTAGTATCTCTTCTATCATCACCCTCTATCCCCAACACACAACATGAAAAATCTTTGTTCTTTCAGAAGGAAAAGAAAAAGCATAACCAAGTACTAAGAGCATTCAGAGAAAGACACAGCAAATCCCTCTTACCACAGAGAGCACCAGCACGGCTTTCCAGTGTTACTTGCCATGTAAATGAATCTCCTCGAGTCTTCTCTGTTTCTAGATCTTTAGGAGACGATGGAAAGATGCACTTCCACAGCAACAGAATTCTTGGCAGATGGTGTTGGACAACTGCCGGACCTTTAAGTATTAAGAGTTGACATGCCAATGTGAGAATTCATAGAATTAAAATGTTCACTTTAATTCTTTTTTCTGTGTTCACAGAACCATGACCTCTTTGACAATCAAAACTTCAGATAAGCATCTCAACAAATTTTTATGCTACTTTCCCAGCCTGCTCATATAAAATTTCCCAGTTTTTTATTGCTTTGGTATTCCATTTTCATACATAATTACACACCCAATGATATGCCTAACTGTATGTCACACAGGTAACTGCAATCTCTGTCTCATCGTGCTTAGACCCAGTACAGCACCAACATGAAAGCAATCTAATAAGCAGCAGTAGTGTTCAGAAAAGCAAACATGCAATACAGGTTCAGGTACAGCGCATATTCTAACCATCAGTTTTTCCTGAATTGAAGTAACAGTTGAAAACGTGAAAGATGGCTTAAAATATGATCAAAATAGATAAAATTAATTTGCCAACAGTAATTTAGAGAGAGAAAGCAATTTAGAGGAAGAATCAGAAAGCTCAGTAATATTTCAAGCGCCTCATGAGAGGGAAATATACTTTCATTCTTATTTCATATTCAATTAACTGTGGTCTCACCCAACCACTGCCTTTTCAGACATTGCTCCCCATGACTTAATAGCAATTTTGAAAGTAATGACACTTATTTCAGAAAGTTTTTCATTTTTTCCAATTATTTTAGAATTACTTTGCAGTAGTAAGTTAAATGAAACAACATAAGAATCAAGTCAGAGACAGAAGGCAAAACAGCTTATTTTAAGTAAAAATTGAAGAAACCTCTTACCTAATGTCATGAGAGCACCTATCAACAGCCATCCTGCCTGTGTTCGCTGCAGTGAAATGCGACTGTTTTGAGATGCAGAACACAACAGATCCTCTGCTACTGTCATGATGACCTTCAAAGTTAAAACAAACAACCAAGCAAAGTGCATCAACATCTTAGGAACTATATATGGAAATCAAATACCGCTTAAAAGGAAAATGATTCAGTTCTTGGCTACTTCCAGACTAAGTTACAGACCAACTCCCTCCAACTCCTTGTTTCAGTGAAAAATGTCATGCCTTTAGCACCTTAACCACCACACAACTGACGAACTTTCTTGGTAAGACCCAAATGTGTCTTGGGCAGACTGCACACAAGTTGTGAAGCACCTTGGCATCGTTTAGAAGGAATAAACCTAAAAGCCATCTCTAACCTGTCCCTTATCCTCAGTAAATCACTTCTCAGTCAGAAGATTTGATGATAATGTAGAATAAGGAACTGCAGTGGAGAAGACAAACGTTCTTTTGCACATACACAAACGCAAAAAAAAAAAAAAAAAAAAAAAAAAAAAAAAAAAAAAAAAAAAGCCTCATAAAGACTGTTAGCCCACAGGGTAAACTCCGTAAAGGACGATAATCCCTTTTATTCTGTGGTAAGGACAACTGTGTTCTTTAATGCCTTCCCTCTTGCATGCTGAGCAGTTTCCACATCCTAAGGGTCAACTGCTCCTCTGAGGAGCTCACAATTCAAGAACAATCAAATGCACAGTAAGTGAAGAGTAATTAAAATAAATAAATAAATCAAATACAACAGCACACACCCCTGGTTATACAGAAGTAAGCATATACAGACCAAAGCCTTTGGAAGGTGTTAAAATTATACAGGCCTGCAAGATGAGCTCAGTGATATCATACCATGCAAGAAGAAAAAAATGTACAAAATTGTAACAAAGAAATGATCAAGAATTTGATAAGGCGTGAAAGATTTGTGCTAACTTCTTCCAACACCACATCCAACTGTGACTCTCATTCTCAGGAAAGACAAAATCAGGTACAGTTCACGAAGACAATCCAGAGAACACCCATCAGATGCCTAAAAAGGTCAGCAAATTAAGCTTGTTTTCCCTGGAAGCTATGGATAAGGAGATAACATTGGTAAAACTGGAAAAAGAAAAAAACTTGGCATTTTGAAAGAGTCGGGAAGGTAGAAATTTGTTTGCCGCTAAGTGCAAAGAGATCAAAGCAGCCATTTCCTGGACTATGGCATCACAGGTAGAGATCAAAAATACTTTTCAGTCAGAGCAAGAAATAAAAATGTTTCTAAAAGCACTTTCTCCAGCCTTGCTACAACAAGCCAACAAAAAGCTATTTACGAACACTCACGCCTTGATGTCACAAGCAGAGAGAAAAGTTTTATCTATTCTACTTACTTTCCCTAGTTTTTTTTCTCACCTTCCCATGCAGGCAAAATTTTCTACTTCTCTAGATAACAAGCCTGCTGCAATTACCTTCCTATTTGGGAAAAATTTGGGCCATAGTTAGAAATTAAGATTGCCATAGACAGTAACAAGATACGTTGTAGAGACTGCAGAGAAAGGATGAACATGCTGTTTGTGCACTGAGATTTTCACAGAATGGTTAAGGTTGTGAAATTGATTCAAGAATTTCATTTCTGTTAAATTTTACTAAATAACATGAAGATATTTGCTAGATTTCATTAAAGATTTTCAAAATATTACAGAATTAACTGCTTTAATTACTGACAAGAAATGTATACTGGAGAGTCACAGGTGGAAATGGGAAATACTTTTGGTTAATTTATGGTTAAACATGTTTCCATCTGAGAAACTTAGATTTCTAAAGTTCCAGCATGCAGACCTGTTTATATTTGTCCAGTCAGTTTTTATAAAAGAAAAATATTTTCCTTTGTCAACCCTGATACATTTCAGGTGTAATTCAGTCCTTTTCTTATCATTAAGATTGCTGTGAAGCTCACAGGAAAAAAAGAAATGTCAGCATGCCAGTCTAAGACAATGAGAAACAGGGCCACAAGCACAGAAGTTTTGCTTTTGCTGGAAAGAACTTGCAATTCTGAAAAGCTTGAGTCTTCAAGAAATTTATTCTGCAAATAAATCTTTCTTCAGACTGTTCAAATTCAGCCCTCGTACTTCCTTAGAATTGACTTCTATGCTAAGACAGGGTAGAAATACATAACAAATTTTTCCATTAGCAAAAGGTAGCAGAGTGAGTGGTTAACAGAGACACTAATGACATAGAAATTCACAATCCTGAGAAGTTGTTTTGTGACACATCTGAGAAAAACATTTCACAGATGTAAGCACTTGAGTTACGATATGCTTGGAAAACTCCTCGAGAAAATGAAATTTTACATGGCTATCCTGGAGAACACGAAGTTTTATAATCACATAATACATACAAATACCATTGGGAAGATCAAAGAATTGCCTCTAAGTAAAGTTTTAGAAACATACCTTCCCTTTTCCATGTGGAATTCCTAAAGGACAAAGTTTTACTGCACCCAGCAAAGCAGCAACAGCAAAACTATAACCAGTAACTGCTTCTGGGGAGGATTTTAATGCACTGAGGCGGTCAATGCAGCGATCCAACAGCAGGGACACATAGGATGGCAGCGCCACTGCGACACAGCGCAAACACCAAGCTGCTGTGAGTCTAACTGCCATGCTGGGATGAAGAATGACAGAAATTACTGCTTCCAGAATTCCTGGAAAACAAAGGAATAAGCAACTTAAGAAGGCATCAAAGGATATGACTCTTAAAAAGACAAAAAAAGCAAAAGTGTATGTTGAGGAACGGTAAACACACCACTGTTCAGGTTGCTGTACTTCTCTCTAAAAAGTGATATTGTTTCTTATTTTGAAATATTTTTCATCATTTTAAAATACTTCAAAACCTTTTTTAAAAGGTTACCTTATTTGAAAAATAGTATTATAAAACAAACTTAAAATATCAAGCATAGGAAACATCTGTAGGTACATCCAAGGAAAGAGAAATTCATGCAGGGAAAATAGCAGGGAAAATTCAAGTCCACATCACATGAATCAATCAGTTTTCAAGGCTGGAGGTAAGGTACATAGGAATGCATTCAGATTAAAGCAAAAAATAAAAGATTATAATTCTTGCTGAGGTTAAATAAAAACAGTAAAGGTAGATGAAGATACTCAGCTTGATCAAACTGATTTATTGTAAACAATACAGTGTGTGTCGGACTCAATTTAAATACAAACCTTAATCATGTAAATTTGAGGGCACATACCTGTACTGGAATCTTGCAGTAATGGTGCTGCTGTAGTTCCTAAGCCATGGATGAGACTTCCGAGTTCTTGCAGCGTACACACAAGCACGTGCTGACTTGCTGTTACATCTGTTGTAATTCGTGTCTCCAAGTTACCATCATTCACTGCAGCATCTGATAACACAACAGAGGGAAACTGCTATGAAATCATGGCCAAAATAAAGCAGACTGGAGAAAGGATTTTGCTATGGTAAGTTACCTACGTTACCACATGAGCTTTTAGCATTGCTGTTTTTATCACTGACCAGTTTTGATAAACAAAACAAGTTCATTTCACTTTCACTGAAAGAAGAACATTTCTATCACTGACACAGATGTAGCAACTTCTGTGAGGGCAGGTAGGTAGAAAAATACAAAACTGCCATATTGCTTATCTGACAGAGGACAGGACATGGTAGCTACAAAGCAGCAGGCTATTTTCAGTCTCACCCACACATTTTGACAGAATTTACTGCTTTGTGTTACAAAGAAAGAGGAGCAGGGAGAGAGAAAAAAAAATAATTCTGTGTAAGTTTCCCTTCTGAAATACAAATTATTGTTCATTTAGATTCCTACATATTTAACTATGATGCCACACGCAGATTATACCAGGGAGGAACTGGCTATGCCTTGCATTCTCCACATTCTCTCTTCCTCCCACCTGCCTGATGATGTTAGGCTGCAGCAGCTTGCATAGTAGCTGTGTACAGGACTTTAAGCTATAAATGATCTTTTTCTCCAGGAGAAATGCTTTTCATACTTTTTATTATAGTCATCATTTAACAAAATGATGCTTGGAAAGAAGTTTTTTTTTTTTTTTTTTTTTAAAGTTTACATACGTGTCTGTATGGCTGTGCACAAACACAGATGCACACAAATCAAAACCCAGCCTGAGTTAAAAAACAAAGCACCCAACAGAAGCCCACTACATTATTATGGTAATAAATGGGCAATAGATTTTCCATTCCTGCAGTCTCTGGATTAGGAAGTTGGACAAACAATCATTCAAATAGAGAAAAACAGAGGCCTGAATGGATAATCTTGTTAGACTCATACCCACAACTTTCTTCAATTTCCAGATGGCCTGACAAATCTCCTTGGCAGCTGCAATTTGAGCCTTTTCCCCAAGAAGGCCTCCTACTGTAGCTCGAAGGATAAATGAAACACAGCGGCGAGAGCAGATAGCATCCATCTGAGCCTGAATAGCCTTAGGGTGAGACTGAGACACGAGATCTAGAATATGGGAAAGGAAGGCAGAGAAGTTCCTTTCAAGCCATTGTCCTCCTAACGTGGAGACAAATACCACATATGCCTGAAAGAGATTTGAAAAGAAGTCATATTTTAGAGTAATGCCATCTGGAAAAACACTGCTAGCTATCCCCTGTACATATTTTTTGATCCTAGCACTAGGTCGCAACTATAAAGTCATTAAACTGAGACATTTATAAACATTTATAAACACTATTTATTTATAAACATTTATACATTTAAACATTTATAAACATTTATACATTCATAAATCATGTACATTTCTCAGTTCTCAGTTGCTGGTAGCTGCATTTTAAAAAAATGTTTAAACTGATACAAATTAAAAAACTGTACTAGCAATATTGCAGTTTGGTTTGACTGTAAGTTCATTCAAGCTGCTTTCCTGTTTTACTTCATTTCAGAGTGTGAGAAATGGCAGTTCACCCTGCACAGGCACTTGATATGTAAAACATCGTGTTTGGTCTCACTGAACAACAGCTTCCAGCTATTTAACATTCTGCACATGAAACCCAAATTTAATGTATGAACGCATTTTAAGAACTACTAAGTTAAAAAGTACAACACACAGCCCTGAGAGAATTTTGTTATTATAGGCTTTGAATTAGGGAATATTTGCAGTCCCATGCGCGGTTCTTCATTTCAGTGATTTTAATTGTTTGCCTTGCACTGAAGGTACCACAAAAAGACTATGGATGTCACAACAAAGAGAAAGAAGGCAAAGCCATTTTACAAACCTAAGCACCACAAGACCATTTTTTTCCCACTCCCTTACAAGTGTCTTCCGAGTGTATGTGTTGGATTCTGCTTTTAATGAATAGATTTGCTATCATGAAGAAAAGTGAATACAACAGAAAGACTATGCAAATGAACAGACAAATCTCTCATAAGAAAGTCCACATTTACTACGACCAAACTTGAGTATTTACCCAAGGCATACTTTTCCCATGTCTAATATCAACAACTCAATTATTCATGTAAAAAGAGGTGAAGGACTGTTGTTCCCTTTTTTTTAATTATTATTATTATTATTTGCTGGGAACTCTTAAGAGTTCCCAGCAAAATACTTGCAGATAGAGGAGAAAAGAACTCACCTTCTGGATATATAAAAAAGCTAGCAGTTGGGCAAAACAATTTTTTCTTCAATAACTTAATAGCTCTTTACAAGTATTACTTAAGCTTTATAATGAACCAGTACTTACCTTCATTTTACAGATTTGAAAATAGAAGAATTTAACAGGAAAGCTTTATGAAGAATCATACTGCTAGAGCTAGTTAAGGGGATTTAATTAATCTGATAGTTGTTTTTAAAGCTGATTTAGAAATGTAGAGAGTCAGAATAAAGAGAAATAGAACGAATGATTGCATGTATTTGACCACAGTTAAAGGGCACATGTAAAACTGATTTTGCTAGAGAAGTCTATCTCAGCTTTACTGCATTTCCTTCTGAATTTGTCTGATATTTACTTCTAATGTTTCAAGTACAATGCCATCAACAGCTTAATTCTTTAACAGTATAGTTGACTTCAGCTAGAGCTTTTCAATTTCTATTCCCATAATCTGATCATTAGAACATAATACTTACATAATGCAACATTTAAACACAATACTTTTTGAAGTGTCTTAATGTTGCTCAAACATAAATTATTCTTCCATATTCAAAATGTCAGCTTCAATACTTTTATAAATTTTAATTTATGACAACTTGCTATTAACATAATAATTGATATATGATACAAATTCAAGGTTTTGTTTGTTTGGTTTTTTTTTTTTTTTGATTACAGGCACTGATATATGCAGATTTCCTCAGTTACTTGCTTATTAACACATCACTCTGCTTTAACTATGATGGTGCAGTTCCAGTGCATAAATCATTTAGCATAGGTACTATAATATCAACTATACTGTCAATTTTACCCCGTATAGCAAAAAGGAGGCAACCCAAACCCAGTAAAAATTATCAAAATGGTTACCTGAAATATCTATTCTTGAAAAAATAAACAATAAGATAGCTCTGGGTACCTACAAGACTCTAGGAGACTGGCTTACATTTTCTTGCCAAATAGCAAAGGTATTATTGCTCCCAGCTGTTTTGCCGCTCTGCCAAAAAACTCCCACCCAGCACCAACTGAAGACAGAAGACATGTGTGAGCACATTTTAGCAAGGTCTGGCAATTGATATCAACAATTCAAGCTAATTTACAGAATTTTTGCACTGCAGAAATTGAAAAGCACTCAATCAATTCTGTTACTGGCAAATGGGAAATATCAAACACCTGTGGGGATGGTTATATATTATCACAGTTGTTTGAATATAAATGTTCATCACCTTTCATCATGATTAATATTTTAATAATTAGGTTTTAACATGTAAATGTACTTGAAAATAACATTTACAGAAAAAAGTCAATATGACTTTATCTGAAAAATTTATATTGTTTTTACCAGCATGCATTATATGCTCTGATTTCCCTATTTCTCAGATAACAAGATTCTATCCTTTACCGGTAAGCCTGAAATACAGCAAAAACAGCTGGCAGACCTCTTTTTTTTTTTTTTTTTCTTTTAAACTAAACTCTGTTTCCTTTATTTTTCAAGCAATCATTCAAAACAGAGTCATTCTTTCAGAATGGGGCTGAAATGTCTCTATAGATAATATACAAAAGCTAATTCCAGTAAAAGAATTATTGCAACTATTGTAACTTCACAGGTTTTAGACATACGGTATTTGTTAAGTTTTAAATTAAAAAAAATACTTTGTAGAACAGATTCATATGAGTTGTTTGAAATTAATATTATTAGGAGCTTTCACAAGCAATACATATTTCATTTGGACAATTTCAAACTATTAGATAAGCTTGCAACATTAGAATATTTTTTTCTTTTTAGCATACCTAAATTTGAAAACCCTTATTATAAATCATGTTACGACAGATAAGAAAAAGGATGAAGAGAAATATGGCAAGCAAAACACTTGTTATATGAATGTTAGTCAACCTTAGAAAAATCACAAAAAATGTAATCCAAACCTGGGTGATTCCAACTCTAACATCTTTGCTGATTGAACTAGTTCCTTTCAGCATATCACCGCTGGCTCGTAGAAATCCACAACTTCCACGTAAAAATCCAGTTGCTAATAGCTCCATGGCTTCTTCTAGAGAGACTCTGCGGAAGTTTTGCCTGGTGGATGCTAAAAATAGGTATATACATTTAGAAGAATATGTCTGTAAAACTTTTTATATTTTAGAAGGAAAGTTTCAACTCTAATCATTAAAAAAAGTTTTGCACAAATTCAGTAGTTTAGCCAATTCAAAATATTGTTAAAGCAAAGAAGATTTTAGAATCCAGTGCTCTTGGAAACTAGAAAAAGCTATTTGAATTCTTTTGCTTCAGCTGTAGATAAAAATAATCATTACCTAGTATGTATGAATATACACCCTCCCTCAGCATTTACAACCATCTTTATTTCCACAAAACAGACTGTATGGCCTATTCCTCTCTGCTCCAATAATTTTTTCTTGCACTTTAGAATTCCTGAAAGCACCATTCCATCTTGCCACCAAAGAAAACAAGGAATTTCATATAGAAAGTTTAAAATATACTCTGGGACATGATGGCTGCGCAAACTAAGTGAGATATTCATGACAGTTTTTCTCTTTCAAGCATGGAAAGAAAAGAACCACCAGAGGATTTAAGCCAGACAGAGTTTACATTCTGATCTAATATTACTCATAGCTTGACAAGAACTTCAGAGGTTTTAGTCAACTGCCTTTTTTTTTTTTTAAATCACAAATGAAGAGTCAGCAGGCAAAATATGTACCTCACCTGTTGAGTGTTTCAATGTTACAGCTCTAGCCAATACAGTGCCTAAAAGCTTTGAAACCGCTAATCGCACATCGTAATTGGAACCTTCGAAGGATTTAAAGCACAGGGTCACAATACTATCGAGGTCTGTACTCCACATAAAAATTGCTTCATTCTGAAGTTCGAGAAGACACTAGACAAAAGGGAAAGAAAAATCTTTAAGGTAAATATGCAAAAGCACTCAATATAGATTTTAGCTTGCAACATAATACACAGAGTTCTCCCTAATAAGTATGGTGCTTCACACCAAAATGACTTAAATTTTCCCTGCTAAGGCAATGTCTAAGAAAGCAATATAGATGAGCAAACAATATATTTTGTGCTGTGTTTATCATCCATTAAAACAATGTTATTTAGGGAAGTTACTTAATGAAAACAATTAATAGAGCACTTTACCTTTGCGGCAGCACAGCGGACTGCCATGGATCGATCTGTTAAACATGACCGGGCAGCTTTGTAAATCTCTCGGTGACATGGGATAGCAGCAGCTCCTAAACCATTTAACATATTTTGCAAACTAAGCATGATTTCGTAACGACCTTGAGACTAAAAAATGAAAAAGATGAAACGTTAAAGTTGCAACGCAAAGCTCCTGAGAAATATAAAACACTTACTACTGAAACAGTTTTTTTGTTTGTTTTTTTTTTGTTTTTTTTTTTTTGTTTTCCAAAAACTGTTTGGAAATCTATTTTTGCTGAGGTGAGTTAAAGCAGATAACTTGTGCTAACACTAGAAAGTGAAAATAATAATTCTATGTTCTACCAGAAAGTACTCACTGGCAGTTTAACGCTGAAAATACGAAGTTAAACCCAGATCACAAATGTTCTCATTAATTAAAGCAATTAGTCTTGTTTATCAAGTTCTTCCACGAAATCATCTTGAAAATACTATGATCCATCCTTTTATAGCCATATGTCATTACATTCTGTAGTCCTTTTCGGTATTTAGACATTGATGATTTTTATCCTGTGACTTTTTACAATTTTTTTTCATATACCGGAATCATGCAATTTCTCCTATTCACTAGCCTAGCTACTAGCAGGAAAGATCATATTAATTTCTCAGGCTTTTAAACATGCTGTTCCAATACCTCTGCATTCTTCATTGCTTTAAGCACATTTCCAACGGTGTCAGTAAAACTGTTGCCCAAAATTCTTCCCAATTTTTTGTATAAATAGCCCAAGCACACCACCGCAGCACTAAAACAAAGCAAATCCAAAAATGCGTGAAAATGAATGCAACAACAGATGAAAAGGATTGAAAAGACTGATGTAATCAATGAGCTAACAACAAAATAAGTAAATATTAGTGTCCCAGAAATGTAAGTGGATTATTAAAAGGGGAAAAAAAAGGTCTGTGTGTGGCACACACACACACTCTACAGGAGAACTAAGAATGCTGGAATTGAGAAAGTTGGAAAATACAGAAATTCAGATAATACCATACCCCAACAAATTTTACTATAGAAATGCTTTTTCCTATCTTTCCTACCTTCCTTTTCTGTAAGACTTTTAAGCCTTATAAATATATTCCTAAATAAGCATGACCTGCAGCATGCAGCCTATTACACTGTGCGGGGGCAAATACTGCTGGCAGCAGCTAAGGACAGGTTTGCTCACAATGTAGAGAGTCAAAAGAAGACTAAATGCTTCTTGTAAAAATAAATGTAGTTGTCAGACTTAAGACTCTGGCTTCTAAGTATCATCATAAATAACGACAAAACACTTTTAAGAGAATTTCTTATTTGCAATTCAATTTACAAACTCATGTCTCTTCGCTACAAAAAGATTCTGAAATTAGCTTCTGGATAAAACAACTGATAGCTGGAGTCTGTGTGCCCTATATGCCTACAGGTATTTCCTTTATCAAAAGCAAACAAACAAACAACAAAATTGCAAAGTATTAAGTACTGAACAAAGGAAACAAAATAATAGGAAAATAACTGTTTAATTAAAGAATATTTTTTCTTTGAAAAACTACTTCAGGCAAATATATAAATATATTTTTATTGGCAGATAAACCAGCCACATTTATTTGATGAATACAAGGAGAGGAATACAAGAAGAATGCCATCTTTAATCAGCTTTCTGCTCCTTGGTCAGACCTGCTAAATATCCAGTGACAATATTTAGCAGCTCTTCAGGAAAAATAATTTAATTTATTCCCCAATTTAACTCAGGTGTTACATAAGTTATTCTTAAATCCCATATTGAAGACCTTCTCAGTTAAAATAACTTATTTAATATTAACAGCCATCCAACAAGTGGCAAAACACAGTAAGAAAAACAAACCCAATAATCTTATCTCTTATCACACCAAAATCTTGTTTTCCCCAAAGACGTACTTTTTATTATTGTTTTTGTCCAGCTTTGTGCACATTGACAGTTTGGAATTACATTTTGCTTTGGTATTTGTGATAAGGCATAAAATTACAGTTGCAACCTCTACCTACTTTAATAGTCAAAGGTACTTTCCTCAGTTACTTTTAAGCTACATATAAATATAGCTTGCTCTATCTATATACTGCACCATTAATACACCATCATGTTTTATTATCTTCACTTATATCCTATTTTCTTAAATATAGTGAAAGATATACGTTGTCATGGGCATGAATGTTATTCATAGTTCATCGTGGTTTTGTACACTTCTGAGAATTGGTTTCACATCCTGCAATAGCCATTCAAGTTCCTCCACTTTGTTGGCGAGCTTCTGCCATTTCTTTACAGACATTTCTGATGTTTCTAACCAATTGCATCCCATTCCCCAGTTGCATTATGAAATACGCTCAATAACTGTACTTTGTAGTTCGAGTTGTATTAGTCTGTTTTACTGCTTTACTCAGCAATTTTACTAATACTACTTTTTCAGACACCTACCCATGATGTTCTGTGTTACTCACTGGTGTTCTCTCTGGCCTGATTTTCAGTTGTCTGGCTGGAACTCACCAACTGTTTCCTATTATTTTGGTTCCTGTTGCACATAAGCAATACTTATGATCACTATAGTCTTTGTTTCAAAATTCATCCTATGGCTTACACAATTTCAAGATTTATCCTATGGAGTTATATGAACTCAAGTTGATCACACAGATATAATTTTTTCCTCTTACCAATGCTAAGTAAGTTTAAAATGCTCCTTTTTTTTTTTTTTTTTTTTTTGTAAAAAGAAATAGCAGTGCTTATTTATCTCTCTGTACAACATGGGCCCTTCTAGATGACAACAGAATTCCATATGTATTGTCAGCTCCTTTTTCTCCCCTTACTGAACAAAAACATAAAGCGTAAATTGGCCTCAGCTCACCTCATGACTTTAAGGCATACTACGGTTATTCATAGCTCTGAATGACAGTGTACAGGTACAAGCCTAACACACAGACACATTCATAAGTTTATTTAGCTTAGCTTTCGTATCACTCTCAAGGCATTTTTTTTCCAGTAGGCACAACAAACACTAAACATCTTGCTAAGTCAAATTTGATCTAACATGCACAATCTAGGCTGAATCCCATCAGCTAGTTGCTCAATTTAACTGTGCTAAAAGTGTCAAAAATAATCACCTTAAAAGGTGATTGATTTCCACGTTTATGTGAATCACAAGAAGAAACTTCTAAGTAAGGAAGAAAATACATTTTAAGCTCTCCAGGACCCTTTATATTGTGAAGCATTACTTTATTCACAATATTCTACAGAAATTCTTAGCCAAAAACTGCCAGCAAAGAAAGTGACACATGAAATGCTGCACAAGTACTAAACTACTCCAAGTTCTGCCCTGAAGGCACTTTCAATTTGCTTTCACTTTTCAGATTGGCTTAGTTACCCATGGTAATACCCATTCTCCAAAATTTTTGGAGATGTAATACTGACGGGTGCACCCACAAGAATGAGGCTAATCAGGGAGCCTTCCACAGTTTCTGTGCCACATGACACGAATCACACACTGCTCAACTGGAAGAAGTGAGGGGCTGTACCATCCCCTACCTGCACCTCTTTTCAGCTCTATATCTCTGTTTTTATTATTGAAACAAAAGTCTAGGATTAAAAAAAAAAACAACAACAACAACAACAAAAAAAAACACATAAATTCTTACAGTTTTGTAGGCAGATAACTTGGTGAATCATCTTTACTTCGAATTAGTTCATTGCATTTGTCAATTGTTTGATAAACAGAAAAAGTGTCTCCAGTGCTATAAAGTACAGCTAAATTCTTGGCAATAAGCCGCCTGGTAGGAGGTCCTGGTGAGTTGTTTAATAAAGAAGTCAGTTGTTCCACCAGTTTCTTCTGGTTTTCCCTTATATCAGCCTAGAATTAAAAAAATAAATAAATAAATAAAATGAAACTAAATATATATATACACACATAGTGAACAGTTAGCATTCAATTAAATTTCAAGTTAGGTAAAGATAATTAATGACAATTCTCTTTAACCTCCTCACCTAATTTAGTTATTGCTATTCTGATATTCTTACTAAGAAAGTTTTATTCCACTCTTCTACTGAAAGTAATCTGAAAAAATGTGACTAATTTAAAGAAATTAAAAATAATACAAAATAAATATATATTTTTTCTTTCTCAAGTTACATTATACTTACTTTGCTAGCCACTGGTAAAAGTTTTTCCAAAAACTGTAACCATTCGAAAATGAACTCTGCTTTTTGGAATTCACCAAGCTGGTTATATGCTTCTTCGTTAAGTAGTAAACTGTGAGCTAACTCCATTCCTTGCGGATTTCCCTATCACTCCTCAAGCATCACAGGGTTTTTAAAAAAAAAAAAAAAAAAAAAA
>VZSV01000102.1:987368-1006934 GCA_013398735.1 Nothocercus julius
TCTATCACAACTGCATAATGTTAGTCACGTATTGATAAAATATATACTCCTAACTTCTTTTCCAGATAAAGAACATCCACTCTACAGTCCCCAAAGTACCTATATAAATCCTTTCAAGCTCAGAAGCTATTCCAGGCCACCTACATTATGTGGTATATATAGTATATTAGAAATCCTCAAGGTGAGGACCTACTTTTAGGTCATTCTGAAATACTAGGCATACATTAGCTTAGGTAAATAGCAGTTTATGCGGTTTGTATTTCTTTACAGAACCACAGAGCATATAAAAAGAGGAGCATTATCCTGGCAGAAAATATCAGAAGCAAAGATTCGTTTCAGTTACCTCCAAAGTAGTCATCCCAAAGAGATCATGAACTTTTCAGAGCTTTTTTTGCTGCATAGTGACTAGCTCTTGCTATGCTAGACTTATTTTAGAAAGTTAAGGTATCCTAAAAAGACTCATAAGACAATATATTAAGTTTTTTTATCTGGGAAATATCTACTGCTTATTTCAGCCAAATATCCTGCGGATTCCTTTACTGCTATTACTTCTCCAATGATTTTGGTTAAGAGATTTAAAATTTCAAACAACAGATTTTAACAACGTAGCCTCCTTGTAATATATTTAGCTGTAATATGTATAAGCAAAACCATATGCCTCTTCTCTAGTAGTTTTAAGGACAGCAGACACAATGACTTTTCTGCTTTTACCTGTTAGAGCTACATCCAAGATTACGAGCTATAAATAGGATACTTCAAAAAAAATAATGTAGTGCTGAGCAGTTTTCACCATAGTCCTTACATGGAGAGCCCATTACCTTAATGCAATATATAGATGCCCTCCAACCTAACATAGCATCAGTGCTACGGTACATATTTTCTGTGAGAAAAAAATCTGTTTTCCCAGACCACACTGAGGAAACTAGATCTGGTGCCTCCACCTGCCTCTTCTGTGTGACGAGGAGACATTTTAAGAGCAATGAGAAAGTCAAACAATGAAAATGGAAATATATGGGCAAGTATACTTCTTTTTTAAAAGCTTCATAATTGTTAAACAATCTCACAAGCATATTAGAATTTTTCTCTTTTAATAGCTTTGTGAATTACTTGATGTAGCCTAATCTGCTGTTTTCTGACTGTTACAAAAACAGAAAAAAAAAACAGAAGACAAAAACAAAACCCACAAAGGCAAAATGTTTCAGGCCTACATAGATTAGTTATTCTACAGTAGGCATTTCATAAACAATACTAACTGCAGCAGCATAGTGAGTCCCAAAGCAGCCTTCACGCTTTGTAAGTAGCCTGAGGCAGTACACACTGCTCTAATAGTCTGGAGGCCTCACTACCTCCTCCACCATATGGCTATGGAAGGAGGGAAATTTTGATGTGTCTCCTAAGCTCTGTGATGGTCTACATCCCAAAGCCCAACTTCCAGGTCATAGGTGGTCTGTAAAAAAACAGTCGAACAAAAAAGCCCTACACAACTTCAGAACTACTGCTGCCACAACTGCACTGCTGCACCTGGCCTTTCTTCTTTCCGAAGAGAGCCGCACCGGGCCTTTCTTCCCCTGTGCCCCGTGCTCTGGGTGTCGCTGCTGGAGCCGGCAGGCAGGACTAGATGATCTCTAGAGGTCCCTTCCAACTCAACCATTCTGTGATTCTGTGATGTGCACTGAAGAAGTCTTCTTCAAGCACCAACTCATGAAGTACAAACTCAGAGGCAGGCTTTTTGTTTCAAAACCAGCTATTTGCTACCAACATTGTGCTGATGTTCACACTAGAAGCCACTGCATTTTTTGCCTGAAGTAAACTGCCTTAAAATAAAACCAAGTCTCAGGATGTACTCGACATAGTGTAAGCAATCTTCCATTATGCTCTTGTTAAAATTTAGCCTTTTTATTCGCCTGAAGCACTTTTCCTTCTGAGACGGACTCCCGTTCCGAGCCAGGACGGCAGCCCGGGGGATGCCCTGGGCACCTCCCTGCCACGGGGGCGGCTGCCTGCAACCCAGGACACCGAGAGGAGCTTAGGCAGAGCGGGGGGCAGCGCGGAGACGGGCCGCGCGAGCCCCGCACGTTACCTCCACCCACTCGGCGTCGGAGCGCGGCCCGGGCGGCGTCACCTGGAGCCGGGCGGACACGCACTGCTGCAAGAGCGCCCGCGCCACCACGGGCCGCGCCGCCGCCATGGCCGCCCGGCGCTCCGGAGCCCTTCCGGGTTAGCGAGGCCGCGGCCCTTCTGCGCAGGGGCGGGAGGAAGCGCCTTCCTTTCCCCGGCGCGATCGCGCCTGTGGCAGGAGGCGAGAGCGCCACATACACATAGATATATATACACATACATTTTGTGTATATATATAGATATATATATTTTGTATATGTATATATACACACTCTGGCCCTGAGGTCTGCTGCATTCACTGGGTTTCACCCGCTGAATTGATTAGTTTTCAAAGTGGCTCTGTTTTCACTGCGGAAGGCACACGATCAAAGCCCACAAGCACGAATGCCAGCTGCTTATTTCCTAAGCGATCTCATGAGCCCACCTTATTGCTGCTTATTAATGCATTTAAATAAGAGCCGTGCTCGCTGATGTTTATGAGATGCGGGACACTTGGCAGACCCGTAGCACAGCAAGTGGCCGACCCAGAGCTTGCAGGTTACAGGGTGACTAAAACGGAGGGGCACTCATAGAAGACACCTGGATTACAAGCCTGCATGAAAAACACGATCACAACAAACCAGCTATTTAACTTCAGAGAAGAATGTGAAAAGGTGGGATTTGCAGAAATTCAGGAGTTTCCTTTGCAAATACCTAAAAGCAGCGTGTATGAAAGCAGGAGGGTCCTTGCTACTAGTTTAAGAGGAGATGAACAATGCTATACCCTTCGGAAAAACAACCCGGGGCTTGTGATCTGTCAGGGACATCCTGTAAGGAGAGGCAGGTAGGCGAGGGTACAAGGCACACCTTTGGAGTAAATGAACAATTTAACAGGGCCCTACCTCTATTTTTTTTTTTTTTTTTTTGAGTATGTATATCTAATTCTTGTTTTTGATTCGACTAAGATAAACTGTTCACATTGGAGCGTTTCTCTTTAACAATACTACTGCTTCAGAGCAGGCGGAGAGAACAACAAAGAAAGCAGTAAAGACATAAGAGATCTGTATAGCCAAAGAAAATCGTAATTAAGATCTGAAAAGAAAAAAATCAGACATAGCTCTGAAATGACCTTCCATAGCTAATAAGTTAAAACATTGTAACTGCTCCTTCTATCATCTTTCATGTTTCTGGCTACATATGCTGATATTCACTGAACAGTTCCTAAATAAAGAGACTTGTGCCTTGTTGCTGTCTGTGGAGTTTTGACACATAGAAGTTTTAAATAACATTGGCTTCAGCAAAGTAAGGATGGATTCATGCAGAATTCTGCCTTGCTGAATTAATTTGAAGATTAAAGCTTTTATTTTTAAAGCCATGTTAAAAAAAAAAGAAGAAGAAGAAGATAAAAACTTTACAGCACTAGGAAGAAGCCAGATTGTATTACCTGCCCTCAATCATAGAATAATGTAGAAGTTATTTGTGGAAGAGCAAGAAACAATATGGATTCACTACTAGCTGCTGCTATAGTGTAGCAATGTGTAGATCCAGCTCCTGCCCAGTGCTGTTTTAAAATACCATTCCCTTTTGCATGAGTGTTTTGTGAAGTTGCTGTCTCTAAGGCAAACCTTTGTGGAAGAAATCACAGTTGGTGGGTAGTATGTAAACTGAGAGAATAAAGTAATCATTTTAGCTAGCTATAGGGTATTGTTAAGTATGAGCTGTTTTTAAATAAAATCAGCTGAGTTTAAATAAAATACCTTCTGTTCATTTACTCTAAAGCTGTATCCCTAGACTCATTAGGAAGAGCTTAATGAAGTAGAAATCCATTTAAAATGGCTTTTCTTCTCATATATATTGGTGATTATAAATTTATTTTTAAGGAAAATTGATTATTCTAGTGTCTGTGAGCAGATTGTATAAGCAGAATATAAAGTATGGGCTCATTAATTCTTTTGGGGCACTGCCAGTATTTACGCCAGGATTTGATGTGGTACATTGTCATAAGCAAGTTTCAACAGATAAGCCTTTAACCAGCACACACCGAATTTGGTATGACATCACTGCTCATTTACGGACGCTCGAGGTAGTTATGTCATGCTTTCCAAGGAAGGCCAAATTTATTTTGTTGTAATAATTTAGCTTAGCCTTAAGGATTTGTAACAGTTTGTCCCTTCCATATGTTGCAGAGAATATAATCCTGTGAAAGAGTCTTTGTCCTTGAATTTATCTAGGTATTTGGGTGGTAACTAGTTCTGCATATCTGCATTTCTTGAACCTTGCTGAGACATAGATAGAAGAAGGATCCCTTGTGTAAGCCAAGAATGATGGTAAATTTGTTGTTTAAACCTTAGCCTGGGGTTTTGATTTGTTTTTTAGGTATTTATATAGAAAAGAACCTTCTGACAAATGAATAATACTATATCCACATGTAAAAAAATAGATACATATATTTAAGTTATTATATTAAAGACCTTTTGATGCTTATTTGGACGTAATAATTATTGATGCTTATTTGGACATCCCACAATATTTCTTGTATCCCTCTGCTTGTTGTCCTCATGGCAGAGATAGGGTATTTTGTGACTGGTGTCCAGAAGATAGTTCTGGTTATTTTCAAATCAGTTCTCTTTAAGAGGGGCAGATGGCAGTGTGAACCATTTCTTGCAGATGTCAGTGGACGTGCTCTTCCTGCTCCTTTGTGTGAACGGTCATGCATTTTTCATGCACATTTAATGGAATGTCTCCTTAAGGATAGAGGGGGGTGGCTGCTGGGAGCTCTGTCTCTGTTGGTACTCCGGTTTCTACTGCTTATCAAAGGATGAAATGCCAGGGCTCTGTCAGGACCAAAATAATCTCTAATGGTCTTGAGCCCTTCCCTTGGGATTGTTTTCTTTGCTGTTGTTATTACTGAAGTTTGGTGTTACGTGACATTTGGCAGAGACAGGGGCTGACTGGAACTCTGAAGAGACAAGATTCATCTTAGAAGTTCTTCCTTTGTCTTTAGTGTCTGAAATCCTGATCAAAGGCTTTTCAAGCAGTGATCCCATCAACAGAGTGCCCCTAGGTAGCGTCATCTGTGTTGAAAAGGAACAATACACAAAGCTGCAGCCTAGCACTTAGAGAGCAAAGATACAAAGCATGTAGCAGGTAAGACTATATCTTAGCAGAATTACTTCTTGTGGGACAGATGAAGCTGAAAGGGTGCAGAGTGCCAAGAATTAGATGTAAATGTTTTATTTTCTCCATTGTCCAGTGTGGAAGTCTGGACTCTGGTCTTCCCCTTCCACTTTTAGCAGAAAATAAGGTGAGAAGACATGTAGCAGGGCATGCATAGGGAAAGAAAAAGGACTTGGTTAAATCACTTGGAACATTTAGTGAAGAATCACAGGAGGACACGGGTACTGCTAAGAAAGCTGAGACAGAAATGAGGGACTCTGCTGTGCCAGCCAGCAGAGGCTGCTGTTAGGAGACTTTTTCATTGTCAAAGATGACCTGGAAAAGGGAATGTGCAGCAATAAAATTGCAAGTCATCATCACAAGAGTTTTTTAAAAAAATCAACATTGTAAACTGGGATTATTGTTTAATTAAAGTACATGTTTATTTCACCATGGTGATACAATATATCAGTCCTCCTGAAAAAGAAAAGATACTACGGGCCTTTAGCTGGAGATGGTGAGGCTGCCATCAGACAGCTCAGAATGATTTTTTTTTTATTTTAAGAGGTATTTACAGCCTTATATCCTGAACTGAGACAAGCCCTTTGCTTTCTGTTGAATGATAGTCTTTTCCATTCTCCTTTTGCTCCCAGTTTACTTATTTTGCTTCTGGTTTTGAGTTACTTGCCCATTTACCTGTAGTGATGAGGTATCTGGCTTCCTATATTTGATGATTTATTGCAGCTTGTTTGTCAGTTTAGTTTGGGACTGATTAAGCTTTTATTTTTTCTTTCTGCAGCCTCAGAATCACTAGATTAATACTGAATTGATGCTGATTAGCTGTAAGAGAACAAAGAATTGCTGAACAGGAATGTATGTGTAGAAGGGATTAGGTGTTGTTATTATAATAATTTTATTGTGTAAATAATAGGTACATTCTAATAACTGTATTTAACACTGATTTCTCTCTTATTCAAAGTACTCTTTGAACATTAAGGTCAGGAATATGTCTGCCTCCTAGTCATCCTCCTTCCTCCACAGGTATTTAAAAAAAGGAGAGTGGGGTGAGGGCATGAGGAATTTCTCTACCACAAGTCATTCAACAGAAGCCAAATGGAACAGCAATCCTTGCACTTGAAGACACCAAGTATTGCAAAGTGTCATTGTAAGCCTACCAGAAGGAGCAGGCACTGCAGACTAGGGGGAAATGACAGGGGAGAAGAGCTGGTATGGCATTTTATCATTCCTGTTTGTTCTGTATCTCTAAGCAAAGTCCTGACTTCTTTAGGCTTGCTTTTGTAGTTGCAGGGTTGGTACATCCCTTCAGCTCTCCCTGCAGTGTCCATTTCCTGCCCCCGTGTAGGTGAGGATTCTGTTTCCAGCAAAGGCTGGTATACCTGTTGTATCAGAGCAATCCTACGCTTTGAGCAGTTGATTTTTATGCATATTTCTACTACACAGCAAAAACTAAATACATTGCTCCATTAAAAATAGATTAGGGTTCTGTTTAGTCTTTCATACAATTACAAAATAGATACTGATACGGGTTAAATTAGAGTAATCAAAATTTAATTAAATTTCTAAGTCAAATAATGTATTCAGTGTGAAGGATGTGTCAGGTACAATTACAGCTTTTCTAAGTGAGAAGCAGAAATTTGCCTCTATTGGAAAAAAAAAGGTAGCTAGATAAAGCACCCGATCTGCTTGCTTACCACAGTTGCTGAAAGGAAATAAGAACACCATTAATCACAGTTTCTTTCGCTACAGGTGTCAAACATGTTCATTTGACTGTGACATTAAACTACGGTGCTTTTCCCTACCTGGGTGTCTGCTGTACCAAACATTTGTGTAACTGCCATTAATGTTAAAAGCACTTATGCTGATTCCATTGGAGCGGGACACAGACCAGTGGGAGCAGCCTACTTAAAGTATGTGCCATAGGGCTAATCATAACACTTGCTCTAGTCAGAAGCAGTACAATACATTTTCTTTTTTCATGCACCTGTGCTGATAGATAGGTTACAGACCTGAACCTGTCATGTGCACTCCCAGCCCTTTAGTTTCAACAAAACTCAATTCTGTGGGTCTGGAATATGTGTTATATGTTGTACAGAATCATCTGAAGTGTCTTCTGATGGAGGCACTCAGAGGTCTGCAGGATTTTCCGCTCTGGTTTGGAAATGGTACTGCCAGATCCAGGCTGATTCCTGCAGGCACATTCAGTGTCTTTGCAGAGCCTGGGATCTGGGTTTTACAGGGCACAGAAACAACTTGGATGTAGGACAGCACCACATCATGACACCATGGACATGCAGCAGTGAGGAGTATGGTGGCAAAGACTCCTCCTCAGTAGTGCTGAAGGAATAAGCATCCACCTAGACACAAAAGGCTAGCTTTACCACAAGCAAGGCCCTGAACAAATGGGAGGGATTAGAGCAGTTAATAGGAAGATCATGGACCAGTTATCACCGACCAAGCTTGGGGTGCCCCCTCAGGCCAGGTTTGACCAATAACGCTCAGCTTTGGCCTCCTGTGCCCCCATGCAGAGCTGCTGATCATGCAGCTGCACAGAACTGCTGGTGCAGTTGTGGCAACACAGTAAGCAGCAGTTCCGCTTTGCTGCAAGCCCCTGAGCTAAGCCCGTGCTTCACTGACCTAGATGCAGGCTGTAAACTGAATCGCTGCCAACAGGGAGGCATTCAGAGAAGGCCTGTAGCAGGCAGGGTGGGAGTGCAGTTGCACCTCTTCACGCAGCCTGGCTCAGAGCAGATCCAAAATGGCTCTATCGTGTCTATGCTGGATAGGCTCCACAGCCCCTATATCCTTGGAACTTGTCATGCTGGGTAGTCGAGGTACTGCCTTCTATCTCTGCTGTGTAAAGGAATCAAAATTTGTTTTCTCCCTGCGTGTTGCTACATCCCATCTCTCTTCGCCTTGTAGACATCTTTGCAATAGTGATTGGTACTGGGCAGGTGTGCTGTCATAAATTAACCGTGTTTCTTTCATTTTTTAATATGAAATTTTGGTGATAATGTGGTGCCACTGCTTTAGACAAACATATGTGACTATCTCATAGGAGCTGAATTCTCCATATTTTCGATAGTTGCCATATGTAAAATTTTCAGAGTATTGCTGTAAAGCCTCACATTATTATTAAAAAATGTACACAAATTGAGATGTGGCTCTTCTTAGTCTTTTGACAAACACTCTGAAGGGTCATTTATTATTCTTTATGTATCTGAAGGACTCTGCCTGCAGTCACCGTTGAGTGTGCAGGCATAATCAGGCTACATGTCACTTTTTTTGCTTTTATATGGATGACTTTCAAAATAAAACTGTTACCACAGCTTAAGGCCAAAAGCTTTCACCTTGAGCCATAGTTCCTATCATTTCCCCCCCCCTTCGGCGTGCTCATATTTAGCTAGTCAGGAAAGGATGCACACGAATGATATGTCATTAGGAAATTCTCTGAATAGTAAACCTCTGAAGTCATCCCAAGTGCCGTGCATCATGATAAAACTGGGTAAAGTCTGAAGAGGCCCTAATTATGTGGTTGGTCTGTCATTTATCAGCTGCTGGAAATGCTGTTCCCAGAATACAGCAACCTTTTTTTGCTGCACAGTCCAACAAGCTTGCCAAATTTCAGTGAGCCAAGCAGGGCTGACAACTTTTGGAATTTAATTCCCTCATGACATTTTGATGTAGAAATCATGGCATTATAATATAAACAAGTATCTCACTTTGCCATAACACAACATCATATAAAGGTATGATAATGTTGATCTACAGTCTTGTCTTAAAATTACAATTACATTTTGGGAACTCATTGGAAAGGAACAAATCAGTTGCTGTAGCAACTGTAGGAATTTTATTTACAGTCAGCCTTTAGTTTTTGATAGTTTGTCTTAGCTAATAAAATACTACACATAATCCTTACATGGTTTTAACCAACAAAAGTAGCAGGTGATATTGTTTCCCCTCAGGACTTGTGAAAAAAAACAAACAGATATTTAATGCAGTGAGCTAAATAACAGAAAACTGTAAATTCTAATGAATATTCATTGAGTCAAATAAGATAATAGACTGCATGTCAACAAATAATGTGGCTTCCTGCTAAGACTTCCAGTGTGGCTTAACACATTTCAAAGAGCCTTCAGTGTCAAGCATTGTTTTTTAATACTTAATTTTCACACTTCCTTAAAGCAGATTTTTCAGTGCATGTTTTTGAGCTCATTTGGGATGAGATGATTTCTTTACCATTTGATACCTTAGAAGCACAGAAATGATGAAAAGGATAATTTTCACATAATCTTTGATCTTTAAAGTTGCCAATAGGTCACACTTTTTTTCTTTTACAATTGATGCTAAGTAGCTGCTACACAGTGTAAGGAATACACTTTATCTTCACTATTTTATGTTCTTAAAAATGGAAAAGGGGTTATCACATTTTCTTAAAAAGGCTTTTTATTTCATAGAATTTTTTTAGAAATGCTGGAGGCTTCCATATTTAAAAATAACTGGGTAAAACAATTACTTTGCAACTGGGGATGTTTAAATATGAATTAAAGATATTTAATCTTTCCCTGCTTCTCTTGTTGCCATATGGCAAAATATAATTGTATTGTGACAATCTCAGTGGTATTTGTGTCCAGACTAGCATGACTAGATTTTGGTGTTTACAAGTCCAACACATATGGCAGGTGTCTAAGTTCCCATTATAGAAAACAGAGAATATAACTAATACCGGCTGGAGGCTGGAGAATGGCTCATCTGACCTTCAAGTCGACATCTGCAATACATGTGTATGAGGGCAGGAAATATTCTTGGACACTGTAACTCACTCATCCTTGCTTTTAACAGTTGCTGGCATACTTTTGGCTCGGGAGAACTCATACTTTACCAGAAATTTTTGGTCCTGATTCAGGTGTTAATGTGGACCATTCTCAGGCAGGTTGCATGATGCCAGCCTGCTTTGGACAGTGGGAGAGTTCTAATAATTTGACACGAGCTCTCCTGTACCATGTGGTGCCAGTGCCAAAAAGGAATCCCTGGGGAATGTGAAAGGGCACAGAAGTAACTGGTAGAAGTTGCTGAGCCAGAAAGTGTCCATATCAGTTTTTAAGTAGTTCTGTCCCTCGGGATTATTAGGCAATACATTCCCACACAACTTGCCTTTTCTGTGTGGTACTGCTGGTGCCAAAGAGGCAATTTTGAGACACTGATGGTTGTCATTTGGGGAGGAAGCAATGTCTGAATGTCAAAAAAGACTGGGAGGGATATGTGACATTATTTTTTACAATTAAATTAAGATATCCATATAATCCATATTCTTTCTATCTATCTATCTATCTATCTATCTATCTATCTATCTATCTATCTATCTATCTATCTATCAACCAGATCTTCTAGTTTTCTGGAAAGGCCTTGCACCATGAAAAAATGTTGTGCATTTTGGGCACAACAAGTAATAGCAAAGTTTGAGTAACATATATCAGACTGTCAAAAAAGTGTTGCTTCCTTCAGCCAGCTGGGGAGTGTAATGTTAGTACATAGCAACATTATAGGAGTTGAAACATAAAATAAAAAGAATTTTCAACAGAGACCCTAGGTAGAGTTTAGGCAGATAGATTTTTTCACCCTAACCAAACCTCCAGGATAAATACTCTTGCTTGTTTTGCTTATGCAAAATAGGCTGTGGGATCATTAGTGGGATCATCACACATAGCCAGGACCTCCATTTTCTCTCTCTCGAGTGCAACGTGAATCTATATGATGGAAAACTAGACAACACTGAGGTGTCATCATTTCCTTTCCTCATATTACAGGGAAAAGGGGCTGCACCTGGAGTGCTGCGGCAAGATGTTGCTTTGCTTCACCCCCTCTGCCTTTTCTCTCTGGATATCTTCCACTAGGGGGAGCACAGCGAAAGGTCTTCAAGGCCTCAAAAGCCTGAAGAAGCGCCGGAGTTTGGCGTGAGATGCTGAGCGGGACGGAGGCTGCGGCGCAGTACGGGCCTGCCCAGGCACGGTGGCGGGTCCCCCTTACGGGCACGGCTCCGTTCAGGTACTGCAAGCTGAGCTTGGCGGCGCAGAAGATACTGCAAAATGATCTGTTTCCTGCTGTTGTCTGTTCTGTTCACAAGAGTATCACTCGACGCTAGTTGGGTTGCTTTCCTCACCACCGAATGGCGGTGAATGTTCCAGACAGCATTGCTCTGAGTGGTTAAAAATGTTGTGGAACACCCCGGCTACATGCTTTAATACCCATTCCTCTCTCTCTCTCCTTCATTTGCTCTCCCCAAACTATATATTCTTATATATTTACATAAATATATTTTACATAAATATATATCTGTATGTGTATCATTGGCATCCACACATGCTTTCAGGCTTTTTTTTTTCTTTATATGCTAGGTTTTAATTCCCATGATTGTCACAGTAGTCTAGTATTCGTCTAATTCACCTGTCCTCATTGTAAGAGATCTGAAGTATGTTCAGATGGCATCTCACCACGTACCGATCGCCTGAATTAATGGCAGCCAGTCTCTAGGGGAAATGCTACTTCTGCAACACTATTAGAAAAGAAAGGAGGAGATATGCTCCACTCTAAAAGATCAGATTGCATAACATAATTCAAAAGATAATATCAGAGGATATTGCTTGCTACATCTGGAAGGCAACTCAGAAGAATATGGTCTAAGTATTGTTACAGAATGTGAAAGGTGGTGATATCCTCTGTAATAACAGGTGGCTGTTTTGGTAGTATGTATGTTCTAGCATAGAATCTGGATGTAGAAATTAGAGGAAAACATTAACAAGTAAAATGCTTGATTTAATATCTAGTACAATTTCTGATGACTAACACTAAGAAACTATCATGTAAAGTGAATGTGAATGTATCTAATGCATCTAACTGATGCTGCTTTTTTTAAATATGAGTTATCTATCTGTGGTTAAAATCTATTTAAATTTAGAAAGTGACAGAGCAAGACAGAGACTGGCTAGAAAGACTGAAGTCAGTGAAAACCTCCTTTCTCTACTGGCTTTTCTAAGTCCTATTAGGCCAAGTTCTGAATTCAACAATCACTTAGTGACAGAACAATTTGTATTTTCTGTCAATAGTGCCACTATTTCCTGTAACATTGTTATATATATTTCTTAATTTCAAAGTTTGATTAAATTCCTATTTAGAAAGGTAAAGTACAATTCTTTAGTGGTAATATTTAGAAGAATGTAAATTCCATTTATTTCTGTGAGAGAATTTTTTTTTTTTTTTTTTTGAACCTAGTATCAAGACCTGAAGAGCTTTTATGAAGGGTTCACTAGCAAGACAGTTATGACTGAGTGGATTACAGTGAGAAAGCTAACTTCTCTTTGTTGTAGGAAGACATCAAGTCCATCCCCTCTTCTCTTTATATACAAGGAACTCGGATGGAAAAGAAAGCAAAAATTTATTTTGTGAACCAACAGGAACTTGCTCAGTTTCTGTTGTAAGTTAAAGGAATTCCAAAAGTGCTGTAGCTTATGCTGTACTTTCCTTGGTCTAAGGTTTTTATGGAGGAGAAAATAGGCAAGTTAAAAACATGTCTAATTTTACTTGATATGCTAGAAATGTTGATTGGCTCTATGTTGCCTAAAGAAACCTAATGTTTTACGTTAAAGGATGTTAGCATTATTAAAAATCAGAAACAGTGTGTTTTTATATTTTGTACTTAAGGATAATAGCACCTTAGCCTCTGGCTCAGTGCAAAACCTTGCAAAAGAGTTACTTTCTTTCATGGCTGTGGCTTAATTAGGGTAATATAGCATTCCAAGAACTGGCTGCTCTGTCTCCACAATCACAGAGTGCTTCATTTTATTACACAATAGTGCTTTAAACAGGGTGCATGGACACAAAAAGTATTCTTGGGTCACATTCATTTTCAGCTGAGATTGGTCCTGAGATGATGCCCACTCAAAGAACCTGGAACAGATTGTTGCTGGCATCATTACGCAAGGGCCTTTTTGAGATAGCTCACACTGCTGATGTATTAGAAATATGAAGGTAAGTATTTAATGGCCACAAAGCAAAACTGATCTAGTTAGGAGCATGAATCATGTTGTTTAAAATAAATTCTAAATATAAAAAAAAAACCCTCAAAGTTAGCATAATGTTTGTAAGCCTCACTGTTCAAATAAGATTAATTTGCTGTATAAACTTACTTAGGTTCAAGATTCTAATGTCAATAAAAATCCTTCCTGTAAAACACAAATTAATTACTGAGAAAAATAAATGAACATCAGAATTACAATGATTTTAGAAAATGAAATTGTGACTGAATGCCATTATGACTCAGAACAGTCAAATGGTTTACTAAAGCTTTTAGGGCAGAGACTATTTTGTACTTTCTTTATTTACTCTTTATCATTGCAATCGATCTCCATTACTGCAATAAAAGAAATATGTAAGAAATTTCCAGTTTTTCTCCAATGTTTGTAAAATATATGGCAAGGAAGAGGAAACCTTTTTTTTTTTTAAAGTATTTTATTCAAAAGCTCATTCTTCTAACTACAGAAATAATGTTAATTAGAGTTGGTTCCATGCATGCAGGGAATATTTATATATCAAATATCCAAGAAAAAATTATGTGGTGCTGTTACTGAAGGGCATATTCAACAAAATAAATCTCTTCATTTTCTGCACCACTTGCTGACTACTGAAAAAATTGCTGTAATATCAGCTGCATCTTCACTGTGATGTGACTGTTACTGTAGTAAGCAATATTAACTTGAAGAACTACAACTGACTTCAGAAAAATCTACCTATAATTTAAAAAAGGTTTTCCATCTGTTGGCTGTGAAAGGTTTTATTGATTAGAAAGTCCACATAAAAGCAAATATGCAAACATGCAAACAAAATTTGGCTCAATTCTACAAAACTTTCCTCCTCATTTAGCAAAACACAATTAAATGAAAGAACTTAATTTCTTTCTCAGTTTAAGGTTTGGCAACGCATTCTATTCATTCCAGAGGCAGAAGTTACTTTTGCTTTCTTACATTTACTGAAAATATTAATAATAATAGCCAGATACATTCTCACTGTTTCTTTCGTGTTTTCATTGTGCCTGTTGATATGTTACGCTTTCAGGTTTTGATGTATACAATGAACAAAATTCTTCTTCTTTAATATTTCTAAAGTAATATTAAAAGTAAAGTAGTATTTCTAAAGTAATTCTTCTTCTTAAAGTAATATTCCATTTAAGACTGAGAGAGCTGGGCCTGTTCAGCCTGGAGAAGAGAAGGCTGAGAGGAGACCTGGTCAGTGTCTGTCAGTACCTCAAGGGAGGCAGTGAGGAGGATGGGCCGGCCTCTTCTCAGTGGTGGCCACTGACAGAACTAGAGGAAAACGGCCACAAACTGAAACACCAGAAGTTCCACAGGAATTTAAGGAAAAATTTCTTGCCAGTGAGGGTGACAGAGCCCTGGCACAGGCTGCCCAGGGAGGTTGTGGAGTCTCCTTCTCTGGAGACCTTCCAAACCCGCTTGGCCGCAGTCCTGAGCCACCTGCTGTAGGTGACCCTGAGTGTGCAGGGGGGTTGGACTAGATGATCTCTAGAGGTCCCTTCCAACGTTAAGCATTCTATGATTCTATGATTCTATCTGAAACCACAGGTAAACCTGACTTTGTTTTGATGCATATTTGAAATCAGAATCTGTTTAAATCCCTTGGGCTAAGTTTACTTTGGAATGAGTGGTTATAACTTGCCTTGCCATCAGTCATGTAGGCCTTTCTATGTGTTGTGGGAAAAAATGGTAAGAAACTAATGAGTGAAACAGAGCCAGTATTATAAGATGTAAGGACCGTCCTCACACGCATCTGCAGTTCATTCCTCTTGCGCCTAAAATTCCGTACTTAAATGATTTTGAGGCATGCCTTAGTGATAAGGCTCTTTCCCTGGGGTATGACACAGAGCCCACATGCACAAGCTCTGCCAAACCTTCACCCTGCGCAGCACTGCATTAGGTGTCTCAGTATTAACTACAGCAATCTTAAAGTTGCTTTGACTTACTTGAGGAGTATAGCAAAAATAAAAGCAAAAAACTCTTAGCAGTAGGTATTCTGGCTTGTTCTTTCTTTCTTTTTTTTTTTTTTTTTTTTTTTTAACAGCAAGATCTGGTTTGTCTCTTGTTCTTGGCCCCACAGGGGAAGGTGAGAGAGCTTGAGAGAGGCTTCCAGCTGCTCCAGCTCGGTCAGAGAGAAGCAGAGCAAGGAGGCGGCAGCCACTCTCAGGGGTGAATGGGCTGAGCTGGGAGATGACAGCAATAAGCCTGAGGCTTAGAAATGAGGACACAGCACCAGGGCTTTCTTGGATAACAACACACAAAGCACGGAGGTTTAACAGTTTGTTTTTACAGTAGGCTTAGCTATAAAATAAAGCTTGGGAATAACTGTTCTGGCTTAAGATAGCATGGGAAAATGGGAATGAAGTAACCCCAGGTGTCCTCATTGCTCTCCAGCAGTCTAAGGCTAAGATGAAGTCAGGGTATGTAAGATTTAGAGTAGGATCATAGAGATTGCTTTTCTCTTAGGCCATTGTATCTTTCTGCAATATAGTGCAATATTTTTCATTATCTGACACTTCAATGTATGCATCTTTATTTTCTTAATTGCACACCATCAGTCTTAATTTCCATCACTGGAACTCTGCTAATTGGCCTAAAACATATCTTAGACTTTCTTTCTTTATGAAAAAAATTATTATGCCTACATGGCACAAAAAAAAAAAAAAAAAAAAAAAAAAAAAGGGCAAAATTTTACTCTTCTTTAACCTAAATGTGCCACAGCTGGCCTGACTAGCTAGATAAAGAACCTGAATCAGTCACCTCCATGGCACATCCTGTTGTGCTGCGAGGTGACCTCTTTGGCCATAGATTACAAGCCCATAAAGCTGAAGTGAGCCCTTCATTTTGAAGGATATTTTACAGTTTATATGTACAAGTGATGTCTTAGTCTTTATTTAATATGATTGCTAGTTTAAATTATGGCTCAAATGGATGGCCAATATCAATAAGAGTTTGGAATATTAGCCCTATGTTCTTAACTGATTATATTGTTAGTATAGCACTATTCAGACATTCAGAAATTACAATGGAAACAGAGGGTCTGTAAGCCTTGAAAACTTTTACAGTCTTGACGCATTTTTTTTAGCTGCTTATTTCCTATAGTACACAAATCAACCTGATTATCTACTGAATCATTTTTCAAATGCTAATTCATTTTTAGAATTTGCAGTGATTTGGCAGCAAATCTCTTTTAGATATACCAGGATGCCATTAATTGATTTGGGGCAGAGGAAGAATACATTTACACAGAAGACAATCTAATTTCAGACAAAAATCAATTATATTTCTATCATGTTAGTGTCAAAACTGACTAAAAATTTAAAGTCTTTGAAATGTTCCCTTATACTTAAAATGTTAGTGATTTGCATAAAAATTAAATATTGTGTTTTCCATTTTCTTGAATTAGTTGAAAAGTGATTGTTAAAAAGTCTTGAGGGGATTATTCTGAAAGATGTAGAAATTATTAGTTTCAATAAAGACTGAATTCTGCTATTAAAATCCCAATTAATTTTTGGTTTCATTTTTCTGGATTCTTAATTTATCACTGTATGGGAACTATAATTACATCTTGGGCAAACAATTTAAATCTTTATTTTCAAATATGAATATTTAAATAATGAAGCTAAAAGTAATTAAGTGTATAATCCATAAAAGTATATTTACAGCTACTGGAGATGTCAGAATACTGTTCTTTCAAACTGTCATCAACATATTCCTGTACTAATAGTGAGGGTATTTTGAAAGTGTTCGCTTTATTGCAGAGCAGATGTAATCACTTTCTAATGACTAAATTCTAATTCTATTAATTGACCAATACCCTCCTTTAAAAAATAAATCTTAGTGACTTCAGGGGAAATCTCAGGGAAAAAAGGGTTCTAATATATGTGACTACAGGAGATGAAATCTGGCTGTGTATTTCCTGTTTGTTATAGCTTGGGTTTTCTTTGCAGAACTATGTGACTTTTACCTTTGTTTTCATATCATATTTATACTTCTCATTTCATATTTAGCATTACTTTAATGATATATACCTCATTTCAAAAATACATCTCATACTTCTGAGATAATAAGATCTTTTGAGGGGAGCTAAATCAGCAACAGCTTTGACACTGATCTACCCACATTTTGCTTGTGGCCTTCCCAAAGAAATGCAAAATGCTTTTAAACAAAAACAAACCCAAAATATCAAAGTAAGCACTTAAAGAAATGTCAAATGATGAGGAAGAAAAATAAAAAGGTTTATGCATAGTACCTCTCTGGCCTATTTGGTTTCAGTATCTGTAATTAATAGAAGTTCTTTTTATAAATTTCTTATGGGCAGCAAAACAGTTTTTGCAGAAGGATTCCTTTGGCTCCCAGGAAGTTCCTTCTATCATTTCTGAGGCCTGGCTCTTTGCGCCTAGCTCTGTATTATAAAAGTTTAGCCTAATGAACATACTCGATTGCTCATCAGGCATGAAAAAATCTGTTCCTGCATTCTTGGAGTGACACCTGACCCAGTCATTTAAAAGACTATTAACATAGTCGTGAATAGAGGCAAAAAATAAAATAAAAGGAAGAAAGGAAGCACCAGCAATAGCTGTGATGGCATCTGTCTTTTACAATCTGCACAGTGTTTGTGTTTGGTACCGCATGGAATAAGAAGGCTAAAATCTATGAGGATTTGACATTTGCCTCCTGGAGATTTTACTTCTTTCCTCTGCTTTAATAGATATGCAGTTGGCAAATGTTCCATAGTAAGATCTCAAAGCTAAGTACACCTTATAAAGACTGCAGCATTTACCTCTTTCACATGCTAAAAGTGCATATACACATCACATCAGTTGCAAATTCAGGAATTTGTATTTCTTGACTTTGAAGTCTTTGCCATATTCACTACAACCTATTGCCATATCAGCTCCCATACTTCTTATGTCCAAAACAGTGCTAAAATAAATAATTAAAATATGGAATATTGTTCTTTCTTCAGTGACAGTGTAGGTATGACCTTTGGAAAACTCCTTCAACATACTCTTCTAAAAAATTATTTTATCTTGTGCTAGATCAGCTTTTAAAAAAAACAAATGAGCAAAAGCTTGTGAGGTTTGTTCCGGTCAGTGCTGGAGCTACTCACAGAACACACAGGATGAAACTCTTTTGCCCACTATTTTCATCGCATAGACTTTATAGTGACAGATAGCAACACGGTATGCCTAACAGTGCATTACCTATTGAATTTCGGTGATATGAATACTATTTTCACTTTAACACTGCCTCCAACTACTCCAGGTAGGAAAACCAATTATGCAAATTTCTGGCATGAAAAAGGTAACATGGTTTCTTGAGGCAGTGGAAAAAGGCCCTCGAGGCACATCTATACTGTAGTTCAGTATTAAGTGGCTCATTAGTTTTCAGTATTCTTTTGTACCTTGGTTTGGCAGAAGGGTGAATTCCCGGGAAACTATTTGACCTCTTTATTGTGTCCATGGTGGGAACGCAAAACAGGCATGAATGGTTAGGGCAAAAATGAGAGCTTGAGTGAGAACCAGTTAAAGGATAGCAAAAAAATGTGTTTTTAATCTGTGTAATTTCTCTGTGACAGCTGAGCCCTGGAACAAGCCCTTTACAATCCTGTTTTTTAACCAAATGATTAATTGAGCTCTTTTAATAATACAAGACAAAAATAACATTTAAAGTAGTGGTGAAAACTGAAGAGTGTGAACGAGAGGTAATGTTTATTATAATAACATTTTAAGCTGGTGTAGAATCCCCTGATCCGTTACATATTACAGCCGCTATCAACAATAGGACACTATCCACACTGTACTTTATCTTTGCAAACTAATGGCCTGAAACTGCCAGCGCTTGAACTGCCTCTGCGTTACTGCTTAGACGAACGCGGACTATTCATGGACCTGTCAAGAACGGATCACATCAAACCGAGCCAATTTCCTCCCGCGACAGGGCTACAAGCGCCACAGAGGGGCGGATGATGTGTATCTTGAATGTATTTCTTTCAGCATATGGCATAAGGAACAGAAAGGTGGTTTTGATAAAACCTCTACAGGGCGGGTGTAACCCACCGGCAAAGCCAGAACCGGAGCAGTTCTCAGTGCTTTAGCATTAATATTAAGAGCAGGACAAAACCACGAGCGGTGCCTGTCCCGGCCCCGGCGCTGCGCAGTGAGCGGGGAAGCGCAGGGCCGTTGGGGCGCCCGGGGGCCCAGCCGCA
>VZSV01000102.1:1007339-1036463 GCA_013398735.1 Nothocercus julius
CGGCGGGGCGCCGTGCGGAGCGGCCCGGGAGGGGGCTGCATCCGCAGCGTTGCAGCCCGTGCACGTGCCACTGCTGCTCGGCTAGTGTGCGTGCCGCGCCGCGCCGCGGAGGAGCCGCGGGGTGCGGGGGAGCAGGTCTGTACCCCTTCCCTTGGGAGCAGTGCCCTCGGCAGAGCTGCTCCCAGGGCCAGCGCTCTGGCGAGAGAGAGCGGCTCTGCGCCGCTTGGCCATCGGTGTTCGTGTCCCGTGCTCCCAGCGGCGTTTGTCGTGCTGGGGCTAATTCTAACGTGAAAGGCCACTTTGTGCCTTTTTATGGCCGTTTTAGTCATCAGGTCAGGTAGTAGCGGCTCTTCGTTTGGTGGTCTTTGTTGGGAGTGCAGGTGCCCCCTGGGCACGCACAGGTGGTGGGCGTTAAGGGTGCTGAAGCACCCGCTGGAAGGAGCAGCTGCTAAAGGGGATAATTTTGGCTTCACAGTTGTTTAGGGGAAGGAGGGGGGGGAAGTTTCTAACAGTAATGCTTGCAGTGAGAATCCTGAAAAATAATCCAAACCCTGTTTTTAAGAATCTCCATTTATTTATTTATTGTATTTTAATGCAAACCATTTTGTTTTTAAAGGATTAAGGTGTATTTAACTGTTTTTCTGCTTGTGTAATCAAAATGTCCCCTGGAATAACTTGAAGCAGGCCTTCTTCTTTCAAGCCTGCCTGCATATGATGGAAAACCTGATTCCCATTATGCTCCTAAGGACAACCTGGATACAAAAGGGGTTTGGGAACAGTAACATCTATCTTTCAGAGCAAGGGCTGCTTCATGATGCTCAATTTCCTTTGCGAGAACTGCAGTTTAGTATTGCAGTTGCAGGACAGTTTGGTGCGCATGCATTCATTTTTCTCTTTTTCTCTCTTTTCAATTATTATTAGTCTTCAGGCTCCCGAGATGAAGTTCTAAGAGACAAACGTGCCCAAATTATGTCACGTGGCCTTCCGAAGCAAAAACCAATAGAAGGAGTTAAACAAGTATTGGTTTTGGCTTCTGGGAAAGGTGGCGTTGGAAAATCAACAGCAGCAGGTAAGACTTTTTCATGCAGCCTGTTGTACTTTTATTGTTTTTTAACAGCTATCTAAGTATTTATATGCTGATTTGTTTTCTGATTTTCATTCATCTGAAAACAATAGAACCTATCAGATGATTCTACGAGCTTTATTTTGAGTTTTATTTCATGGCCCACTCGGATAGATATGCTTTTTAGTTTTTCCTCTCTGTGGAAGTGGTATAAAATCAATGACTGGTGTTCTTACTTGCATTTTGTTAATCCCACAGTCTGAAGAAGATAAAGTCAATACGTGGTTGAGTGTATGCCAGTCACGTTAACTGTGTTTTTATTATTGTTTGTCTTCTGTTTTTGCTTTTGTCACTTACTTGTATTACAGGCAGGGATATATAGTTGTTGAAACTCAGCTTTTTAAAGCATAGGCCAAAATCTATTTACCAGACTAACCTGGATGCAAGTCTGGGCTTTTGTGACGGAAACAATAACATTTGTTCCTGGTTCTTTTCCACAGCCAGCATCATAGCTCTTTTGAAAAATATTCTGAGAGGTAATATGAAAATATTCTGAGAGGTAATCAGAAATGGGTTCTTTTGTTTGTAAATCCACGTAAGTTTAAACTGTTACAACTTTTGGAGTATATCCAGAAGTCTGCTCTCCTGTGCTCCAGGTATGTGGGAACTTGCAAGTTAGAGCCAAGACGAATATTCATGATTACCTTAGGTCCTGTGCTGGCCTTTTAAGCTGCCTGTAATACAAAAACAACTAAGTGCAAGAATGAGATGGGAATATTAGGTGTCTCACTGGATATTCAGTTAAATATCCAGCCACATTTATTGCAGGAAGTCCTATGGATTATGCTTTATTTTTCACGAACAGTTATGTGGGAGGAAAAAACATACAAAGTAGCTTTAAGGCAGTACATGGAATAACTTGCTCCTTCCTTTGTGCCCCTTTAAAGATAGGCTGTAGTTTTATTAGCAGTGCTACTACTACTCATTCTTAGTTTGCTCATTTTCTTATCTGTGATTGTTACTTTGTCTCAGAGCTTCAGAGGATGAAGTCTCCTCTCCTTGGATTAAGAGATCCGAGCATCTGTTTAGACTGGAAACAGAAAAGTGAAATCTATGCACTTTATTAGCTTAGGAGTGAGCAGCCTCTGTGTTTTTGTTTACTTTTATTTTAGGGAGAGCTATGTGAACCTTATTTTCCTTATTAACCTCACCATTTCATGTAAGAGAACTTTTTCCATAGTAACTTCTGGGACGCTGCTCTTCAAGTGATTGTCAGGACCTTTTTCCTCTTTTCTGGTTGATCAAGGTTGGCTGCCCTGTATGAGTTTTAAGAGGCCCTCAGTGCTGAAATACAGCAATGTGTAAAGAAGGTGTAAGGTCTACCCAATAAAGTTTTTTTTTTTCCTTTGGAAGTTACGGTTCAGAAGATAACACCTACAGTTTGGTTGTGCTGAAGGTTATAGGAGACCTTCTGGCATAGTTGAAGCTGGTGAACTCTTAAAAGATAATGTTTCTTGCCCTGGGCTTTTTAGTTGCTAGGGTAAAGTAAGTGTTGATAGATATGCAGAAGTTTTAAACAGTGACAACTGTCCTAAGTGCTTTATCCTGCTTTCCTTTTTTTTTTTTTTTTTTCTTTAAATTGCTGTAGATGCTATCGAGGTAGATAAGACTTTTATAATGTAAAAACCAATCAAAAGCATACATTTATGCCTTCTTCCAGAAAGTACATTTTGTAGTATATCGCAAGAAATCAAAAAGTGTGTGCCTGTTTCTTGTCAGTGTGCTTTAAAAGTTTAGTGCAGTATGTACTTAATTGCTAGTTTTAAAGTTGATTGGAAAGTGGTAAGGATAATTACAGTAGGGCTACTTTATTTTCATGTTATGCTGTGTGTAGTTTTCAAAAGGTAAACAGGCATCTCAAAGACTCTTGAATATTTTTTTTTTGTTCTTGGGCAAAATACTGTGTTTTTATTTTGCAGTGTCCCTTGAAAACTTAGAGCTGACATTTTTACTGATTAGCATCAGTTTGGTAGCCTGTTAGGAAGTACTGATGGAAAAGTGAGTGCAGCTGCTACTGAAGCTAGTAATACTACAGAGGTGCATAAAGCTAAGCACCAAGATATGAGTGCAATTGTTAAAAATATATGATGCTCAGTATTTATAGTCTTTTTTGTAAGAAACCATAATATCTAAATATTTAGGAGTTCAGTTCTCTTGCATTTAATCTTTTTTTTTTTTTTTTTTCCTCTTTCTTGCAGTAAATATAGCCCTCGCACTAGCAGCAAATGATTCGGTAGGTGAACATCTAATTATCAGCCTTAATGTAAAACAAGTGTGTGAGTCATAAATAAAATGGTTACTGCTGGCAGCAGTCCTATATATTAAATCAAAGTATTTATGCCGTTAGTTAATTTATTTATTTTTCATGGACTTTTGAGTTTGGATTAATTTGTTTATAGTGTGTCAGTATCATGAATGATTCAATAGCTCTCTCCTTCTGGGCTTGGCTGTGCTCTTTCCCTTGTGTATCTCTGATTTTGAATGCAATTTGTGATGTGTAGACATAGTAGAAGATGCTTGTAGAGATTAGAGACTCTTGGATTTTCCTTCTTTGTTTTGTTTGTTTGTTTTGTTTTTTAATGAGTGCATAACTACATCATTGCCCAGTTTGGTGGTGCAATTCAGGCAGCAAACAGGCAGCAGGAACCATTCAAGTGCTAAAAATGAGGTGTCTTTGTGTCCGTCTGTTCCTGTAAACTAGAAGTAGTTCCACTGAGTAGTAGTTCCACTTCCACTCGGAAGCAAACTTTACCTTCTTCAGTGTAAGGATGTTTAATATGGGGTTTGTACTGGTAAAGCATTAATTTAAAAAAAAAAAAAAAGCCTTTGGAAGAGTATCCTATGCGGATGTTGTACCAGTCTTCAGAAATATGATGAAAGTTCAAATTTATTGACATCTGTCTTGGTGCAAGGGCCGGAAGAAATATGGGTGGAAACAAACCTTTGAGATGAGGCTCTACTTCAGAAATTAAATAATCTAGGAATAACTTTTAAGTATAGTTTAGGTGTTTTGTCACATTGGTGACATTAATGGCGAGTTATTTGACTAAGTTCTCAAATGACACTTGGAAAATATTTCCTAATTAGTGTTGTAATTGAACATGAAAAGCAGTGCTTACAAGTTGGTTGCAAACAAGGTGTCTAAGTATTCTGACTTGATAAATGTAGCATCTATGTGATGAGTTAAAATAAACAGCAAGGGAAATGGTGTTAAGCCATGCATTTTGCTGCACACTTCCTGTAGAAATTTTGTAAAAGATCAACCATATTTCCGTAATATCAATCATACTTGTTAAAAAGAGTTTTTTTATAGAAGTTATACAAAGTTTGTAGTGTTTGTAACAGCATTTGATTTTGATATTTCACAGTTTTAATTCTGTGTTACAAAGAGTCTGCTGGAGTAATTTCAGAGAAAAATCTGTCATCTTGAAAAGCAAAACGACTTGAATGGTTCCATGTAATTGACTTTAAAATATAGCATTTGCTGTAATACTTCTACAGAGTGAAGTGTGATCCTGCTAACAGTTCTCTGTTGTGGTATGGTCATTGAGTAGCTCTGTGGAAACCTTGTGAACTAATTCCAGGTAACTTTTCATACCAGTTGGTGTTGTTTTTTTTCTTTGGCTTGCATCTTGTTTTTCATGCTAACAGTTTTGTGTTGCCTATTTTTTGTTTGCATGTGAAGTTTAAGTTGTGGGATCATGCCCTTTTTTAAGAGTAGAGCTTGATATATATGTGTAACAATTATTAAGCCAGTTGAACATGGCTTTAAATGTGATAACGTGATACACCACTTGAATAGCCCCTTGAGACACTTTGCTACTAAGGAACAAAAATAGAAGAGATGAATGATTGCAGAAGTTGTTACAGGAGTCATTTGGAAAATTGGGGATTGAGAAATACTTTAAATGAAATTGAGCAAAGCTGAGTAAATGTGCAATATGTTAGTCATTTCTGACAGGAAGCTTACATGGTAGTGTAAAATTGAAGGCCAGAAACTTTGATATTAGTGCACAAGTTCTTGACATAGGGAAATTGTGCAATGGTATAATGACAAATTTATAAAATGTGTGAATTGCATAGTCTTAACTAGACACCTTTAATGCGAGAATATCTATTTAAAATTATTCTGAGCATCATGTTCATATTTAACCTTGGGGCTTGACTTTGTTGTTCTCATTTGTGTACTACTTTTGGTTCCTGTTGACTAGTTTTGTGAGTCAAGATTATAGAATGAATATCTTTTGGTATCTTGATCTGGGCTGGGACTGTTTGCCCCCGAACTGTAGGGCATCATCATAATGTTTCACTATGATGAAATGAAAAGAATGTGATCCAGAGTTCACTGGTTTTGTTTGCTTTTTTGTTTTTATAAAATGGAAGCTTTTTCAAGTATTAGTCACGGTCAGAAGAACTAAAGCATCAGTAGAGCATGAGACATGGTCATTGACACAGGACATTGTTGGCAGAGCTGGGATTAGGATTCAGGAGCTTGTCTCGCATATTGGTGATCAGTCTACTAGGCATATTTTCACCCTTGTGGTTACATGGTAAATTTAAACAGTATTTCCTTTAGATATTTAGGTATCATGGGTATGGTGCCTAAGACAAAGTTTTTATTTTATTTTATTTTTTTCTCCTCGCTCTCTTTAATGCGAGGCCAGGGGGACTCGCAGGGCAGATTCTTATCCCCTTCTCAAACATGAAACATTCAGTACCTTGTGTTGTCTCTTTTAAATGGATTAGGTAGCGTTAAGAATTGTGCTAACTCTTATGTTTGTTCAAGATCTATAAATCCATACAGTCTTCTCTTTGTGTTAAGAAATAGTATAAGATTCTACCCTTGTGTCCTATTTTTAATTGCTTGCTTAGTTTGACAACCAGTTCTTCTAGTTCTTTTGATGTTCCAGCAGTCAGATGCACTCCCCTAGGAGCCTGGGAAGAGTTTTTGGGTTTCGTGCCAGGACGGTTCATATTCAGGCTGGAATGACTATTTATGAAAGCTGCCTGGCCAGAGACAATTTATTATAGTAGAAACAAGTTGAATTAATAGATGCCAGCAATAATAGGAGAGAGATTGCATGTTTATGAACAGAGTATTTTAGTGAGCAAACACCAGCTGTGCATGACTAAGGATGGCACAAATCCAGTTGGAGATTGCACGCTTATGCTGTCACGGTGAGGCAAGCTCCCTAGTCAGCTTTCTTTTGACACCCTGCTTCTTCCCCAGAAGATTTACTTCTTTTTGCTATAGGATGAAATGATTTTTGTGGTGTGAAGGACAGAAGAGCAAAAACCCAAACCATACGGAACGAGTTAGTGTGTAAGCATAAGCACATGCCTTCTGCCTGGAGTAGTAGGAGCCTGTGATAAAAGGCAAGCATCAGGTTTGAGTGTTCTGGCCTAATTCTGTGCAAGGGGCTCGGGTCAGGCAGGCTTGGGGCCAACCTTTGAACTACACTGAGAGTGATTTTGATCTTTAGGGAAGGATGTTTGTTTTCCCAAGTAAGTTGCCTGCTTGTGGAGCAGTGCAGAAGTGCAGGCCTTTTCCCTGGTGCTTGCAGTGAAACAGCAAACGCAGCCCTCCGAACTGTGGGTGAAATGGGAGAAAGTTAATGATCAGCCTAAGGAAATGCACTAACCCAAACAACAGCACGATCACAATGTCGCAGCATGCAGTTAAGCAAAACAGAGGGGGAAAAAGATACCTTCTATGGATATCTGCAAATGTTTAGTATTTATTTTTATGCGTGTGTATATGCCTTTTTACGTGTGTGCACACACAGTCTCAAGTTTCTTGCAAATACATAGTGTGTTGCAGCATGAAAATTATGCAGCTGAGTCTTCATGTGAATTCACTGTTGTGATAAAGCTGTTGTTGTGTATTATTTGAAAAGCAGTCGACAGCATGCATTAGTTATTTTCAAATTACATGGTTACCTGATTTTCTTCACTTTCCAACCTTTTTTCCCAAATATTTGGCTCCTGCAGTCAAGCTGTTTGCACCCAAACCTGCTATTTGAACACTGCACTGAGGGGTGGTTTTATGGTTTCTATACAGTTGCCCATTCTATAGAGTAGAAAATATGATGGGGAGAAACTATTGGGTAATCTACATGTTGTTGAAAAATGGAATTAAAAACATTGATTACACTAAATCTAATGAAATAATTCTGCTTGTAACTGTATAGACCTTGGAGATAAAAGTAATATGAAGAATCTAAAGTAAGTCTAGAAGATGACCTCAGTTTAGTAATCATAACTGTGAGAACTAATCAGCAGGATTAGTTCTGGTTTTTGTTTAGCTTGATTTTACTCAAATCATACCGTAGGTCTAAGCTTACATTTTTGCCACCTGCAAAACTGCCATGGAAGTAACTTAGTTTACGTATCTTTACCTTTTGATTTCCTATTTCCTTGTCTTCCTCTATGAGTTAGTCCACGTATATTTTTGGGGGGTACATGAGCTCATGTGTATTTGTTCTAGTAGTCCTAAAATGGAAATGAAGTGTGTTTCCTCTTTACTGAGAGGACCCAATTGTCTTATTTGTATATTACAAAGTAAAAATAGATCGAATGTAGGAAGTGCTTCAGGAAAATTGCCTTGAAAACAAAGCAGATACCGTTCTGCATGTTGCTGTACTTGTGTGTACTATATCAAACTGTCCTGGAGCCTATCAATTTTGTGGTCTTTGTCTTGTTCCTATCAAGATCATGGGAGCACTTTTTTAATGGGAAGATAAACTGGCTCTGTAATGTTTACTGTTGGATTTTTGTTCATTTGTTTTATGTATGATGAGTTTTGAGTATATGTGGTTAGAACTGTAAAAGTTTAAAAAGCTGCAGTTCATGACTTTTTTGTGGATGCATCTTGTGTTAAGAAATGTTAAAGCATTTGAATGTTTCATGCTAATAAAAGGCTTTAAAAACAAAATCTTTAGTTGGTTAGAAAACTTTTAAAAAACTATGGATAGTAGATAGCATGAACACTTTCATGCTAGTTTCTTTATGCTGCTAGTTTCTTTATGCTGGCAAGTGTAAATAAGGCTGGAGATGTTAGTTGAAATTGATCAGAGTTATTTGATAATCATAACTCCGCTTCTACACCAGATTAGCAAATGAGGGAATGAAGTTTTGAAAGTCTATTTGTTTTTCAAGTGAAACTTAAGTAAAAAAATCTTACGTTACACAGAGACTGTTTTACTCTATGCTTACTTGGAGAAAATAAGTCTTTGCTGTTTTTAGAAGCATCACATGCAGAATAAGCTACCTGCCTTGGTGCTTCTGGTTACTTAAAATTCACTGGTGAAGTCAGCAAGAGACATGGAAAGTGGAACATGAATTTGGGATGATCATAAAGGATTTATCAGAGAGAAAACTGTAAGAATGTGGTTGTTTGGAATTTTATTGGTAGTGTAGTTTAAAAGTAGTACTTTATTGAATGTTTTTGAAAGCTTGAATGTAATGTGCGAGCTAGGCAAACAAAGATGAATTACCAGTATCTGATTAGAAATTTGACTAGAAACTAGTACAAAGGAAGTTAAAAGATCTTCATATGAAGGAAAAATAATTTTTACATCATCAAAAGAATGAATATATATAAAACAAGGGTGCTTTTCTGGGGCAGATGGTGACAAAATTGCCATTACACTTATTTGGCTTTAATCCAATTTGCAACCAGCCTCTTAAATAGTGCACAGCTGACAGTTGGAGAATTAGGGATTAAAAGAGGGTTATTCATGTGTTAGTGTGTCAAAAGAGGAATCCAGGACCTAACCTGATTTTTAACTTGCCTTTTGTCCTATATGTAGCTGCTTGCAGTTTGGGATTAACTCTAATTCTGTAACATTAGAAGGATAAATTGAGAGTCACTGGTTATGGATTAACAGTAGCTTTGAAGAACTGGCACCTTCGGAAAGCTGGAATTTTTAGCTCTGAAATGGTCTGTAACTCAGGAGTAATGGGAATGCCATCAAATTAAGTCTAATATGGGTAGCTATACTTTATCAAATAGAGGAGAAAACGTGCCAGAATAGAGGAGCAAAAGTGAAATTAATGCGCCCTCAGGGTCTCTGATGATTATCTGTAAGGCAGGCTGTGTTCATTAACAGCTGTTTCTAGCAACTTTGTGAGCTGATTTTTCTCCCCGACTTTGCTTTAGGTGTGTTGCCAGGCCTTATGCTTAATAAAGCTTGTGGCAACTTGGAAGAAATCACCAAATTTTCCACCTAGAACACAGAAGCATTTGGGGAGAAGTGTGTGTGTTGCCTGAGTGGTCCATGGATGGAACTGATTACATTTAGTTAACAAATGAAAAATGAAGCTTGTTTCGTAGTACTACCTGAAAGTGTGTTTTTTTATTTTATTTTATTTTTTTTGACGTCACCTAACATCTGTACGTGTAGGAGTTGTGTCTGTTATTGACTTAAGCAACTATGAGAATTTTGTTTTGCGAAGCAAGTTTCACATTAAAATTGAGAGCTTGAAAACAAGGTTGTCTAAGCCTCTACCTGTACACTGCACAGAAGGAAGTTCTAAGGTTCTTATCTTTCAGTGATATAGGCGTATTACCTATTGGTGTAGCATTTAGGCTTCTTAAAAATACGGAATTTGTACCTGCTGATGGCAAAGATGGTTATTTGTATTTCTTGGTGTAGATAGGGTAAGCTCCAAAACGACCATGAGAGCACTAGGAAATTTGTATTGGATACGAATTGCAGTAATTGTATAGATAGATGTGCCTCGTGAGAGTATTTTTCAGAAATCTTTGAAGAGAGGCTGTGAGGTAAATTAATATCTTATTGGGAGACTAACGAGACAGAATGAGACCATGAAAGCCAGCACCACTATTGTGAAAAGAGCAAATCCAGCAGCATTTATGTGGTGCTGGGTATCATTTAGCTGGAAGGGCAGAGATCCTTGAAAGCATTGGACATATGTGAACATATGTCATTATATAAATATACATTTTAAGGAATACGCCAAAAGATTATATTTGTGTTTTCAGATGTAAAGGATGTATTTGCATCTAACTTTGTGCTCTCTAGTTGATGTAATATTGGGAGGCCTGCTGCTGTAAAAATAGAGCTCTATCATTCTGGATCTATTTAGGAAAAAGAATATGAAGGAGCTTGCCATATGTCCAGTGACTTAGAAATACCCTATTAGGTTGTATGGGAATGTATTCATCACTTATCAAAATCCTCAGAGTTTAAACTGTTCTGAACTTGCAGTTAAATACCAAAAAATACAGGTTGCTAGAAAGTATCTTCAAGTGTTGTAAACTCAAAGATTGATTCAAGCTTTCTTGCAGAACTGGACAGGTGGAGGGAAATGCACAAGTGGGGCCTGGAGAACAGCTGTGCTCAACTTCATTATTTTGGGGGCAGCTGGACAGACTCTATGTCATTTATTAATAGACAACAGTATTTTTACAAGGAGGAGGTGTAGCCATAAGAAGAAAAAAGCGGAGTTTTATCTGCCTGAGTCCTTTTCCTGGAGAATGGAGAGAGTGGCTGTAGCAGTTATTTACTGTGCCCTGAAAAAAAAAAAAAAAAAAAAAAAAAAAAAAAAAAAAAAAAAAAAACCACAGGAACAGAAGGACTTTGGCACACTTGAGTGTGCTTTTGAGCACTGCATTTTTGTATGCTTAGCCTTTATATTACTTACTGAAGAGAAGTCTGATTCAGCTTTGGCATGTGATGCATGTGTGTAGAATGACAGGGGACATGTGTCCTGGAGCACTTGTTTGTTTTCTTAATTGCTTTCTTGGCATTGTCTGTAATTCCCTATTCCCCTGTAACCTTTTCTTCTGCCCAGGTATTCTGTTTTAGCTTTCTTTTTCCTTGGTTATTTTTTTCCCCCTCCTTTGGGTTTATTTTCATACAACAGTACTTTGAAGGGTGATCATCTGATCTAGATGATGTTTGAGTTAGAGATGAAAACACAGCAGTCTAAAATTTGTTTTAAAATATCTTTGAGAATTGTAATTTATGTCTCTAGTACCTTATAATTCCAGTCAGCATGAGAAATATCCTGGATTAATGGTTCTGATGAATAGTTTCATGGTAGCATCCAGATGTATCCAAGAGTATCCTTCTCTTGGCCATTAGAAGCATTGTGTAAATCCTGAAAGAGATGGTTTGGAGAGAGCCTGCCTTCAGACCCCTAGATAGGTACCGAACTGGTACTGCAGTAATTAAACTTGTGTAAAGAGTTACTGCTAGTATTCTAGAGGTACTTAAATAGTGCAGAGAAAGGGATAGTGGGCAAAAAGAGTGTCCCAAACCCTGCTTACAGGGTTGGTGCTTTTTGTGTAAGATTATGCTTTTGGGGAGGGGAGGAAAAAAAAAAAAAGGAACTATTTTTAAATAATGTATTTAAATAATGTAGCTTGGTGAAGAAAAACCTTTCTTAGGCTATCTTTAGTCTTGATTTAAAGCCAAATCAAAAATCATTTGAAGAAGAGTTTCTAAAAGACTTTGTTCCTGTGTGCTTATGCACAGCACCAGGCTGTGCACAAGGGAATGCTTGTGTTTTCATTAGTGTAAGTTCGAGAAACTGGAAAAATACGTGATTTCTCTTTCTCCTGTTTGCAAACTCTTATTTTTACAATGAAGAGAAAGCAGTGTGTCTTAAAATAAGTCATACGCTTATTCTTGAGAATGTATGTAGATTTTTCTTTAAAAATGTCAGATTTATTGTTAGCCTGAAAGAAAGATCAGCTCAACTATTTGAAACAATGTCTGAATTTGCAAAATCCTCCTAGGTAACTGAAGGATATTTTTCTCTCGTGTGTTTACTTGTTCTTTGTCTCAGGAAGTTTGGTGCTCTTGTAGGTACGTATGATACTGGCTGTCCTGCCGAATCCCAGGAATATGTAGCCTGTAGTGTTGAAGATCTTGCAGTATCCAAAAGATCATGAACTTGATCTAATTGATTTAGATTCCCCTAAATCTTCAGTCCTTTCAGGCTAAAGAGAGAAGCGAGAGAATTGTGGAGTCGTCGTAGTTGTCAGTAGATACTCATCATGCTTGTGTGTGTTGACGGGATGGGGGGGACATGGGTAAACCCTCAAAAATTTGTGGAGAAAATGTCAGTCAGGCTGAAAACAGTTGATAGGTTTTTCTGCAAATATTTGCTTCACTTCAGAAGTAATTAGGTAGCACAGCCCTTAGATGATGTTTTGACGGGTTCGATTACCTGCTGACAGATAAAAAGACTGAGTCATGAATCTTTATAATCTGTTAAAATATGCATTTTGTCAAAGAATAAAGAAACTCTAATGCTGTTGATGCTTTTCAAATCTAACATAAAAATGAGGCTTTACAATCTCTCTTAAATTGCTTTCATACATTACGCAAGCAGTAGAATAATTTGCCACGGTAACATCTGAACTTTTTTGTATATGTTAGAAAATGTTATAAACAGATTTTGAAAGCTACATCAAATCATTCATGTTGTTATATATAGTTTGTTCTCTGTTCAGTAAAAAAAGAAAAAAATATGTTGAATCACTAAAGCCATATTTGGTTGACTTTAGTAACACATTTTTTAAAGTATGTATTGTGTTTTTCATTTACTGTAATATTTTTAACTTTTCAGCTATAAAACTTAACATGCGTTTGACTTGTGTGATGTAAATTTGACATGTTAAATTGCTTAGCAATTGTATTAAAAATGTTTTCTTCATCAGTAGCCTGAGTATCTGGGTTTTTAAAATGCAGATACATTTCTGCTTTAAAAAAAAAAAGAGGGAGGGGGCAAAGAAACTTCTTGAGCTGATTGATGCATTGGAATACGCTTGATGTTTAAAAATCTCATTTGAGGGTAGAGGTACTGTAGACCTGCAGGAAATGCTTCTTTACGCTCTAACTACAAATCTGATGATTATCATTGAGCCTTTATCCTTGTCTCCATCTTCCCTATAAAAAGCTGTGATGATAAAGGCCTTTATGTCATATCAAATGGCTAAATTCAAAATATAGTTTTTGAAATGTAAACAGTGGAAACTCATTTTCTGCATTGCTGGAAAAGCTCCCATTTCCTTAGTAGGCTTTGAAACAAGCCTGCTTGATTGCAGTTTTGCAAATACTGAATATAGTCAGCTTGTAATACTGGAGAAGGTAGATGTTCAGCCTTTTACAGAACTGCCTTTTGAACTCTTAGTTTGCAGAACTTGGTGGAGTGTCTTACTGTGTGTGTGTAGGAAAAAATACTTGGTTTTGGTGAAATATGAATGTGTATATACATTCTTTAAAAAGCTTGTAGAAATGAATCTTGAGTCTGGAGCACGTAATTGAAACAAATTGTTAGAGGTCTGTCTAATGTACAATACGTAGTTGGATGATCCTGTATTTTTAGCATTATTTTGTATAAACACATAAATGTATGTATTAAATATGTATATAAATATGAAGATATCAGAAGTTGACTCTGGCACTTATGTTTTAAACTACATTAAACTACATAAAATATACAAGAAAAGAGCATGTATCTGAAAGTTTGCTTTATTGATAATTCTGAAAGTTAAAAAAATGTATTTTTACAAGTATCTTGTTTGCCCTACACAGACAAAAGAAGTTGGCCTGCTTGATGCAGACATATATGGCCCTTCAATTCCAAAGATGATGAACTTGAAAGGAAACCCAGAATTAACACCAAGTAAGTGTGAAGTGATTTTTTTTGTGTGTGTGTGTGTTTTCCTTGCACAGGGATGAGCATTGACCACTCAGACTTCTGTGGTGTGACACATGAGAGACAAATAGAAGATGAAGATTTAATGTAACCATTCTTTAATTTTATTAATGAGATGTTTTCACCTCAGCTGATTTTCTGGGGGGAGGGGTGGGGTTTCATAATTTATTACTAAAAACTCTGGAAAAAGTAACCAGGGAAGGAATGAGGGGGGAGAAAGAAATGAGCAAGTGAGAACATGTGCCAATTCCAACAGGGGAAAAATGGGCTTGAGCAACAAAATGACAGCAACATGAATGTTTCTTGTTAGGAAACTATAGCTAAATAAATGGGAAATGATATATTCCTTGCACTTTCCTTCATGTCAATTTCTGTAGCTACATTGCTATTGTTTTAAAATATCCATTTGTAACTAGAGTTTGTTTGTTCATGTGTAGTGTTGTAGTGGCTGTTATTCTTTATATTCTCACTTAATATAAAACACACAGAATAAAACAGTGCCAATATCTTTTAAGGGTTACATGAAAAATTCTGACTTCCTTGTGCTACTAATGTTTGCACTGCTTAAAGAAAAAGTAATGTATTGCTACTTACAATTGCACAATGTGTGCACAAAGAGTTATGCTTGTACAGGCAACAGTCAGATTTCTATGTCAAACTTTCCATGTAAAAATAATTGAACCCTCTAGTGTATCATCAGCAGAATTTGATTTACTGATACAAATTAAAGTATCTTTATGTTCTCTTGCAGTCTAAGCCCTGTTGAGAGTATGTCATGAAGAGTGTGTATTTTTTTGACAGGTTTTGTTGCTATGAGTGTTATCTTTGAAATGTGTTTTGTGTTATAGCTACCAGAGCAACTATATTACAATGTCCTCCATATCTGTCTTCTTTTCTTTCTCACCTGATGCAGCTAATACATCATTCACAGATTGTTGTTCACTTCTTTCACAAAGATGATCTTGTGGAAATTTGTACTTCTACATTTTTTTTCCTCCTCACTGCCTGTATATATAGATAAATGAAAACTCAATTTTGGTAAAATGTGGCATTAACCATACTCTATAAATTTGATAACACTTTTTCAAGAAGAATATGTAAAAATCTTAAAAAAAAAAAAAAAAGTTTCACACAGTAATTGAGCAAATCCAGACGTACATAATTTGTGTGTTATTAGTGCATGTATAGCAATTCCTAGGTCAATTAATTTTTTTTTTTTAAATAGCATGGCAGTCAAAAACACTGTTTAAAGTCTGTTGCGGTCTTCAGTGTGAGGCTTGGATATGATGATGATGAATATACTTCTTTGTTAATGAATCCTTAAAATAATCCTAAGAGGTACTTGAGTGTTCTTGCACACATAGATTTCTATTTCTTTCCTTATGTGGAAAAAGGGATTAGGGATGCTTGGCACCACACAAGATAAATCTATGCAGCAATTATCACATTTCAATAAAGAATGTCTATTTATGCTGTAATTTTGAATTAATAGTTCTTAAGGAGGAGAGAGTCTGTGTAAATTGAAATACGTTATTAATTTGTTTTTTCAAATTTTAGTAAAAGAAAGTCTGCCAACATTTGGTAGAGTAACAGACAAAATACTGTGAATGGTCATGAAAATATTAAAGATTCATAACTGAATTTAGATATTGGATCATTACCTAATTATGGAATAAATATTAATACCACCTCCAATGTAGAGAGAGGTGTAACACAAATAACAAAAGCATTTTTTCTACTCTTTCCCTAGATGATTGATTTAAATGCTGTTTTCTGGCTTAGTGAACTGCATTTTTGTCATTTCTTGGGTATATGGTTCTTACTGTCTTGGGAACATGGTACTTGTCATGGGACTTACTGTCCTGTTATTCGATGACTTGAGTGGTCCTCCTTTCACAGGGGCAAGTCAGTCCTTTAGATAACATGAACCTCTGCAAAGGTCTTGTATGCCAAGACAGAAGCTGGGAATCAAATGCTGTGCAGTTTCATTCCTCCTAGCTATAATGAATTACAAAAATCCACCCAAACTGACCTAATAAAGATTTTGATCTGCTATAGATGACTCTCCTTTTTCAGCTCTATGAGAATCTGAAGACTTCTAAAAATGTAGGTTATATTAAAGATTAGAGGAAAGAAATTTGTGGTGGGTAATAGCATGGTATTTAAAAACGAGTTCTGTGTTTTCTTCCTAATCTAACACTTGGCATTACTTAATAATGTGGCAGAGACACAACTAAATCACTGTGTTTACCTGTGTCAGACTTGCTTTGGAATTGTAATATTCCAGCAGACAATTAGGTCTTTTGCTATTAGGTAGGACTGATGATATAATATCTGCAGAACAGTTCTGCTAATGAAGAGTCTTGCACAGTTATATTGCCTCTGTTGGCTACCCGGAGGAAAAAATGTTGAAAACTTAACTCTAGAAAAGGTATCATGTGGCTGACCAGGTGCAAGAAGGAAATCTGCTGGGGGGGAAAAAAGAAGTTCTTAATGCAATCTTTTCTTAAAGTGAATTGTATTGTGAGAATTAAGAAATGTTTGGTTCTTACTGGCAGCAGGTTTAGGTATTTGTGATTGCTTCATGGTTAGATTAACACCATTAGAGCAGGGTGTAATGGGAACTCTCAGCCTTCCTTGTGTGGAGCTGTTTGAGCTTACAAATTACTGTACCTTTGGGGCAATCCTGTAAATAAATTTATAGCAGAGTGTGAAATCAAACTTGAAGTCTCAATTAGTCTGTCACTTGCCATAGAATATTCTGGCCTTCTGGCATAAGCAGTTAGAATGATTACTGGATTTTAAAAATTTGTAACACTCTGATTAATGTTTTAGTGACAGCATCCCTTGCCCTCTGACATAAGCCGGTGTCAGTGTTTCATTCTGGCATGCCCTGGAGCCTTGCTGCAGCCCTCTATGCTAGTTGCTTTTTTCTTTTTCCTCCCTCTGCCCACCTACCATTTGTCGTCTTATATGTCATTGTGTGTGAAATTTAGTTGCTTGTGCATAGCAAACTAGTACTGTTTTAAACACCCCGGGGTATGACGTCTGGCCTCCAGCTGTCGCTACAGAAAGTGTTGCTCTTCCATATGTCCTCTGTCAGATCTGCTAGCCCTGTACAAATCCCTCTCCTAGTGCACCCAGAGTGGCACAAGACATCTGTGTTTAGGCAAATGAAACCCACCCTCTGTGTTACGACTTTCCCCCTCCTGTCTTGTGTTCTCTTTTTCCACAATTTAAGATGTTTGTTTTCTGTATGTCTGCTGAAGTCATCTACGCATTTTTTTCTCCTTTTTCATTTCGGTTGTTGGAAATCTTTGTATTCAGTCCTGTGTAGTCTAAAACCTTTGTATAGTTGAGTGGAACGTGAATCATCCTGCTGCGGAACGGTGGCTTTCATGACTATAATAGCAAATAAATTTCCTCAATCTCTTCAAAATAACTGCTTACTGTGACTAGCAGAAGGGGCTATGTAAATTGGAATTGTAATCGAGATGGAGAGAATCTGCTGCGGTCACTGCAGCATGAAACTGTGCACAGCTTAAGGCCAGTTGATACAAAAATATATGAGGTTTTTCATGTGACCAGGCTGGGAATGTTACAGTCTGGTCTACATGTATAGCACATTAATTGAGTTTCTTAGGTAAACTTGTCTAATGTGCTGGTTACAACTGTGTTTTGCCCTGTGTCATTTCTGACTGGCCTGGTGGCTCTGGGTTTTGTTGTGTGTTTGTCTTGGGTGAGGCATCAGTATTGAGATGCCACTGAGATGTAAGGAGGTGGAATTTTGCAATTTGCCATGAAAACCTCTGCTAATTGAGCTGTCCAAAGAGCAGCAGGACCTTTAGCTTCTGTGTTAACCAGCATTTTAAAATTTTGATAAACATATGCAGAGAAGCTATTGTGTGGTTTTTATTTAAATAAAATATTGCAGAATAGAGAAATACTTATTTGCTGTTCAGAAGTATTCTTTTAAATCTGTGGACACTGTTTTAATCTTAGATGTATCATGCTAAAATGCTATTCAAAGACTTGCGTGTTATAAGCAGTACATAGTGCAGCCTTCTGCAGCCTTTCAGTGCATATCATTTTGTATAGTTATTTTTAATAATTTTTTCAGAAATATTTCAGAGCATCAAGTATTCAAAAATATGTAACTTCAGCAATGCACTGGAAGAGCTTAGGTCTCCTAGATACTTTTCAATAGTGCATAGACACTCTTTCTAGCTCTGGAGATGTTGCAGGCGGGGCCACAGCTCTGTTAGAGCATCAGTCCTTGAGGGAGGAACTCAGCACAGGCCTCCAGTGTGCAGGATTCTTGGATGACCTGCAGTGAATTATGCTGTCTTTGGGATTCCCCCATCCCTAGAATGTGGTAACACTTCCCTTTGCCTCACAGTATGCTAGGGAGCTAACACTCATTTTGGGCACATGCTTACATTGAGTGTTACAGAAAGGGGGACTGCATCAGTATTACAATTCAGAAGGTGAAGTAGTTGCACTATGAACATTGCCCTTATGTTGCAGAGGTTCTGTGCTCGCTCTTTGTTTTGTGATTTGCTTGAAAGTGTTTGGAAATCGGTGCACAAAGGTCACTTGGGTTTTCTTAAGTGCAGAATCACACTATTAGTCTTCCTTTTGCCCTTCTGATGGACTTTACTATTGTCACATCTTAGAGGGCTTGAGAGCACCATCTTTCTGCTCAAAGTCCACTTATGTGAGAACAAATGGGTTCAATTTTGTGCTATGAGTTGAAGCAGTAACAGAAACACAGCTATCGCCTTGAACTGAATCTTGGATAATTCAGTACTGAAAAGAAGCTTTCACTGCTCTGTTTTAACTAGACTCCCATGTTCGGTGTCAACAGTAATCTTTAAAAGGTGTTTAAAGGTCTTTGAACATACATAGCTGCTGTATGTTTGGTGTTCACTGAACTATATTACATTCAACTCCTAACCTTCATGTTTTACAATTTTTTTTCAATTGTCTATATTGCTTTCTTACGTTTCATATGCCATTTCTAGATTAATATTGCTGTCAGTGGAGCTGGGAGATTCATGGGGACCTGCTGTCTTCTAGCATATGTGCATCAATGAGAACTTCTTCCCCAAGCCACTCTGATGCAAATTGTGTAACTTTTGGCCTATGAAATTTCCGATTTGTGGGGCAATGTTCTTTGCCTGGAACAGCATTATGAAGTTTAGCTCAATGACCTTATAGTGCTTCATAAATGAGGGGAGGAAGGAAAGGGTGCTCGGACTTCACCTCTCTAAGTGACCAGTTTAGCTGCTTTCCAGCCACATTTCTGACTGGTGTAAATGCAGACTCTGCTCTTCTAAGGTCATTCTAGCAGACAGGTTTTAACTACTTCTCTATTAAGTTTCTTCTGATTAATACATGCTGCGGTAGCTGAGGAACATAGGTTATTACTTCTTGAATGCTGCCCTTCAGCCTCCTCTGCCTCCCTGCATACTTTACTTGGGTAAGATAAACTCCAAAAGACTAAAGACTACTTTTTTTTTTTTTTTTTTTTGGGTTAATAACTTGAAGGGCAATCAAAGGCAGAAAGATGGCAGGAGAGTGGGGTGTTTTGTTGTTTTGGGGATTTTTTTGTGCCAAAACAGTGGAATAAGGTAGAATTTTAATTCTCTGACACTACTAGTTTAGTGCTTTCCTCCCATCCTCTGAAGGAGGAAGGTGCTATTCAGATTGTTTTATAACTTATGTGTGTTCAGGAGTATGCTGTTTCAGAAATAGGTTTCTGTTGCTTTTTGGAAAAAAAAAAATTTTTTTTCTGCTTGTCTAGGTTCACCATGATAGCAAAGCTAAAATATAGGCTTAAAGATTAATTAAAATCAGTGAAGCGATGAATGTGCTTTAAGAATCTAAAGATTCTGTAGGATTATGTTGCCTATGTTAAGCTTTTGGAAGCTGGTTAATTCAGGCTGAGCGAAGTTCTCAATCTGTTGTACCTTTTCTTAGATACATCCACAGATCACTTACAGTTTTCCTGATTAGTTTAAGAAGAGACATGGCTTTATTTTGGCAGCTGGATGGATGGACAAGCAACCCTTCCGTATCAAAAGTTGTGCAGACGCACCTTGAGTAGAGTGCCCTAGATGTCCTTCTAGGGAGGCTGATGCCTTCCAAGATAGCTGCAGTTTCTGAAAATACCCAAGTAGAGTAATAGAAATCTTTATCGGCAAGGAAGAACTGGGCTTGTAGATTCTCATCCCATATTGAGATTCTTTTGCCTCTGAAGTGTTTAAAAATTTGTAGCCCAGAGGCTGGAAAAATAAGCATTTCTCTGCATCAGTGTGCGCTCAGTGAGTGAGTTCAAGTCTATTTGAACTGGATTTGCTAGGATGTTGCTCCATCACATCTTAATAAGCTCTGCTTCCTGTTCTTAAAACAGTGTGATGCCCTCTAGTAAAAGGGTACACCATCGCAGTCTTCTGGGATCATGTTCTACACCTATTTGATTAGAGAAGACTCAATATAAGCCTTTGCTTGCTCAAATTCCTTAATTGCCTGTTCTGAAAAAATAAGCCAAGAGCTGGCTCCTCTAATGTAGTTCGTAGCTCAGTAAGTACTTCTGGTGCTGCACTAATGTATGTCCACATGGGTTATAAAAGGCTTTTACAAGGAAAGAACGGAGTAATTCGGTTGATGACCTCAGGCCAAACAGTAAGCCCTAACTTTGGGTAGGGACAGGAACCCTGCAACGCCCACATATATTATGAAATGTGGAATCTGTCTCCTAATGACTCTGTCCCTCTTCTCCGTGTGAGTAACGGTTGTGTCTTCAGACTAGTCCTACAACATTGTTGATCAGCAGTCTGCTGTGCTGATAAAATGTTTTTGTCTGCCTTTTCCAGTGCCCTGATTGTATACTATAGGAAAAGATGTTTCTTTGGTGTCTATTGATCTTAATTTTGGGCCTTCAGGGAAAATGCAGCACCTTATAATTAGGACCTTCAAGCTTCCTGGAAAGGTGAAAGCAGCGATATTTTTCTGGAAATGATCTGTTAGCACCCATGATACAGGATTACTCTGTTTCAATTTTAAGAAATGTAATTTTATTGTGTGTTTTGGGAGTGGGTTTTGAGTTTGGTAGGCATCTGAATAACAGCGAGGGAAGTGTTAAAGAAAAGAAATATTACTAGGATCTCATAAAGCTAAATATTCTTTGCATGTTATGTTGTAGAAAATCTTCACCGGATCCACGGTGAATACCTGTTGCTTTCAATGATGCAAGGTTGATTACCAGAACCCACCTGAGTACTTTAGGTGTGAGATAGTCTTAAGAATGCCCTTTAGCAGTAGGCAAACAGTGGGGTGCTTGGCAGTATTTTGTGTTACTGTGGAAATATACAGAACATTGCAGCCAGAATATACAGCAGGTTGTGAATTGCTCTTGTGCTCTTCTGTAAATTTGATTAAACCTTGCTACTCTGGAAGTTTATGCTTCTTGTTGTAGAACAGTGGAAATACACTTCATGAAAACTGGATTTTTTATCTGTGCTGCTGAAAAATAAACACCGCGCACATTTTAAGGACAGAGTCTGTGCCCGTTCAGCTCCCTCATAGGTCAGTGATCAGGTACTTGCAGCAGGTTTTCCTCTTGGGGTGAGTGAGGTAGAGACCTGTGCAGGGAATGTGCCTTCTGTGAAGGCAGTACATCTGTCTGGGCTCTACACAGAAGCAGCTCTCCCAGCAGGTAGTGGATGTTCACATGACAGCCATTGGTACTTGACTGTCTCACTTCAGGTGAATTGAGAAATTGCAGTATATTTTGGTGAACTTTCTCAGACTTTCTGCATCTTTTCCATTCTTCTTTTCCTTCACTTTCTGGTCCTCGAATGCTGAGCAGTTGGCATTGGCCTTCACTTTTTCCTGTCTGTTTTTGCTTATAATTGTTCCTGTTTCATGGTAAAGATGAAATGGTCCTTAATGTTGCAATGATGTGTGTTTTTGCAGTTGTATATGTATTTGTGAAAGCTCTCACAATGTGCAGTCCTTTTTCTTAAGGCTGCAAACATTGAGGGTTGTGCTGAAGAGCATGTTGCTTAGAAGGATGCTGCAGCACCAGCTTGTAGAGATGGTCCCAGGCTGCTGAAGTTCAAATATCTTCAGGCTTTCCATTGCTAAAGCATCTTACTGATGGGAGAACAAGCAAGACTGCTTCCCAGAGATGTGATTACATAATAGCAGATTAATTTTATTTTCATGAAATAATTCTGCCAAAACCAAGCAGTGACTAAAAGCTGGGAAGAGCTGTGAATAGTTGTCTTGGACTAGTTCCGTGTGTCAGTCCAAGTCCATCACTTTTCCAGTAAGTTTTATGCTTCTTTCCAGAAAGCAGAAAACATGCAAGTGATTTGTTTTGTTTTCTATTTTGTCGTTTTTAATTTGTAAACCAAAATCTTGTGAGCAGAAAATCTGCATCCAATTTATTTTCAGACATATTTCTACAAAATTAAATGGTTTGAATGCTGATTTACTGATTACTTGAAAGCTTTTACCTCTATTTCTGAGCTATATTAATTTGGGTGCTCAGGTGTTACTTTGTGAATTTGGAGTTCAGCTTTTACTGTACTGTCACATTAGTGTGTGTATTTGTGCATGTATGTGTATACATACACATGTATATACACTTTACATGCACCAAAGATATTTGTTAAAATATGTATTGTGATTTTGTTTATTGCCAAAAGTATCTATTCTATGTTTTGTTGATGCATGATGTAACTGTGAACCAGTTACATTAAAATAAAACTCTTTCTTCTCCTTTTGTGTTTGTGAGAGCCATTCTGAGGAGGTGTGGACTTACTTTGCAAATGCTACCACGAGAGAGGGGTTGGGGCTGTTTTCCCATGGAAGCACTCTAGGTTTTTTGTTTTGTTTGGTGCCCCCCAGCAGAGCAGTTACAGTACTTCCCTTTTTTCTTCCTGGCACAGAGAAATGTAGCAGTAAGTATGGAGCAGGACAACAGCATTACCTTTGCAATGTCCGAAAAAGCTGCTTTTGTTCTTGTGGAAATTTCAGAAGTCCTGCAGACTTCTTGCGTTCTGTAGAAATCGGAGCCTTCTAACCCTGAGCTGCCCCAGTGTGGTGCTTAGCGGGGGCTTTATTTGCTCTCCCTCCTGTGGGCTTCCAAAGCAGACTTTACGGAGAGTGAAGCCTTCCCCAAAACCCTCATGAAAATGAATTTCTGATGCACAAGAGTACTGAATAACATAGTTTTTAAAAAAAAAAAAAAAAAAAAAAAAAGACCTAGCACTGGGAGAATTTCTGACTTTGTTCTGATGTAAATGACTCAGCATTTACAAAAATATTGCAGCAGTAGAAGCTGCCAATAGGGAGTTTATGCCTCACAGCATGAGGATTTCTTATAAACAGCTCAAGTCTGGGTTTTGGCAGCACAAAGTGACATTGAGTTATAGGCAAATACACTGTTGTGCTGGCAAGAATTGAAAAGCACCAGAAAATGTTGCAACCTAAGAAAAAGCAAGGCTAGGATCTCAGAATAGCTGTACATCTTGACAGAGGGAGAAGATGCTCTTAAATTTTGTGTAAGCTTATTTTTTATTTTATTTAGCTTATTTTATTTTTTTTGCAAAAACAGAAACCTTGTTTGCTTTCGTTTCAGAAAATCTAATGAGGCCTCTAAAGAACTATGGCATCGCTTGGTGAGCATATCATTTAATATAAATTTAACTTCTTTAGATACGCACTTAGTATCATGTTAGAAAGCTAAGTTTTTGATTTACTGTTTCAGTATGTCGATGGGTTTCCTGATAGAAGAGACGGCTCCGGTTGTATGGAGGGGGCTCATGGTAATGTCTGCCGTTGAGAAATTGCTAAGGCAGGTAAGGAGTGACTTGAAATATTGTTTGCGTAATGGACAAATAACTGATATTTGCAATTGTATTTCAGGCTGAACAGATACTTAAAATGCATTTGGCTGATATATGAGTGTTTATATTACTGTTCCTTACAGTGGTGAGGAGCATATTTGTGTTTTGGAACTATGTATGGGCCTGTATTGAGAGGTTTTTGAATGTGGCAGTGCACCGAGGATTTATTTTCTCCATGTTGTTAGTCACTTAATAAAGACTAATGTTTTGGTCCTCGTGCAGTGTTTTCAGTGGTCCGTATTCAGTAGCAGTTCCTTGGACCTGCGGGTTTCGTGGCATTGGAGTGTGATTTCCTTGGCCATTGGAACTGACAGTTAAAATGCAAATTAAAATGTTCTGGATTATTCTTTTCACTTCATTTCCTGTGTATTGTGAGTGTTTATTATGATTTGTAAATATGAGTTCCACTTCCATTGCCTTGTAACCATTCTGCTGATAAGCAAATTTATTCTTAACCTCAGGTGAGGGAGAGTTTACACCTCAGAAGGCCCTTCAGAGTTCTGGTTTTTCTATGCATTCGCTAAGTGAAACACCCCACTCTGCATTCTTTCTTTGGCTTTTTTTTTTTTTAATACAATTGTAAAAAGTTTGTTATTTTGAAATCACATAGGTATTGGAATGTAGCTTTGCATAACTAGAGCCGTACTGCCGTAAGTGCTTGTTTATTCGCCAGGACTAAGAATGCTTTGATGGCATTTGACTTATGACAGCTACATGAAAATTATTAGATACTATCTCTGTGTAGTGCAGATAGATTGTTAGTTAATAAATTTCCTGGCATATGGAAGCAGAGTGGCTTTTTTATTTCTTGACAGAATTTATTTTCTTCTTATTATGGGTAGATCTGTGAAGTGCAAATGAGATAAACAGCTGAAAGAAATGCATTAGGGTCGCATGTTTAGACTTTGAAGTGGCCCAAATTGTTCATGGCTGGCATCTATTCCAGGGACTTAATGTATACAACTTGGAGATCACTAAATTTGTATTTGTCTTGGGTAAATCCCTCCAAATCATATGCTCCTTTAATGGCTGAAGGGAAGGCTAGGAAGGTTTCCCCCTCAGCTTGTTTCCCGTGCTGTTTTTTGCAGAGGCTTTAGAACAGAGGCAAGCGCTGCCCTACTCGGAGGAGCCCCATGTCCCTGAGAAAGGAAGAGCATCTTTGTCAAGACTTGGCATTAAAAACCATGGGGCATTCATGCCGGTAGCCATGGAAGGCCGTTCCAGGCTCCCCATGTGCTGCCAGGTACTGGCCAGCATTGCGAAGGCTGCAGAACTTAAAACTTCAAACGCAGAGCTGCAGTCAGCACCTGCTCCGCGCGCATGCCGGGTCCTGGGAGATGGAGGGCTCTGGCAGGCGCTGCCATCCCGGATGGAGGCCCATGCCAGCGCCCCTGTGTGCGCTGCCGACGCCGCCCGGCAAAGAGCTGGCGGCCACCCCGGCTGTGCGAATGAGACGAGTCCCTTCGTGCTGGGGCCGTTAGTGATTTCCCTGACAATGGAATTCCTCTTTTGAAGGAGGAAGGTTTAACGGCTTCATTTCTTCTCCCTGAAAGCGTTTTGCTTCTGTATGTTGATCAGGCTGATCTTAAATCTGGGATGGAAAATGTGTTTTGTCCTGGGAAGAAAGAAATTCGCAGGCTGTAGGAAGCACCAACAGATTCTAATGTACAAGTGTTTTTTTTAAAAATGACTAATGAATTATTTAGATTGACACATACTATTTGGTTTTAAAGACCTTAATCTCCCTTCTGGCATAATTACTAGTCAGTCTCCAGAGTGGATTAACTCCAGCTGTAGCCTGGGACACCTAAATGAGAACACCACAGCACGTGACAATGTTTTGGAGATTATAACATTACGTTGTATATTGTAAATGCTTTTGTGATCATTTGGAGACTCTGAAATTGATCCTTGCTTTCTTTCAATCTGTTGCTGCTTGGTCTTAGTCATTATATTCATTCAACAGGATAAAGTTGCTTGCAAAAGTCAAATACTCTATTTTGTTGCTGTTTTTCATAGCAGCTGTTTTAAAATGTTCTCAGGAAGTAGTTCCTTTTCCTTCTGTAGGAATACACATATACACAATATAAATTAGCCCCCTAATGTAAGCTTATAATATAATGTAGCTTGAGTGTAAGGAGCTCTTTTGCATGCAGGTAGACTGATAAAATATTGTCAGATAAAAACATTGTGTCAGATATAGGTTTTCAGGCTTTCACATCAAAAGCATTCATAGTGTTGGATAATGATGTTTATTGTTTATCTTTTCTAGCGTGTCAAGACTATGTATTTGGCCTTTGGACATCAGCTGTAGTTCACCAGCTTCTTTGCTGCTTTTTTTGTTTGTTTGGTGTGGTTGTTTCGTTTTGTTTTCTCGTACAAAGCAAGCTGTTCTGCAGTTTATCGTGCTTCAGATACTCCAGTAAAGCACTGATGGGCCTAGTTTCCAAACTCATTAGTGGAGATTTGTTAACTCATTAACTTATTAATTCATTAATTTCGTGTAGCTGAACTCTAATGAGTATTTAAATGTTTCTCTTACTCTTGCAGCTCATTAAGTCTCTGAGGTTCTTATTTTGGAAAATAAATTTGTTTTTTGTGTGTGTGTTCGTGTGTGTGTGTGTGTGTGTGTGTGTGTATATATATATATATATATGCTTTATTACATACTGCTTGTAGGATGTCCTATTGAAGCAAAGGAGTCCGCACACCTCTGTTGTGCTACCTGTATCTGGCATCAGACTGGTAGGTAACAGGCAGTAATAATGAATGTCTGTGTTAGAGCTCACTGCTTCTTTGGTAATCCTCATCTGAGCGAGGATGGTTCTCTGAAACAACATGGTATGTTTTTTCTGGAACCAAGTTAGACTTAGAAGGAAGTTTTTTAAAGGTGGTTCTGAAATGTTAATTACTGTGAAGATGTTGTTAAGCCCAGGTAAAGCAGCTTGCATTTTGATGGTTCTTCAGTGTCATGTGTTCATTTCCCGCTTAACTTGCACTTAGGAAGCTGCCGCCTACTCTACAAAGTCCCACTGAGCACTCGCTCCTTCACAGCGTGTGACCTGGCACAGTTCTGCAGCACTTTGTCCTGGCAGGGAGTTACGGTCAGTCTTCAGGCTAAGTACAGCAAAGATGCTGATTTTTTTTCAAGAGTCACTGTAAGTCTGTGCTTTAATAATATCTCTGAGAAGGTAAGGATCAGGTAGACAGTCGTTCAACACAAAAAACTTTAGAAGCTTTAGAATGATCTATGAAAAGGCAAAAATGGTAAGGAAAACTTCTTTGGGCTAAATGGCTTTTAGAACGCTGATTTTTACGATCCTTGACCTCTGCCCCTATAGCCAATATGGTAAGTGCGTTAGTGTATTCGCATTTCTGTCAGCAGACATCCTGACAGTTCAGGGGAAAAGGAGCAGTTACAGAGGAGGTGCGGGTGCCGTCCGCCCCTGCTCCGTGAGCGGCAGGATTGGATGGCCTGGGCAGTTCTGACAAGCATTTTGCTAAAAGGATGATGGTGAGGAGGCGGTACTGCAGCTGGCCATCATTTCTGTAACTGCTACAGCCATAGCAGCAATACTACGGATTTTTTTTCCTCTCTTAAAATCTCTTTTGGTAAAGGCTGCCCAGAGAGGCTGTGGAGTCTCCTTCTCTGGAGACCTTCCAAACCCGCTTGGGCGCAGTCCTGAGCCACATGCTGTAGGTGACCCTGCGTGTGCAGGGGGGTTGGACTAGATGATCTCTAGAGGTCCCTTCCAACCCTAAGGATTCTCTGAATACCTTGATCTAGGAAAAGATTAAAGATATTGGATTCCAGTTATGAAGCCTTTTAGTACTGGGTAGCAGTGTCATCAAGCAGGTTGCCTGAGCCACTTGGAAAGATTTTGGCTGGTTAATTTAAGCAACTGCCCAGGATGCAGACTGCTGTGAAAGCCAATCTGAGGCACTCATCTCTTTTTGACAATATGTGGATAACCATAAATTGACTTTTTTTTTTCCAGCTTAAAGTTCCAGTTTTGCTATATTTCATCATTCGCATAGTAAATATCATTGGGACCTGAGAGAATTATCAGTAGTGTAGGGGGTAAAACCCATGTTTCCTCAGTTTAAAATTAATGAGAGAGTGCAGTGGTGGAGAGAGGGAGCAGTGAACCAGGATTCAGCAGTGAATGACATCTAGTGGATAAGGAAAACGACAATAATGACTTGATAGCTCTGAATTTTTCCAGCTATATTTTGTATGAATTGAAAGGATCCCCAGAATAGTATGAGTGAGTCAATGATGAAAATTATTACTGCAACGGTAAAGAGCATGTGAAGAAAAAGCACTGCAGTAAAGGAAAATGCAAAAAGATAATTTCTTGGAGTGTGGATTTAAATGCTTTTTGGTTGAGGAAGGGTACTGCACCATGAGATTGCGTGAAGTCATTTAACTTGCATTGTGACATGAGTTTTATGGAACAGGCAAAGGGTGAGATACTATAATGGAGAAATTCTAACAAAGGGGGCTAGAAAGATGGTTAGAAATTAACATATATGTATTAAACTTACCATATTTTTGTCTCTTTAATACATGTTTAAGAGTCTGAATACTACTGTCTTTTTTCTTCTATCAACAGAGCTAGGTGTGCCGAAAATATGTTAAATGTGAATTATTGAGTTTTCCAATTTCAATAGTAACTTGCATTTCTGCAGCATACTCCACTTGAGAAATGCTGCCAATTTCCAAATTGACCTGTGTTTCGTAGTGTTCATGTGTTTGTTACCCAGTTGGCAGGTGACTGAGATATTGAGGCAGGATATTTGCACCTTACGTTTCACAGAGGTAAACAAAGCTATGTTTAAATTACTAAGATATGTTTGTACTTTTCAGTACATAATTTCACAATTCAGTAGTCTTACCAAGTGCCATTACAGTTGTTAATTTCTAGAATTTCATCAGTTTCTGAAAATATTTCTTGTGTTTTGTTTTTTCCCTTTTTTTGTTACCTTAGCCTGAACAGGATATAGAAATTGTCAGTCCAGGCAAAAGTAGGTTATTTTTGCACATTAAAAAAAATAAAATACTGAGCCATCAGTGTTCTTCAGAGCGCTTGGATCGTTAGGGAGCTAATACGCTCTTCTATTTTTAATTTTATGATATAAAGTATAAAAATAAAAAGATTCAAACACTTTACCACTGCACAAAAGGTCATCGATGTCTATGTGTATCGTATGGTTTATTTAGAAAAGTCCAAATTTGACAGTGAGATACCTCAAAAGGGAGTATGACATTGATAATGGTGGCCGAGCTTTACAGTTCTAAGATGTGCTTTGGTAAGATGGTAAGACTGCGCTTGGTTGGTGTGTATCTACAACTGGCAACAGCAGCTCTGAACACTTGTGATT
>VZSV01000102.1:1037627-1130916 GCA_013398735.1 Nothocercus julius
TTTTTTTTTTTTTTTTTCCTGGGTTTATTCACTAAGTAGGATGAAATGGCAGAGAGCTCATGGTTTCAGAATGGCTGCCTTAGGGATAGAGATGTTCTTTCCTCCCTCTCCCGTCTCCTTTTTTTCCCCCCTACCTTGAGCTTTAAAGGGAAATGTTCTGAGGTTTAAAGATGTAAATTGTCTGTTTCTCTTAAGCAAAGTTCAGAACTTTGGGACTAAATGTCGCTTGACTTCCTTTTCAGAGAAAAAAGGTGGAGATGTAGGCATGTTTTGAAGAATTTGTTAGCAGGAATTCTGATGATAGGGAAAGGAAAAGGCATGTTTTTCTGCCTTAATGAAGCTTTCATTATTTGCATGAAGAAATACAAAATAAGGGATATTCCAGACACATAATGCCACTGTTCTACTCTTTCTATATCACTAAGAAAATAGTCCATTCTTCCTTTTCAGCTGCTATAGGTCAGATCCAAAAAGGGGTGTGGACATTGCTGTGCTGAACAAGCAGTTGCTAAAAGGTACCCTGTGTTCCAAACTGGAATTTGAAAATGAATCTGAAGTGTATGTTAGAGCCACTGCGTACCTGGAATGGTGGGAATAAATCACCCAGTGGTATTATTTTAGTTGCTTCTTCACTAACTTCTATTAACTATTATTATTATTATTATTAACTATTATTATTTTAATGTGTTTTTATATAATATATATGTGTGTGTATATATATTAATATGCTAAAATTATCAGTATGCCATTAGTTCTTAACTGTGTTCTATCTGGAGGTGCCTTCCCCATCTGGAGGTACCTTCAGGCTCTTTGCCATGGCTTTAACAGGTACAGCACCTTTTTAGACAACTGCAGTTCAGAGACTCATGTAGTAGTATAAGTAGAAATTAATGGTATAAGTCAAAATTGGTAGGTTTATAGGCTGGAAAACAGTAATACTGAGTATGTTTACGCAGGAGGACTGTTAGGAAAAGCCCATAGGTTGTGTCTCAGCTACTAACTGCAGCCATGATTAGACAGACAGCTGTTTAGAGCCAAAATGGATTTCTTGTGGTAGGTGCCAAGTCTCGGTCTAACTTGTTAGAGTGCCTGCCTGCGCAGGAGACCCAGCCAGGATACAGGAGCTGTGAGATTATTTATCTTCTCAGTCCAGCATTTTAGCCTGTATCTCCCAGTTCCCTCTCTGATTCAGGAGAATACCCTGGAAACACCAGTAGTCACTACCCTGGTAGTCTGGAGATCTCCTACTGCCCCACTTGCTCTGCATTCAACGATGCAAGGTTCTTCAGGCCAGAACTGGGCGCATGAAGGAGAGCGTGGCGAGTGCTATCCCGGGAATCTAAGGCCAGCCTCAGACTTGAGCCTGCCACGTGCATACCTCAGCTATGGAGTTTACAGAGTCATTCTTCTTTCTATGACACTTGCATTCTGTGCTGTTCAGTGGCATTTACCTGGGTAGGTGCTCTTTTTCCACAAGGGAGTGTCTAGCTAATCCCACGTGGTCATCTGCTTGAAACTTGGTGCTTAATGGAACTTGTAGCATTTGTGGTAAAACAACATTACCTTTGGGTTTATGTCTTGGGTGTCCCAGTGGATTCTGCATAATAGACACATACCTTTCATTTAGTCTGTGATTTAGATGGTTAAGTTTCTGAGTACATCTTATTCAAAGTTTAGGTCCAGTGTATTATCCTTGTGTTAGAAATGTAACCTAAACATAGGCAAAATTGTGCTGAAATTTAAGTAGTTACAGATAGAGATCTAATAAAGCAGTTCCTATTAAGGCTAAAATTTTGAGGATACTGATAATTTTGCCAGTGAGCCTCACTTTGCTTGAGGGCAGCAATAAAAATTATTTACTGGTGGTGACCAGCTTGTTTTTGAATATTGGCAAGCTGGTTTGGCAGCTTGGACTTTATTGTGAAAAGTCAAATAGCATTCTGACACCTAGCGCTGAAAGCACAAGCCAATGAAAAGGTGTTTGTGAAACAGAAAGGAATTAGTCTGTCTATTGCTGCAGTTCTTTCCTCAGTAGCCAATTTCTTTAGGACTATTTTTAGAGTTTTTTCTGAATATAAAAATGGAGATCATGAAAACTGATTTCTTAGCCATGGTGTTTTCCATTTTTCAGCTTCTCTTTTTTCATAGTTTTGGTCAAATTGAAAGTGGAAATATAACCAAGCCATTGATAAGTCCCTTTTTTGGTGACAGAGAATCCTGGGGTAGCAGAAAATGAGTAAAACTACCTGTATAGTATGTGTGTGTGTGTGTTGTGTTGTGTTTGTTTTCTATAAGTTAAGGTGCCTGCATAGATTGTGTTTTAATGAGTGAACTTGTTCCCTGTCTGTTGGAAGTAAAGCTGCATGTTCCCCATACCATTCTGTGGTGTGGTGACACATCTCTTTTGCCCTCAGAAAACAACTGCAGGTACCAAGAATAGCAGCACTCTTTGTACCAGTATTCTTTGGAGAAAGTGATTATTTCTCACATACCAAATGATTGACATAAATGTAAAGTAATTGCACTAAAGTTACCAGAGATTAATGCCTTTTTTTTTTCCTGTCAAAGACAAATCCTCCACTTTTCTGTACTATTTATCAGATTGTAGTAGATGGGTTCTCCTTTGACAGTGTTTTTGCTCCTGCAACAGAATCTTTTAAAGGAAGAATGTGTTAGACCAGCAGGATGGAGCTTTTGGAACTCTTCTATTATGCAATTAAAATTGTGCCTGTTCTAAGTATTTTTTCTGTTAAATGTGAGCAGCTTTTCGTGCAAAAGTCCTGATGTAAAAATTGGAACTAGATAGAGACCTAGCAAGCAAGTGAAAATGTGGAGAATGCCTCCCTTACTTGGCTATAACCTCTAAATGTCCCTTAAATTCCTGCTGCTGGCATCTTCAGGCAACAATATTAGTTAAGTTTAGAATACAAGTACCATTTCGATTTATTATTTGAATTTATTATTATTAACCAAGGATCCTGCTGAATGTAAGTACATGGTTATGTGAGCACAGCAATTATTTTGGTAATCTATATGTGGAGCTTTCACCGATAATCTCTTCTGTAATTCACAGTACATGTGTTTACTCTCTAGCAGTAAGACATTTAGTGCTTGAAATTGTAGGGATGTTATGTGTGCAATTGCAAAATGTCTTAGCTTTAAAATTTAATTAATACTCTTTTTTAATATTAAATAATAATAATACATTTTTCATGTATTAGTCATTTTGTGTTCCACTCTTTCTAAGGATAACCTCCATGTAGTTGGGTTTGCCTCATTTTGCCCTAAAGCCAGTTGATTTAACAGACAAGCTTTATCACAAGCACACACAGATCAGGCCATGGTCAGGAATTCCAGTGAGTGAGTGATGCAGCTCTGCTCACTCACATGTGCTCACACTTAAACTCTTTTTTCATGCTGTCTTACCCCCTTGACTCTTACTTTTGAACTGAAAGAATCTTTATTTTGTACAGCCTCGTTGTGACTTCTTGTTTCTCTTTGGATGTACTGGTTGTTGTATTCCAGGTAGTACAAGCAGGCCCTTGTCTAGTTTGGTTAGCAGAGGTAGGCTAATTGGAAAGCAGTGGCTGTAGAGGATAGGTTTGGGAATTTTCATCATTGGAAGTGTTTAAGATGCAGTGTTCTCCATATTTGTGAAAAACAGGCTTCTCTTAATAGAGGAAAAAAAAAAAAGAGACTATGTTTTTGGAAATGAATGTTTCACCTCTAGACCACTTTCTCTGTGATCTGATAATATCTTGATGAAAAACAAGTGCTTCATGGAGATTTACTTTCTTTGACCTCAGCTCAGTCTACATCTAATTCACTCTATTCCAGGTTTTTATACTGCACTATTTATGGTAATATCATAGGAATTTCTTCAGGAATATGAAAGGTAACATCCGTCATTCTATTGTTCCTGCTATCCTTTTTCCTTAGAGTTCATGACAGCCTTAGACAGGCCTTTGAAGAAGTTCCATCTTCTGCACAAAATTACTTATTATACTTAAAAAGCTGAATTTTCAGGCTTTTTTAATTTTTTAATTAAGTACTAATTTAAAATCAATACATCAGTTATAGGCACCAAGTGGAGTCTGTCAGTACTTATGATTTCTTATCATGATTTCCTTGTTGTAGCTGGGTATGTATGAGCTGAAGCTTAAAGAAATGACTTGTGCAGAGTTAGGAGCTTTGCTTTGCATTGCCTAGATTAAGCACTGAGTCTTGAACTGTACATCAGCCTTCTATGTCATTACAAAGAGGGTCAACTTAACATGCTTCTTCCTTTTGATATTTGCAGTGTTTCCATCTGTTGTTACACTACAAATCTGCACATGCCATACAACCATATATAAGTTTTATGGTCTTAAATAGAGACTTGGTAATACTGCCTTAAAAATGTTCTGTTGACACTGAGTTTGATAGCTAAACAGTGCTAGTGCCTTTGCATATTAAAAGGGAGAGTTCAAAGTGAATTTATGGTTTAGGGGATATGGGTACAACAGTTATATCAGCCTGATTAGATGAATTGGGTGATTTGATGCTAGCCCACTTTCTTCCAATCTGTTCAGATTTATGTTACTTTATTCTTTCTGCTTAATTTTGTTTTTAGAAGACATGAGAAGAGAAATTTGCCTGTCAGTATGTTTTTTTTTTCTAGACATCAAAATTCCGATGCTGAAGAAAGTGAGCCTCAGAAAAATCTGTATGATAGAATGTGAACAACGTCACGGTATATTTCTGAAGAAAAGCTTCACTAAATAATGAAGTGCTGGCTTTTTGTGGGTCAAGGGTAGACAGCAGCAGATCATTCTCAAGACAGACCTATACTGCATAATGAAATTTACTTTTCAAACTGGCCTCTCTTTAGACAACAGTACTTTGAGTGTCTGGGGAACTGGAGTCTCAGCTCTTGGAGGCTCTTGCTTAACAAATAGTCTCTAGTGGAAGATGTTTTCTTTTTGTTTTCTTTTTTATTCTGTTTTCTTTTTACATGTGATAATGCTAATATCGCCATTAGTTACACAGAACCTTTCCTTTTTAACAGACCCTAGTGATTAGCCTCAAAAAAGGTATCCAGCTGCCCCCACATCTGTAGGCATGTTCTATTTAGGTTGGTAGGGCACTGACTAAGCTTCCTGAGTAGGAGATGCTGGTGTGTTACAGGCCTATGCTAGATCTCTTGGCGTATCTGTGTTTCCAAAAGGGATGGCTTCTACTCGTCCCCACAGAGAATAAACATTTCATTGTTGTCTTTTGGGATTGTTTAGTGTTGCTGATTATATAGATGGAGAAGAATGCTGCACTGCATTCTTTATTTGCCTTAAAAGTTAGCATTTTATAAAGCTGTTTTGGTGGTTGAACTGAACCAAGAGACCAACTTCCTTCCTAGTCGCTGACGTCTATAAATTTGTGCATTCAGAAAGGAGAATTTCCTTTTGTTTATGGAAGTCTCTGGAGCAAATACGTTTTATGTTTCACTGCAATACCTGCCTAAATTCTGGCAAACAGGCTACTCAGAAGTACCTTGGTGGGAGTTGGAATGATTGCAGTGCATCTGGTTTTGGTGTCAGATCGCAAGTTGTCAAGGTTCTTTCAGCATGTGAGTCAAGTTGAAAGGGGCAATGCTCTTTGTTCAGAAAATGTCGAGTTGTATTAAGTGCTGTGGAATATCCTGCTATGGGATTTGTAGTTATTTTAGTACCAAACAATGAGCTTCTGCGCAGACTGGGAACAAATCTTTCTGTATTCTCTATGCCGGGGGAATGTCAGTTCTGTATTTTATCAGCTACTTGTCAAAATATATAAAAATAAAATTGTCTGCACTAAAATATTTTATGTTTTATTAAACTGTTGCTAAAAGATCAGTTAGATTATGAAATTATTTATTTGCCCCACTGCCTATTTATGTTTAAACAGAATTTTAGGTAATTTTTCAAGGAAATGTTTCTAATATGTTACATCTTGTACTAACATATGTATATATATGCAAACTGTGGAGTATGTGTACATGTGTTAGCAGGATTTCTTGCACTTCTTCGTTCACGTAATTAACACTATTAAATAATATGCATGTATACACACACGTGTACCTAGGAGCTGGTGGGGGGTGCAGCTGGAGTGCACATGAAGCTGTCTGCAATGGAGCTCCTAGGACTTTTCTCATCGTGGCATTCAGAGCTGGGCTGGCTGCTGCCAGATCTGCACCTGCAGTGCTGCTTGATTGAAACTCTGCATGTATTCCTCTTAATAAGAACAAATAAATAATGTCTTCTGTTATTTACAAAACACCAGGATTACTACATAGCCACAAGTAGCAATCCCTCTTCTATGCTAATACTCTATCATTGCTGCCTCGTGCACAGAGAGCACTGAGGCCTCGTTCCCCAGGAGAAATGCATCTCTGCGTGCTCCACCTCACACTAAGGCTGTTTGCAGCCCTTATTGCAGAATGCCTATCTGGTATTTTGATTATGAATTGTCACATAAACAGAGTGATGGATTAAGGTAATCTATATAGAAGCGTTCATGGTGGTTCTGAGCAAGCGAAAAATACACAGAAGCACATGGCACTTAATTACATTGCTTAGTAATAAATGTTAAGTCGTCTTTTTTTTTTTAAAAAAAAAGAAGAATGCTATGTTACAGAAAGTGCAATTATATTTCTATGGTTTGAAATGTTTTACACACTATATATTTTACACACTATATATATTAGAGACAAAGGTGCTAAATTCCTGTATGTGCAGAGGTGCTGACAGATAGGAAATGCTTGGAGGCAGGCTTGTACAACTGCTCTCCCTTACTGCCTGCGCACAGAACTGCTTTACTGCAATGTGCTGTTAATCTGAGTGCATTTATTTGTATGGAGCAGCATTTGCATACAGACACTCTTCTTGGACCTGATTGAGAACACAAGGACTAATGGTTGTGATTTGGTAAACTGTTGTGTATAAACAGGATTTGCATTCCAATGACTGTTTTATATTGCAGCTTGGTTGTATGTCCTATTTTAATGTGTAAAGAATGACAATAGTAGATTTTTAGAAAGCCACTCATCTGACTTCACGTTCCAATTTTAAGTTGGATTAAAAATGGCTCTGCATTTTTTTCTCTTTTGATTAAACTTAATAACAATTCTGGAATGTTTTGCCCTATTAAATAATAGATACTTTTAAAACAAATGAGTATATCTTCCTAAATTGCACACTTTTTTAAATAATAAAAAACTGTCATATTGTTTGTATATTCCTATTGGTGAGGAATGGTAGAGCCAATAACCTTCACAAAGGTGAACATCTCCTTGCAGAGTAGAGGATAATAAGAGGAGGTCTACACAGAGAAATATGGTGAGGCGCAGAGTTGCCCAAGCGGAGTCTGAGAAGGTGCGTGTGTCTGCCGGGCGCTGCTCAGAACTGGGCAAAACCACCAGCTTGGTTCTTGTTAGCAATTGCACCTCTGTCAGTGTGTGCCCCTGGTTCTCCAGCTGTGCTCCTGGCCTTAAACATGCTAAATCCATTCTCACCCAAATTTAGAAGTGGGAAGGAACAGAATGAAGTTATATATATATATACACACTTTTTTTTAAGTTATTCCATGAGCTTTGATTAACTTTATAGATTCTCCTTTTATAATATACTGCTTTTGACCACTTCTGTTTTTCTGCTTTGTTTTGTAGATTTCATTGTGAATGTACAGGATTATGTTACTGTGCAAAAGAAAATAACTCATGTGATTCTTTTTTAAGATTAGAAATAGTTATCTGGTCCAATTTGCCAGTCTTCCAGTAATTGCACTGACATAAGTCAGAGGTATGTGGAGAGTAGTTCTTGCATAAGTTTTCAACACTTGCACAGCTGGACATTATTGTACATTCTGCAGTGCTGTGACAAGAACATGTCTTCCACCTACACTGCACAGTAGCAAACCATCGTCTTTGCTGCTGCCTGGACAGTGCATCTCCTCTATTTTCCTCTGTATTCAGATTTGTAAGAATGATAACTGAGCACAGTTCACTTGATAAACGCGGTTTGTTTCTTCAGTCCATGAATTTGAATAAAGTATATGAAGTAAGTGTATGAAATAAGGTGACTTTAGTGCTATAAGTTAAGTACAGCCTTATAATTTAATTGCACTGTGTTGGCAGTATATTCCTGTTGCCTAGCAATAAGGTTTACCAGGGGCTTCACAGTACATTATTAACTTCTATTTTCAGAAGTCTGTGACTTTGATACAAATCTTTACTCCGAGGACGGTCTAGAAAGTCCATACTGAATGTTCTTTTGCTAGTAACCACCTCTGTTTAAGAAAGCAACCACTTTGTGCTTCGATACTGAACGAAACGTCTAGGAAACAGTCTGAGCATTAACTTTTGTATCTTCCATTAACATTTCACATAGTGGTAGAACAGGTCTCAACGCTTTTAGGGAACTGTGGTGCTTAGCTGACAGAAGGATTGCATGGAGTTTGGTGAAGGTGACTGTAGTGCCTGAGGAGGTTGGAAGAGTTGAACCTGACATCTCATCCAAGTGCGGAGAAAAGCTGTAGTCCAGATCCCAGAAAGTCATCTTGTTCCTCAAAAGAAAGCAGACTAAGATAAGGGTCATCAAGTGTATGAGAAAATAGGCAGCTTTTAGCTACTAGAAAAATAGTCTATGTATTTATGATTCCAGTCACCCCTGATGAGGGTTGTGTCTTGATTGTCTTTTCTTACTTTTTGAGGCAATATTGTACCTGAAAGGACTGTAAATTGAGTTGAGGGAGAGGGGAGAGAAGCCTGGGAACTTCTGAATATCCAAGTTTCTTCAACAACTGTACTTTTTTGGTAGACAAAGTAAATAGAAACAATCAGTTTGGTAGTAGTGCCCTGACTCTCATGTTTTTCAGGACTGCATCTTGCTAGAAGCGTATGAGAGTTTTTAAGGAGTATGGTACTGGTCTCATAAATTTGGACTTAAAAGCTGTCACGGCTGCTTCAAAAACGGCACAGTGGGGGAAAAACACCATTGGAGGCCAAGTGTTTTAAATCCCCCTCACTCCATACCGTCCCATCTTAGAATGGTGGTGATTATTATGAAATGTTTGCCTCTTGCACATTTAGGTGTTGTCCTTGCCTGTTTGTGGAAGGTGTGTGTGTGTTCAGTTGTGGAGTCTGTAAAGAACTTGGCCTTATGTCATTGAATACTGTTGCTTTTTACTGTAGATATTCTTTTGTCTTTCATTTGTCTTTATAAGGATTTTTCTTTAGGGCTATATTTTCTTGTCATGATTGTAATTGCTAGTTGCTTAAGAAATCTGCAAGGTATATCATCACGCTTTTGGTCATCTGGGTCGGTATTAAATATGAGAACCTGAAGTACTTGGTTTGTTATGGTTACGTAAGTCATGTTTTCTGATTAGGCTATACTAGTCTTCTAACTGTGGGTGTCATTTACAGCTCCTGTAGCCTTTGTATAAGAAATGAGGAAAGGAATGTATGTCTGAGAGCAATTCAGGGTCCCTAATTTAGACATCTAAAGTTAGAATTTGTGACTAACTTTCCCTACCCCTCTTTTCCCACAAGTGCTCTAAGATCTTCCATCTCATCAATCACCTTTGAAAGACGCGTTTTCTCACTGGAGTGCTGCACTGTGTTAGTGGTCTAGTTTTAAAGTCACTTGTGCTTCCTCAGAGCATGATTATTCATGCAGGAGCAGAATGAAAATGAATGACTGTTCTCCTGACACTCTAGAACAAGTGGAGATAGGCAAAATCATCGAATGTTTGTGCTATTAAGATGATACTGCTGGAATGTGTAAAATAAAAGAGAAAGAAAATCCTGTCTTAGTTGGACATTCTCCTGTATCAGGGCTGCTCATACGTGGTTGTGTCTTATGTCTGCTGTAATCACATTGTGTCTGTGTGGGGACTGAAAAGTGGGAGAAGTCTTTAGTGGATTCTTATTTTTAATGGGGCTGTGATTTCTAAAGCTTTTATTCCAAAGAAATAGAAGACCCAATATCAAGATTCGTGATTAGCAAGAATATACTGGTCTTAGCCAGCAGCATGTCAGCATTGACTCAAGAATCTCCTGAGGCTCGGTTAAACTGTTGGAAAACATAGAGACCAAAGAGAGCAGCTTTACATTGCGCGGAGAAGGCCAAGATCGGGTTCCTTTCCGTAGGGTAGGAGCGGCGGCTGTGCTAGGCAGCCTCCACCCCGTGAGCTCATCAGGAGAATGTGCATTACAGCACAGGGACTTTCTTTAGCCCTTCTGGAAATCCAGAGTACAAATAATCCCAGCAATATACACAGGATTGAGCCCGACAGCTTTAATTGGTCACTCTCATTTGATGCCTAGCAACCAATTTTATTGTGTGATGTCTTGTTGCTATTTTAAGCCTATATAATAATATAGATGGTGATTTTTATTTAGGAGTTTTGGTGGTTTTTTTTTTAACAACACTTTTTTTTCTAACAAAAATTCAGTGTCTGAATAGCTTGAATACTAAACCCGTTTTCTGTATAGCTTCAAGTTTTGAAGTAGTGACAAAATTGGCTTAAAATAGATGGAAAGAATTCCTCAGCAGTATTTGTTACACAACAGGCAGTATTTGAATTTGATTTAACACTTCTAACCTCTGATTTGACAACTGTGATGTAAAATTACTTAAATTGTGGCTGCTTTTTGTTGAGGAGGAAGTTCAATAAAGTTTACGCTCCTGATGTTAATGATGAAGTTATGCTCCTAATTTCGAATGGTCAGCAAAGATTGCATATCATGGAGAAAGATAATGCCTTAATCCCTCACTAAAAGTATGACTAGAAATTTCTTGGCTCACATGTTGATTCAGAGTGCTTTATTTCAGTCCTTTTTTCCTATGAAGTGCTTTAAAACCAACCAGACCTCTAACATACATATTTATTGTTGCTTTTTAGGTTGACTGGGGCCAACTGGACTATTTAGTAATTGACATGCCACCTGGAACGGGAGATGTGCAGCTGTCAGTCTCGCAGAACATTCCTATTGCAGGTACGCGTGCTGTTTGACTGTGTCACAGATTTGAAGCTTTAAGCTTAAAGTATTTGTAGTTTAAGTTTTGTAGCTTTAGAAAAATATTTTTAAAGATGTCACTCAAATTCTTTTAGTGTTTAGAGTGACAATTAAATTATTCTGCCAGTATTGTGATGATGAAAATACTGTTTTTTGACATTTCAGCATTACAATTGTGTTTTCTTTTAAGCTAAGTCTCAGACTGAAAAGTCCAGTATATTAGTATTCTGGAAGGAAAGGCAGGTGTGCCAAAAACTAGTAGGATTCATACTAGAATTTTTTTCTGTCTGTACCTACTGCATATTAATATTAATACAATAAACTAGCTTGTCTTCATGATTGCTTTTTTAAATTAAAAGCTGGCAATGCTGTTAATGCATTGACGCTTAATCAGATGAACTGTGTAGTGCTTTAATAAACTAATGCTTTTTTTCTGGTGTTACAAATTTGACTTTTTACAGAGGATTTAAACTCCTACAAGTCAATCTTGAGATGTAGGCTGTCCTCTAGTCCCATTGATTTCAAAAGAGGTTAAAGAATGCTGCTTCTCACAATGCTGCTCAACATCTCACAAGACAGAATTTCTAATGAACAGTAATGGTTTTAGATATGTGAAACAATAATGAACGTTCTGAATTCAGTATATGCTGTCTGAATATGAGGAAAAACTTTAGGTGACCTTGCATGGGCAGATCGTGAGCTAGATGATCTCCTGAGGTCCCTTCCACTCTTAACTGTTCTGTAATTGTGTGATACTGTGATCTCAAATAATCAGTGGGACTGTTTGCTCCACTTTTGCTCCATTATATGACTTTTTGGTCATATAATGTAAATATATTAAAAAAAAGTAGTACTTTTTATTCTCTTGGATTCTGGATTGCAGAGTACTGGTGTGCAAGCAGACCCTGTGTTTTTTCATTATTTCTTTCTATCTGAGTTTTGATGCACTGAAGTGAAGGTATTAAATATTAATAATTAAATATTACTAAACTATGTATACATAAATATATTAAACATATTAACCATGTATATCCCTCTACATATATGTGTGTGTGTGTATATGTGTGTGTGTGTGTATATATATATATATATATATATCTTTAAGCTATTTCACTTGCATGGAGGACCCTTAACAGGTTGCCTGACATATTTAACAGATATCATATATCTCTAAAGTTCATAGGCTGTGATAATAGTTAGCTACATATATACGTATATACAAGTATATGTAGAAAGATCAGTGAACACGCTAGAGATGCTCACACATGACGGTGCTAGAGATTTTGAGACATTATGCCCTGGTTTCACAGTAAAGTCATAATTGTTGTTTCAGCCTAATGAAGTCTACAGAAAGGAAGTCATTTAAAAAGCAGGCAGGATCCTGGATCTTTAGCAAACCAAAGTCATATCACTGCTGCAAACTTGCATGATAACCACACTTACCCATATGTCTCCATTAAAACAAACAAACAAAAGATCTGACAAATACTTTAATTCAATGTTAAGACTTTGTGGTAGTGTCTCGTAATCTTCCATGATATCAGGTTTAGAAAAACCTAATCCTTTGACATATATCACACTCAGGGGTTAGGGCCTGTGCTATCACCTGACCTCAGCTGTAAAGCTGTTGCTTTGAAGCTGCCCATAGCTGCTACGGTTAGTGCTGTTCATTGCAGCTGTGTTTCATCTGCTCCCTGTGATTGCATTGAGTGGTGGCAGGTAGCAGATTGACAGGGCTGTGATGAAGGATTTAAGGACTTTTCTCCCAGGAGAAGTGGAAGGAGGAGGGCTTCTAGTGCTTTAGCTTATCTATGGCCTGCAATGTATGATGAAAAAATCCCATGATTTATACCCATTTTCTTCATTGCAATACCAAGTAGCATAGATGAGTAGCAAAGCTGGGGAGCCTTTTACTCCCAGATTTTAAGCAATGTGCTGAGGTTTTAGTGAGGAGGTAAAGAACTTTCTGGTAAATTTGCTTGTCACATTAAATGCACATTAAATAAAGGCAGAAAGGTTGTGAAAATCAAGAGGTGTGACTTTATTTTTGTGGGTTACGGGCTCTTTTAATGCATGGCAGCTATCAATAATTGGTGTTCAGTACGGTGCCCCTAAGTGTCATAACTGAACGCAGGAGATGTCATTAGGTTCTCACCATTCGGAGACCCAGCGCCCATACCCCAGGGAGACTGCGCTGGCTGAGGTCGTGTTGGTGGTGCAAGATGCTCTCTTGGAGAGCTGTTGTGGGAAGGTACCTGAAATCTGTACTTCAGTCCTGCGTTTGAAGATCTACTGAGGTCCGTTTGTCACAAGTTCTTCGTAACTGAAATTATCTATCAGGAAAATGAAATCCTTAATTTAGAAAGCTTTTTTCCTAATACTTGCAACTTCTTAGAATGTAATAAATCTTAACTAAAGCGCAAAGAAAAAAAGCAGGGAGTTCTTGCTAAAGATAGCAGTGTTCTTATTCTAATTTAAGAGTAATAAAGTGAAATAAAATGGAAGATTTTTTAGTAATTTATCAGTTTTCATAGTGTATATGATGAGATATGTAATAAAGCTGTAGTTCTCACCTATGTTAAATCCGGTTTTGAAGCAAATCAAAGTAGACAAAGTGTTGATTTTGAAAAAGAAAACAGGTAAAATGAACAATCAATGCAGATTGCCTTCATATTGCATAAAAAGAGAGAAATTTCCTTTCCATGTCTCTTTTTAAACTTTACTACTACTTTTTGTCATTCTATTTCTCTAAGTACTGGCTTTTATGACTGCTGAACTGTCATAAAACAGTTGCATAAAACTGTCAGCTGAACTTCCTACTTCTGAAAGGGCTTCTTACTGTTAACACCTGCTCAATTTAGCTTGTTATTTTAGCAGTCTTAACTTCATAAAAGTAGGAAGGTGGCATGAGTTTACATTTGTCTTGCCCATTTGTTTATTATGTATGGTACAGTAGGTCAGTTCTTAGAGTGTAAAGTTGTTCATGCTTTTGTGAAAATGAGCACAGCAGAGGAGGAGTGATAAGATTTGTAATTTCCTGAATTTTTACTGGACAAATGAATTTTAGTGAATTATAGAGAATTTTCCCGCTTGTGAATTGTGTTTCTCATTCTCATTGGAAGGGCTTGTTCTTGTATATTGTGACTTTGACTTTGCTTTCTTCTTTCACTGTTGTTTGGTTTTGGTCTGGTTGACAGACCACAGCTTTTCTTAAATACGTGCTTGTTTTCCTGGACCTTGCCTCCAAGGGTGTGGAAGACAGTGCGGCATATCTAGGTGATGTCTTTGGTGCCCTGGATAGACTTTCGCTGTGGGTTTTTTTTGTTGTTGATTCCATTTTGCTTTGCAGTTTATGTTTCTAAGTTGAGTGTTGGTTTTGGTGGTTGTTTTGTTTATCAGAAAGTATTTGGTGATGTGCTGCCCTTAGGTTCCTGTCCAAATTTCTTGTTATTTGTATTTTCTTTGAGGATGCCTTGGGCATTAGTAGCATAATTGCTGTTTTTTTATTTTCTTCTTCTTAGAGACTGTGTGTGTGTGTGTATGTGTTACGTATATTCATAAGTGCACTGTCTAGCTTGCATTAAATTTATACTTTGAAGTGCATGCGTGTATTTGAATTAATTTTCCTATTTTTTTCATTTGTGGTTTCTTAGGGATAGATGGTATAGAAAACATATTTTGTCTCTAAATTTACGTAATCTGCATGAATATCTTTGCCAGTCACTTAGATATTGTTCTGTAAGCGTGAGAAAACATAGGAAAAAGGATTTTATTTCTAGGGTGTTTAGCTGTCAAATGACAAACTATAGCTTTGCAGCAATTGGCAGCAGGAAGGGGACTGATGGGAGGTATAAAGAAGTATTGGTTTTTAGTTTTAGAATCTTTTTAATCCTGCATCATAAGTACTGTATTTCTTGAGTCAAAAAGAGGTTAGAGCAATAGCTAATGCGTCAAAACAAAAGAACAAAATATTTCTTAAAATGTGTTTTTGTTACTAAAGAGTATTCCCTATAAAAAAAATATTTGGAATGGCAAATTTGAGTACTTTTTCTTTAAAATGAGATGAAAAAGAAATTTATGTCTTTTGTTGTGTTTTATTATTTTGAATCCTATTACAGGGAAATGCGTATTATTTTACATGATCTTTTTAATCATCCCTAGCTTTTCTCATGTTTGCACTCTTCAGTAAATTGGTAGGTGGGAAATGATATGAAAGCTTGGAAATACTGTCCCTTTTTTCTGTTCTACTGCAGTTCCTATCTTCCACAGCCAGTCTGTTTTCCAAATAGAAGTCCAGGGTCAGTCTGGAGAAAAAATGCTTTGTTTATTGTCCGTTGTTGCTTATTTTTTCTTTAGTTCTACTGCTTTACTTCTGTTCTTGTTTCACATTTTGCAGGTAAGATGTCCAGGAGTGGATTCTTTATTATGTCCTGAACATAAATGTTTAGGAAAAGTTGAAGTTTCCATATATATTTACTAGCTTTTACAATTTAAAGCTTTTGGGATTTCAGGTGATATTATGTCTGATATCAGTCAGTTCTGTGTAAGCTATCAGCATTATGAAAACTGAGACTTGCAATTTCCTGTGTTTTATAAACTGATAAATGTAAGTTTACTTGATAATTAGACTACATGCACACATGTATATACAAATGCACACATACACACACCCCTTAAACCAAAGAGTTAAATACTGTATGAGATGGAAGATTATCCTCGCTAAAAATTATGAGAGAATTTGTCATTCTCTACTTTTAGAAAGTTGATTTTAACTTCAGAGTCTGAAGGCTTCATGGGGAGTGGAAAGTCAGTGCTGATTAGAAAGGAAGTCCCAGGACTTCTTAGTGTAAGGCCTTCTTCCTCTTGGCGAATCTGAATTGTGGAGGTTGATTGGGAACTATAGTAGGTTGCCTATCATGTATTTTTATTAACATTAAAGTGAAGTTTGTATTAGTGAAATGTGACAGCTTGAGAGCCCCAGAGATTGACACGCTGTCTTAATTGACAGAATTTAGGTTAAAACTGGAATTGTCGTTTCACTTGCTAAACTTTGCCATATCACTCTTTTCTATGGTTGTCAAGATGCCATGGTAGTGGAAACCATTAGAAAAACACACCTGTCCAATGGGAGGTGGATTGAGACAGCCAAGTAATTTCATATCTTACTGAGCAACCTTTTAAGCATACAGATGTGAGCTTTGGATTCAGCTGTTTTTATGCAAAATACCTGAAGGTGAAAGGATGGCTTGTTTATTTCAGTGCTCTTAATTTGCCTATCTCTTATTTTTTCACTCAAAGTGTATATTCAAGCAATCTCAGCATTTAAATAACCCTTAACAAGAACTAGAATTAGTCAAGATAAGCAATGTGAATGCACTTTATATGTTTTCCAACATTTTATAAAAGCAAAAAAAAAAAAAAGTCATACAGAGAATGACTTATGTTGCTTTTTAGATTTGAAGTTGACGGGTGCAAATCTTCCATTATCTTTTCATTGACATGTCTTGTAACTTCTGTTATTTTACCTAATGATTCCATATTTCCACTAGCATGCAGAACATAACTATCTCCTGAATGCCTTTTGCAGATAAGGGCTGGCCTTTTTACCAAAGGTGCCAATTAATAGAAGTTAATTCAGTTACAAATGTTCAAAAAAATCTAATTAGTAGGGTTTTTTTGATGGCAGGGTTTTGATAGGTTAAATAAAAACGAGACAAAGCATATCCTCTTTTTACTGATTAAGCTTTAGAAGTCTTAGAATTTCTTTTTATGATCAAATATGTTCATTGAAAGGGACGTGATAGAGGGATCCCACTGAGTTGAAGAAACTTGGTACTTTTAACTTCTGAAACCATTTTGCTAAATGTTATGAGCAAACTGGTGAGCCAAACTATTTACTCGTGTTCATGCTGATATTTCATAGAGCAGAGGGGTGGCCTTGTACACAGCTTTAAAGAGTGTGCAGGGTAAAGTGTGTGTGACTTGCAAGTAGAACCTCCTCTTGTGTGAACATGGTAACGTACAAGAGCAGGGAGTTCCAGGTAATGAGTAGCCTGTTTGCACAGAAATTAGCATTGAAAGAAGAATTTCAAATTAATTTTAAAAGAGAAAAGATTGAAGTTGTTAGAAAATTAGGCATGAATTACTATAATAAAGAATTGTCATTTATGAGATAAAAGGTGAAATAGGTATGCAAGTTGCAGAGGTACAGTACTGTTCTCTTTTCTGAAGAAAAATGATCAAAAAACAGTGCAGCAGAGCACGTTGCAGGGAGCATACAGTTAAAGGATTAAAAGTATATCTCTGTTCTGTCATTCCTCTTCATGTCTGTTTGGTCCAGTATATTTTAGTTTGATGTAAATCACAGTTGTATGGCTTCTGTTTTTTCCTTCTTCTAGTTTAACAATAACTTAAAATATTTTTATTTGGTTCTCTTCATTCATTCCCTCCCTCCCTCCCTCCTGCTTTTCTACCCCTTCCTCACTAAGTCTTCCTCTCCTGCCCTCCCTCTCTTTCTTGTGGAGGGAGAAACATCTTTAGTTTCTTAAGTAAATTTTTAAAGATGTTTTATGAGAGGTTGTCAGGTTTTTTGTTGATGGTAAGTTTTGTTTGAACTATTTGTGAGAGGGAAGTATTTTTAATATCATATTTTTTAACCTTGTCCAGAAAACCATTTATACTCTTTTATGCTGTATTTTGATATTTAATTTTTTAGAATACCTGCAAGAAAGAAAAGTCTGTAAATTTAGGATAGTTTTAAAAGAAAAAAACAGAAAAATACATGAGGGAGGATTATAAAATTGTTCTTTGTGTCCAACTAATTTGCCTGCTAAAGTGTTTTCTGCTATTGTCAGAAAAAAAAATTGCAGTTAACAAATGCAAATTATTGCCAGGGTTATCTCAGTTTTGGGCACTCCTAGTACATTATTGTGAAGCCTCTGTCCCCAGTAGGCACTGTAAATTTAATCTGGAGACCAAACTACAGTATGAATTTACACATTAATGGCTCAAACTTTTTCAATATATATTTAAATTGCTATAGCACCTGGCTCATGGAGATTGGTTTAACACACATTTTCTGTTCAAACTGAAGTGATAGTATGTTCAGTGAGAGTTGTTTAAATTTAATGAGTCCTGAGAAATAGTTTCTAGGTACTCGAGAAGCAGCTATGTACTACTTAGGCTTTGAAAACCGTGTTTCTCTGAGCTTTGGTAAAGAAGCTAAATGTATGTTAAGTATGATCTCGCCAGCAGTGTTGCTTTAGACCAATTATTTTGAATAGGAGGAATAAATGAATATTGTGTTCAGCTGTCAATTACAAAAGATGATGAAAGTCCATATGAATAATGATACTGCATTTTTTCCTCTAGCTATTTCTTCTGATAAAATAAATGATCAAATCTGCTTCTTACACCCCACTTCCTCCACCCCCTAAAAAAGAAAAGCACACTCCAAAAAAAGAGAAGAAAAAAAAAAAAGTGATGAAATATTTTGTATTGTCCTTTTTATGGAATAGAAACAGTCTTTCCCCACAGTTGTATGTATTAGGACGTCTCAGAAGTCATATGATTTTTAAAATCATATTCGTGTGTTGAAAGAGAATATTTTGACCTTCATCTTGTCTGGTCAAATGCTTATTATCATCTGCAGATGATGGGCAAGTGGCCTTGAAAGCCGAAGATGGATTGGATAAGGACAGAAAAATACTAATCAAGAAAGCTAAGGAGACATAGAAAGTGGCAGTGTGTCAGGATGGGTAACTTTTTATTTTATACCTGTACTTCATGTAAATAATGGCTCTGCACAGATGCCACTACAGAAGTTTTGTGTGGCTTAATACTCTACTATACTTAAAATACCTCATATATTGAATTACTGTGCCCTCTGTGTTCAGCTTGGTGTGGCTAAAACCAAGCAGTTTTAGAAGCAAGAATTGTCTTCCCACTGCCTTCTCCATGTGATCTATTGCAAAAAGGAAATTTTAATTCTTTCTGATTAATTAATGAGGGCAATCTAACCCCAGGACAAGAAGAGTGGATCCAGTTTGTGAGATCCCTCTGCTCGGTTGCTTTGATAGGGTTCCTGTCAGTCACCTGGGAGGAGGGTTGTTTTAAGCTTTACATCATCTTTCATGTGGGCAGGGTGGCAGTGCCTTAAGCGCTAATTATCCACTAGTTTGTGGGCACAAGAGGATGCATTTGGCTGTTTTGGAAACATTGGCCGTCAGAACAGTTGTTCAAAGACTTCTCCATGGAGAAGGTAGCAAGCAGGTTGGAGATGTGGCACAGCCTAAATGCAGCCTTCAGGACAATCCAGGTCTGTGTCGTGTGAAGCCTGCATCCCTTAAGGGAAAGCCATACTAACAATTCTTTGAAGTTATTAAATGTAATGAGACGTCACACAGAAAAGCTCTTTATGATGATTGTTCAAGGAGATGGGTAACTTTTTTTTTTATGTTAATACATCTGTAAGCATCACTAGCTGAAATTCTAACCAAGACAAAAGTCTTTGTTCTTGCAAGACTCTTCTGCCACTTCAGTGCAAACTGTGTAATTGCAGGTGTATCTTAACTGTAGAGTAACAAACTTGTCAAAAGGCAAGAGGGACTCTTCAGAGATCCCTGGTAGATATAATGTGGATTCACCAATTCTATTTATAACTTTAAAGTTTTACCTAGAAATCTGAAAACTGTGCAGTGGAAAAGGTAGCCTAAGCTACAGGTGTGAGAGTGGTGTGGTCAGATGCTGCTACGCTGAGGTCGGCCTGTGGTTCCTTCCAAGAACGTGCAATGCCTGTCTATCAGCAGATGGAGTTATTAGAAGAATGCTGTGTGTCTTTGTATGTCTTCATCCTTCGAAGCTCTTTGTTAGTCGTCTTGGTCAGTTACTGTTAACTCCCAGGTCTCCTGGGTGGTATTACCCCCTGAGCAGATAGCGATCAGGGTGATAGAAGATATGCGCTAATACTTGCGTGTGGGAGCTGCTGTTAATCATCTGCCTGAATGAGGTTCATATTGACTCCATGTGAAGTCTGTCTTTGTCAGCTCTGGAGGAAGATAGGCCTTTGAAAAGTAAAATTCTTTTCAACCGAAGATGGGCTTCAAAACTTACTTTTTAGAAGTCTAGAAAGAGCATTTCAGGGTTTGGCTCAGCTGCACACTGACTATATCTAAGGCTTGGGGAGAGTCTACCCTAAGTCTTGTAACCCAGAACCTCCACTATGAGCTTAATGATGCAGTGAATATTGGTGATATTTTTGGTATGCAGAAATTCAAGGCTCTTTTAGTGTTTGTCATTTTCTACACCCTAATCCACCAGAAAGGCCCACTTTACCAAAGGGTTGAATAGGCAGGCCTGTCTTATACTAGACATCAACTAACTGGAGTTAAAAAGAAAGGAAAACATCAGAGCCATACCCTTCAGTTGGTTCTTTATTTTCTGCATGTTGAGTATTAAAAATATGGTTAGCATAGTTTTTATTAATGTGACCTGCATGAAGTTTTTGGCAATTGAAATACAGTGAAATTATTAAAATGCAAGGCATGAACAGATATGTCAGTTAAAATCTGATATGCTTAACTTGGATGTTCTTAGTGTGCTCAAGGCATGGAGTTAGTTCTGCACACACGTGCAAGCATAGGGTGTGCAGTATATCTCAGTGGGCCACGTGATAGCGTTATGGTTTCAGCAACTTCTTGGTTCAATTTGTCAACCCTCGTTTGTCGCGCTCGGAAAGAGGCTTGTGCAAATACTGCCTGTGCTGCTGCGAGTCCTGCTGTGTGCAGGAATTCAGTCATATTTCATTACTGTATTGATCTAAATATCTCTTTATTGTTCCATATTCCTATCGAACATGTAGGAACAAGATAGCAAAGAAAATGTGGCTGTGCTATTCATCATTCGAATCACATGCTGAATCAAGCACAGGCAAATTTATTCAGGGGAGTGGAAAAGCCTTGTTTCCCATGTTCTGTTCCTGGTGGAGGAATTGGTGCTACTTATGTTCTGCATTCCTGAACTTCAGGTTAGGTTTGCTCAGCTGGCAGTTGCACCCAAGGAAGAGAGGGCATACTTAACCTTAAAGGCACTGGCATAAATCAGTATAAAGTGGCTCTGAGTAACTTCAGTCTAGAAATCAAAAATAGATTTCTGGCCATTAGAGGGCTAGAAGATTCTGGGTCTTTTCTTTAGTAAGAGTAATAGGAGATTACAGAGCTTATTACAAAGCTTAATGAGTTTTGGACAAGTTTTCTAGGGATATGGGAATCTGTTTTGGGAGGGGACTGGAAGCACTGATGTTTGAGATCCTATTTATTGCTGTGTTTTTGTGCCTCAGTTTGGCAGGTTGCACAGAAACAATAACTCCCCAAACAGGTAAAAATGAAATAAGTATCAAGTGTTCAGAGGGCTCGTAGAATTCTGCAAGTCAGTAAATATCTGGTAGCCATCAGGGATGCATGCTTTTCAGACTTGTGTTTGTAACTTCTATTAACAATTTAATCTTGTATAAGATATGTAAGCACGGAGTCTAAAGTAGGACATACGGATGAGCTGAAGTTTCACAAATTAGCATATCATAATTGAATCAGATTTTCTTTTAAATAAATAAATCAATAACTTACTGTAAAATGTTTATTTTGGTTACAGTTGATGAGTAGTGCTTGCTTGGGACCACCTTCAATTTGCGTTTGCTTCAAGAAATCTTAATTCGGAGATGTCCCATTTCTTCCATGTAAATTACAAGTGAAACCCTTTGTGAAGATGCTCTTAAGCGGTTTGAGCCCCAGGGAACTGATTTAGAACCAGAGGGGACAAATCCTAATGAAATTACAGTAATTTTAAATAGCCTTGTCTAAACAGATTATGGAAGTATCAAATGTTAAGGTGACAGTATTAGTCTGAGTAGTGAACACTCTCATCCCCTCACTTTCTTAAAGGAACCGTGCATAGATACTAAGTGAGATTTTTGCACTGCTGCTATGAGAGATGCTGGTGTGGTTGCTGGAGGGAGCACGTGTTATCCTGCTGCTGCTTCCAGGGTGCACTGCCCTCGGTAAGGGTGCCAACAGGAGGGGGAGATTTTGGCGTCTTTATTCTTGTGAGGAAACCAGAGCAAAACAGATAACTGTATTTTTTTACTGGAAGAAAATAACTGCTTTGATTTTGTCAGTAATCCAAGTCAGAGTGCAAAGGAATATGGGAGAGAGACATCTGTTACACTCTCCCCACCAGCTTCTTGAACATGTTGCCTTTCATCCTGTGAAAAAAGCCAGGCAAATTGACCCCCAGTGTAGCTGTAAGTGAAGTATTTCAGAAGCCAAAGCTTTTCACACAGAGAGCCAGTGTTTCTGCTTAGGGCTACCATCCTCACCTATACCCTGGCACTGTGCCATTGCATCTTCTCAGATTTTTAGTTTTTTCCCTTTGGGTGAGGTTCTTTAGAAACAAAAGTTGTTAGGTGAAAGTATCCTTCAAATAAACAGTGATAAGAGAGTGTTTTTAATGGGCACAGCCTCTGTCCTTCATTCCATGCTGGCTATTGGATTCATAAAAGCATTAATAATGGGCCAGAAAATGTAGAATGAAGTGTTGGTGATTGCATGTTGGTGGTTCCTCCTATGTGAAGATCCAGGGAATGCTGACTGAGTCAGTATCTTGCGAGAAGAATGTGAAAGTGGTGGGGGGGAAAAGGCCCTCTTATGAGAAACAGCTGACATGAGTGTATAGTCATAAGACATTTACACTAGATTTTCATTTAAAAAGCAGGCAGTAATAAGTAGTTTTGCTAAGCATTAAAAACCTATATTTTTGAATGCACAGAAAACTCAGAAGATGTCGAGTATAAATACTTTTCGTTGCAGGCTGAGCTTTAGGGCAGGGTAAATTCTGTTTGGTGGAATTAACCCCACTCTTCAATATCAGCTCTAAAATGTAAATCTGTGCTTTAGTGAGGTTGACCAGCTAAGATGACTTGGATGGAGCTGAAATGATTCCACGCTCCTCTTTGCTATGTTGGAAGAAAGTCAATTCAGGAAAAATGGCAGATTATTTGGGTAATAGCATTTTAGAGAACAATAGGGAAATTACATTTGTTTGGTGAGTTACATATGCTGTTCAATTTTTGGGCTCATATCTAATCTTACATAAGGCAGAAACTGGCAGCTCTTCAGGAGTGAGGTGCCAGATTGTATTTTTCTTTCACAGACTAGAGGTTAAGAATACTGGTTCAAAACACTCAAACGTGCTGGCAGGCAGTGTTTGGAAACGCTGCCTCTCCCAGGGACGAGCTGCAGATTGTACAGGGCCTGTGTGGGGCGGGTACTTCCCATCCCAGTGCCCTAAGAGCTGGGAGTGCTCTTGAGATTCCAGCACTCCAAGTGCTCAGTCCCAAGCCAAGTGTTGCACGTTGTGGAAAAGCTCCCCAAATCTTCCCTTGATATGAACACCAAAGGTTGGGAACTGCAAGCCCGGTAGCAAGCTCTGTCTCAGGTAGAATAGTATCTAAAAATGTGCATCTTAATGGCGTTTGGTATGACGTTTGTTTGGTTGTTTGTTTTGGGGTTTTTTTTGGTGAGCTTAGTGTTCTACAAAAGGGCTTTTATAACAGATGCTTTGGAGACTTAATCATTGTGAAACCAGAGCTAATCTATTTCTCAGTAATGCCATCTTTCACACTGGATTTTTTTTTTTTTTTTTTACATAGGGGTAAGTGTGAGCAGATTCTTGATACAGATTTTAAGAAATAATATAGGAACCCCCCAAGCATGTGCAAAAACTGCTCTCTGTGAAATGATACAGAATATTATAATGTCCATACTGGTTCTACAGACTGTTTTAATCAAGGTCTAATATAGTACCTGCAGTCTTACGCTTCTATTTCAATTTTAATCCCTGACAAAGAGCTATAGCTATATTTCATGTGTTTAATAAACTCTTGGGAGAACTAGTTATCAGGTGTCTTGAAGCCATGCCTGAACAGTGGGTAATGCTATTCCTTTTTCAAACCTAGCGTGAGTTTAAATGAGTTGGTCTCAGACTTTGTAGTGTAATTCCTACACACCCAGTCCTGTTGGACTCACTGACATGTCTCGCTGACATGTTTCAAGGTTGTGCCAACCAGTGCTCGTATCAGAAATTGTGACAATTCACTAATTTGACTATATATTGCTGCTTTTTTTTTCCTAAGACAATACTTAATGTTAGATCAAAATATCCTGAGTCTAACGTTGACATGGAACTATGTTGACATTCTCCCTGAAATCTTGAGGTATATGGGCCATGTCCTTTTCTAGTCATAGCCATATGGCAGCTACTTCAGTTTTATCATCTAGATGCAAAATATAAATGATTTCTGCATAGAAAAACTCCCAATAAAAACACCTGAAAAATACCATGTCTCAGTTCTGATCATTGTGTGATCGAAAATTAGCACTCTTTAATTAAAAAAAAGTGTATAAACTTGTAACTTTATTTTCATAGTTGCATGATGTTGCAGATTCTAAATAGCCACAATGTTCAGCAGTATAATTCACAGTATTGATTTTAATGACATGTCATGTTTTCTTTTCCCAGGAGCTGTGATCATCTCCACTCCACAAGACATAGCTTTATTAGATGCACGCAAAGGAGCTGAAATGTTTAGAAAAGTCCATGTGCCTGTAAGACTTTCTCTAAAAATACTCACTGATTTCTTCCAAAATGTGAAGAACTTTAGTATACGTTTTTTCCTGTTTTTTTTTTTCTTTTTTTTTTTTTTTTAAATCTCTTGAAATGTGGAATAATTATGTATGGATGATATTGGTATATTTGAAGCATGATATGTAGGTTTTGAGGGAGGTGTGTACTCCTAGTTATCCCTTTACCCTTTAAAAGGGTCTGTGAATGTCAGGCCACGTAGAAGGCTGTCTGTATCACAACTGCGGCTTATTTGTCTAGGAAACACAAAATTTAGAAATATTCACAATAATAATAAGAAGAATTGGGAGGAAATATTAAATAAGGTGACCCTTTCTGTTCATATTTTATATATTTTGAAAACTGGTTATTGATATTTGTATCAATTTTTCATTTAACTTAGAATTAACATTTTAGATTAAAATTGAAGAATAAGATAAAGATTTGGAATATTTGAAAATATTAACTAGGTTACTAATTAAATGAATATTTTAGGGAAAATATGACTAATTTGGTTTGAGGTTTTGACAGTTACTACAAGTTGCTAAGTAACTAAAAATTGTCCTCCCAATATGTCCATGAAGAGATTCCTTTTTCATTTGAAATGTATTTGATGAGAAAATACAAGCTGAAATGCCTTCTTGTTTTAAATCCTGAGTAAAGAAAAGAGCATTCACTATGCTTTGCTCTGTTATGTTAGAAAAGATGTTTTCTTAATTTGTCTATATGGAGGTCATTCCTATTCTAAAAAAGGGGAAACTCTTTAGTAACATGTATTTTTAATTAAAAAATGCAATCAAGTTGCTGCTTTTTTTTCTTTTCCTTTGTTTGCAGAATAGCTTAAAAAAGGATATAGATTGATATGTTCTTTATTGTTAACTATTTCTTAAGCATGTTTGCACCAAAGTGAGTAAAACAGCACTTCTGCCACTTGCTACTAGGGAAAGATATATTCTGTGTGTGTGTGTGTGTGTGTGTGAACGTGAGAGAGAAGTATAGTATATGTAATCTTTTTGTTTGGATTTTATTTTATGTTTAGATTTACTAAGTTCAAACAATTATTTGTGTAAAATTGTGTTTAAATTAGTACTTTGCTGAATTTTCTTTTAATGTAATGACAAATTACCAAGATTTCTTTTAATGTCTTTTTTCTTCGATGCTCTGAAGAGAATGGCTTCTAACCAAAGCACTCATCCTACAATAGGTTTGGCTGCTCTTAATATGACTAGTGATAAATGAGATTTTCAGTATGACAGGTATTCTATTTTGATTCATCAGAATTTTCAGATCTTAATCAAATGAAAATTACAGCAAAGCAGTCTTGTCAGATGTTGAATTTGAAAGTATTTAAGTAACCAGTGAAGTAACCAGTCATCAGACCTTACGTCTTTACTCCTGCTGCCCCTTTCCCTTTTCCTCACCTGGTATGTATGTGAATACAGGTGTTGTTTATTTTGGTGTTAAAGCAGCTCCTGCTGGTGTGTTGCATTTTAAAATATAAGCTAAATCTGAGGCTATAAGGAAAAATTTGATTAGACTATATGTGGTGAACAGCTTCAAACCTGAGAATTGTTTCCATCAAATGGGTGCTCAAAATGGTGAATCTGGAGGATACACTAGAGGTGTGTGTTGTGACTATATAGACGACTAAACATAATCTTTGGAAAAGTGGAGTCTTAGCAAATGCTTTTTAAAGTAGTTGAGGATCTCTGGGGTTGTTGACTCTTGGTCTTTGGGCAGGCTTGCTTATGTTCTAGTGAACTGGGCTCCCTCTCACATACACACACGTGCGCACACACACATACACAAACCACTCTTGCCCTTTCCCTGCAGATATTAATTACCAGACCCTTAAATGACATAGGCAGGATTATTAAAGCCACAGTCTGTAACATTGCATGTCCTTTCCTGAACTGAAGTTAAAGTAGAATGATTGAAGGAGTTGATGAAAAGCTGCCAATGAGAGGAATAACTTGGAACATTTAGGAAAAATATCACTTATTACAAGCTATTGATACTGAGAGCAGTAGGATATGCTCTACATTATCAATCATGTCCCTGAGATAAAAAGATAGGGTTTTGGTTTTGTTTTAAATTTGCAATTCTTCTGGTCGTTTCCTTGATTTGGAAGGATATGTTGTGGCTTTCACAGGTTTCAAAAAACAGCTAACACAAACACAGCTGTATATTTCTTTCTAAGCTGTACTAAAATTGTTTGCTGGGCTATTTACTTGTTAGTGTTACCACAGCATCTACAGTACCCTGCCAAGATTATGGCTTCATATTAGAGCCAAAATTTGCTTGTCATAGGACAAAGGGTAGGGAGAAGGAAGTCCTCTTATGCACTTCTGACTCTGAAATACCAAGTGGGTGACCTGTAGCTGTGCAGAAGGTGAGTGGCAGGTTCTGGATCTGTGCCCCTCATCATCTCAGTTTCCCTCAGGTTGGATTCAGTCTTCAAGACCGTCTGTTCTTTAAGTACATCAGATTATTTAAGTGGATTTCTCAAGAGTTTTCTCTTTCTGTAGGCTTTCGTTTTCTGAGTTTATATTGTTCAACGAAAATGGCAATATGTCTGCATTTTGACATGATTTTTACGTAACCAGAGCACCAGTTGAGCATAAGGAACACACCAGCATCCAGAAACCCCACGTGTGCAGATAATCCATAATGTAAGAGGGTTTGCCAGTTTCTTCGTTTCCTCGTCTTAGCTGCTTTAAACCCTCATAAAACCTTTTCATAAGTAAAGGAGGACTCCTTGGAAGGCAGTGTGAGGCACGCAGCAGTGGTACAGGGCGGGGGGGGGGGAAGATGACTGCCTTCTGATTAGTTTTTACCTTTGATACTAAGCAAGCTTATTTTATTTATAATATTACATGCTTTTATGGGCTTGCGCTGCTGCCTTCCTACTCTTTAGTTAGGCCTGTATTTTCAATTTTGGTGCCAAAAGTTAGACTCTTCCTGTAAGTAATTAAATAATTCAGTGTTTGTTGTTGCAGAGAGCACTGACATATCCTTTTGGGTATGTGGTGTTAACATGGTGGATGCATAACTCCTCTGTTAACTAGGCCAGCTTGCTCAAGCACACCACTAGAATGCTCAGAGTTGTTTTTAAAAGCACAAAAGGCACAAGCTGTATAATATTTTTTTGTACTTCAAAATGTATGCTCATATTTTTAAAACTTGGCTATAATATGTGTGACACATCTATATACGTATCTTAAGTTGTGCAACCCAGCCTTCTAAAGGAAGTCTTGTGTTGATTAGTAAATCAGTAGAAGTTTTCAACCTGTAATATTTGCCTGCTATTTCCATCATTTTTGAGAAATTCTGTTCTGCCTCAGTGAGCGGTTTTGTTTACCAGGCGAATAAAATGAGATTAATTTTAATGTTAGCATTATTGTACTTTGTGAAAGAAGAGATTTATGTGCACAATTTGGCAAATTTTCAGGACATTTTTGTAAGGATGATGTTGAACATCTGGCATCAACAAAAGGATGCCTAATACTCTCATACTTTAAACTTTGATCCCATGGGTTTTGTCACTTTGTTTCACATTTATTTCTGTTGTTTGATCCTTAAGATGTCTCTCTGGTCTTCCAAAAGAATAGCAAATCTACTTCTTTATGAAGACTTCCCAACAGGGCAACTTTACAGAATTTCTTAAAAGTATGCCTCACTGTATCATTTCTTGTGATGGCAGGTTTTTATTATGTGATTCCTGAAACTGCAAACTACCAAGCTGGAAAGTATGACACAACTTCATCAGTGCTCAGAGTCCTAAGATGAAATACATTTCCCTGGGCTAGAAGGGAGAGTTGTTGGAAGGGTAGATCTTTGTAAGAGCTACTTATTATAAATAGCTTTGTTAATCTTTGAAGCTTGAAGTACTTGAAATAGTGTGTAAATGATGTGGAAACTGAGACTAATAATACTTGATAATGAGATACTTTCTGAATATCAGACTAAGGCATTATAGTGAGACAGTCTGAAACTGTTACTAATATTAAATGAGTGCTCTTTAAGATTCTTTGTTTGTAATCTCTTCTTTGTTGTCAGGTGTGAATAATGAAAATACTGGTGCTCCAGTCCTAGAGTTGAACATGTTCTTCCTTTTAATTTAACAGGTTTTAGGACTTGTTCAAAATATGAGTGTTTTCCAGTGCCCCAAATGTAAGCACGAGACGCACATTTTTGGAGCTGATGGTGTAAAGGATCTAGCAAAAAGCCTTGAATTGGATATATTAGGTAAGGATATAGAACTGGCTTTATTTTTGGGGGAAAAAAATTGGCATGCATGAGGAAAGCTTTAGTTGAAGGATGGGACTGCACAAGCATGAATTACTCTATACTGAGACTCTAAAATTCAATAGAACTAATAACCCAAGTGGATGAACTTCATTATTGTTGCATGCTTGTTCATGGAATCTGGACCGAATATGAAAATTCTGGAGTTATATCTTAAATGCCTTGTGAACTGTAAGTAACCTGGGACTTGAATGTTTTGGTATCAGTTACTATATTGTTTGAAATTGATTTTATTGCTTACCATTTTATAATATTTACAAATAACTAAGGATTCTATTTGATCCTGTAAAACTTTGTACGCCAATGGAAATTACCTCGGTTTAAAAGAAATGGCTAATTATCTATGCAAAGTAACAGAATAATTGTCTAAAGGAGTTGTTTTTGTGCCCGTACAAAGAAATATCTACACTCTGGGGAAGCAAGTAGTTCAGGGAAGTTATTTTAACTACTTTCCATTAGATGTAGGTAAAACTATTAGATTTAGTAAAAACTAAATCTGTACTCAGATTTAGTTATTATTAGACTCTTAATGGTTACATTTAACTACTAAGATGAAAAGAATATGCTGAATTGTATTTTTTTGCAAAATATTTTGTTTCAAAATAAAATTTAAGCATGATTTTAAAAAGTTTGTCCATCATTAAATAACCTAGCATACATATAAACTAAAATATAAGAGACTAAAAAGTCTCTTGCTGTCTTTAAAAGGCATATTTCAACTTGTGCTATCAGTTTAAAAAAAAAGAAAAAACTTAACACAGCGTAATCAAGTGGGTAAATAGGATAATTGCATGTGCTAATGATGTGTTTCCATGTATTACTATAATTATCTCAATGATTTTCTACAGTTAATTCATTAAAAAGAACCAGGAAGCTCACCGGGAAAGATCAACATAAAAATACCAAGGTCTGACACAAACTTAACATAGCAAGGCAACACGTCGTTAAAGACATACATCTCGGCTATCCTTTAGACTTCTGGATACATAATGAAATGGGATCAGAGCCCAAGGGAGCTTCGGCAGCCATGGGTTATGTGCAGGGAGGCAAATCCTCCACAACAGTTAAATCAAACCTGTTTTGAGAAACAGGCACAAATGAAATGTCCTTCTTAAGAGGACCGATCTGATTGTTATAGTATCTAATGAGGGGCAGGCTAAGACATCTGCATGTTTAGTGTAGTGAAGCTTTCTGTGATCTAGCCTTTCTCTGACAGCCTGAAGATTAAGACTAATGCCCCAAGGGTTAAATTTAGAATTACAGTACTTGATCAGATTAGTATGTGCCTACTTCCAGGAGTGACTATTACACAGTGCTACCATATGGGGAAACATTACTGCTTACAGATGATATGTTAATCTATTCTGGATGGAAGTTTTATCCTAATGCTATTGAATTGTATCCAAAAGCTTTGAGAGTTTATTAGATATTAAAAAAAAAAAAAAGTTGGAAATTTATTTTGTTTATGCTTTGCAATAATGTGGCTCTTCTGTTTGTTCAGCTAAGCACCTAGTCCTTTACAAATCCAGACAAGGTCTTAATTGCCTTGAGATTGCCCATCAGGTTCTGCAGGCTAACAGTGTGCGGGCAGAGTAGTAATTTTCCTTTACTTGCTCACAATTTGCCACTTCTAGTATCACTGAATTCTTCTCTTACTTTTGTTTATGACAGAAGATGGTTTATGACCGACGGAGTTTCTGGTACACTTTCTGAGTGTAGTCCATTATCTCATAATGTTTTTCTGTCTTTTTTTTTACATGTATCTTCCCTAAGAATGCTAAATTTCATGTTTGTTTTTTTCATGTTGCTGATTATTTCTCTCTGTTTCTGAAACACCCATCTTTTTTTTTTTTTTTTTCCTTCTTTTTGAAACTGGATAACCAGAACTAAATGCAGTAATTCTACTACTAAATTCACTGCTACTTGTATGAGTTCTAGTATGCTCCTGTAGTGCCAGCACATCTTTGCAGGTTTGAGGAACAGAAAAGAGTAGTTGTCATTTTGCAGAAGACCATTCTTTTTATAATTTCTGAGTCAGCTGTATTCAGCTGAAATAAAGTGTTTTTTTCACTTAGAAACCATCCTTGAACCAAGATGAAGATTAGTCTTGGCACAAAATAATTCTAACAGCTATCTTCTGGGAGATTTACAGAGATAGTATTTTTCTCTTAATAAGACTTTTTAAGGTGCTTTTTTTTTCAAGTGAAAATATTTAAGAACTCAGTTCATTTTTTAGAAACGAGTGAATGGAGTTCCATGCCAAAAGAAATTCATTCAGGACAGACAAAACAAGTTCTGATTAATTTCAATAGGAATGGGCTGTAATAGTCATAAATTACTAAGTGGTTTAATTTCTTCAGAGATTCAGTTAACCAGGTATGGAGGGACACAGTTTTTGTGTGCTACTTGCTTGTCGTTTAATCTGTTTTTCTGCTTGTTTTCAATTATAGAGGTTTTTGTTTTTAACTTCCTTTGTTATCTCTAAATTATGTTGGTTTTCAGGCTTTGTTGTTGTTTTTCTTTCTGACCATATTGAACCTCAGCAGTCTATGCTGGGCTTGATTTAGGTTAAACTGATGCAACTTCCAAGATCAGTCCAGATTGAACTAAATGTAGCTTCTTTTGTCTACATCTGTCATGCTTTAGAATGTAGTTGTATCTTCCATTAAAAGAAGGTAGCTTATTGTTAATGCATCTCATAATTACCTATGTTGCAATGCACCAATGTTGGGAATCTCACGTTTTCTTGAGCTCTGCGAAATCCAAAATCTCATCGGTTACTAACGGACTTTTCTTTAGAACGTTCCTCTCTGCTCTCTATAAAAGCACAATGTAAAGAAGGTTTTCTGAACAGACTAAATAGCTATCTACCTTTCGTAGCCCTAATGAAAATGATAATGAATGTTATTATTTAGAAAATAAGTATACAAAAGGTTTTTAAATAGTGATTAAAATCTTAAAGCAACATTGAAAAGAATATACAATGAAGAGAGCTAAACAGTAAGTTGCATGATATTTGTCTAACATTCAAGCAGATTTTTTTGTATACACTTAAAATAGTGTGCATCACAGCTTGTATATTTTTGCTCTGTATTTAACAAGCACTAAAGCAAACTCCCTGTCATAAAATCCAATATATGTTTAGCATTAATGATTAAGAAAATGCACAACGTTTACTAGAGCCAAGTTACATTTTAAATGTTATTTTTTGAGATTAAGTGATTCAAAGAATCTTCTGAGCTAGATTTCAAGTTGCTTCATAGCTAGCTTAATCAAATACCAGTAAGAAATATCAGATCTTTGCAGAAGTTATTTTGTTTTCTTTATTACAGGAGACATTCCATTGCATGTTAATATAAGGGAGACATGTGATTCAGGACAACCTGTTGTGATCTCACAGCCTCAAAGCGATGCTGTAAGTTCGGTGCAGTGCACTTTAAATAAACAGAGTGGATGGTACTTCTCATCAATGTGGTTTGTACAGAAAGGTCTATCTGAACGTAACTCATGGAAATAAGGTCCTGTAAAAGAGGGTAGTGTCACTGAGTAACTGTGGCACTTTGTTGTGGAATGCTGATCCTCCACTCTGCTTATGTGCTTGTATTTTTGTGTAACTGACCTGAATCATATTCAGCATAGCAAGGACTTGATCCTGATCCTGGCTTGCCGAGAAGAGGAAGGTCAGTGTCAAGCCACTTGAGACCTTATAGCTAATGTGGGCCCTCTAAAGCTGTCAGTTGAGCCTTTGATTATTGAGCCTGGAAACTGTCAAAGGTCCTGTCAAAAGATGTTTGGAACGCAAACCTGCATATTGTCAGTACCTGGATTGTTTTCAGCAGGAAGTGGAGGAATTTACACACAGGAGGAAATGTTTTTTTTCTGTGCATTTACCATAACATTTTATTGCCAAATGAAAATATGAGTTGTTGAGGTAGTAGGAGTCAAATATACTTGTCTCTAGAGAAAAGCAGCTGTGCATATAAAATGCTGTCATTACTGCTGACAGAGCAAGACTTTCCTGACCTTTTTTTTTTTTTTTTTCTTAAACCTGCCACACTCTGTAGGGCACAGAATTGTCTGTCATGTTGCATTTGTAAAATAGCCTGGTGGAGCCTCAGTCTTGACTGATTGTCATTAAAAACAAGTGATTAATTGTGATAATAGATGATAAAATCAGTTTTTGAGAGAGAAGCAGCAACGGGTAAGGCATCCTGATTGAATGTGTTTCATTTGATAGTCTTAGACAAGGCCTGTGCTTAGCCTCTGTGCAATGTTGTGATCTTGAGTCTAGATCATCATGTCTAGGAAGTCTGAATTGCTAAGGTTTGAATAGATGTGTAGCTCAGGTCAAATCTGAGGCAAAACAGCTGGGCAAAGCAAGATGAAAGGCTCTCTCCAATCACAGTGTCTGAAATCAGTATTAATCGAGAGTCTGTAGCCTGCAGGACTACCAATCTAATAAACATGTGGGATAATGTTCTGAAAATTAACAGAGTCTGTGGTGTTGCCATCTGTTTCTTCTTGGACTACGTTCTCGATAATGAAAGGAGGAGTTATTAGCACCATTTATGGCACTTAAATATGAAGAGAAATCAAGATTTTAAAGTATGTGCAACTCTGGGGAAAACTTGTAATATTCTTTTCACTCATTGTGTTTGTGGCATGACCGTTCTCCTTGTGACATTGGTCAATCAATCAGAGAATGATTCTGATAGAAGTCACTAATCTTTCTATAGAGGGAAAAGAATTTTCCCTTATCCCTGGTTTACTTCTCATTTTACAGACAGTGATTGTTGTTCTCTTATATTTTAAAAGAAAGAAATGAAATTCTTATCACATAACTGATGGTGGGAGAGGTCATATAGGGCCAGATTCTAATCTTTAATGCATGACACCCATCACCATGTTTCTCAAATAAACTAAAATTGTGGCTATTGATGCATGAACAATCATAGTTTTTTCAAATAGAGAACAATATGCACTGAGCTTCGGAAATTATCTCTGCTCTTGTCCTGTAAATTCATAGATTTTTTTTTTTTATACGCAAATTGGTGCTGTCTTTGTTGGAACATGCTGAACAGATGAAATACAGAGTCACAGAACTGAAATAATTCCTAGCTGATTCAGAGACTGGGGAATAAGGATGGTGATTGACTTCTCAGAATCCCAGCATGTTGTCTCACCTTTTAAGCTCTGTGAAGGCTGGACTAAAACATGTTTTTAAAATAAGTTAGCTAATTTTTTTTTTTTTGCTTACATACCTGCCACTGGGTTCACCTTACCTTGCTGATATGTAAAAAGTGTAGCTGTCTGTCTACACTAGAATTTAAAAACATGCAAGCAAAGGTATATTATCTAAATCCTTTATTTTAAAGCACAGTTTATCTTTGTCTAGACATATGCTTAGTTTAATTGGCTTAGATGTAGTTGGTGGAATAGGGAAGCTACCTTTTCACAAGTGGTGAGGAAGTTACTAACAAGCACAACAATCCTTTTAGTAAGAAAGAAAATTACTTGTGGAGTTATGCATATGCCAGTTCAAGAAGCTGATCCAGGAAGAATGAGTAGCAGCACTGAATGTGTGTGTGCAGGCACTCATCTGCTTTTGGAAGGTGTTGCTTATATAGCTAAAGGAGGTGAAGGTATAATGGCTGGAGGGTGTTTTGATAAAATTTAGGGCAGTACCCAAGAGGTACTGGAAGATGATTTTTCTCTTGGTATAACATTGTTTACATTAGTGTTTCTGTGCTTTCTGGGCACTACTTTAGTGTTTGAGTTGCTTTTATTTTTACACTCCCATCTAACAAATCTTTTTAAATGTAGTCTAGTGCTGTAGAAATAGAAAATTGTTGTGTGTGCATGTTAGTGTAAATGGTACAGGCGAGTCTGATAGAGACAGCAGCAATTGCGAGAGATTTAAGATCTTCTGCAATGAGCTAATCATTGAGTTTAATCAACAGTGGGGACTCACCAGACCCTCCTGGAGATAACTGAAAGCTTGGGGAGCTGAGGTAGGCAGCACTCCCTTCCTGAAGCTGTGGAGAGCGTGGGCGGGAAGTTTCTCTAGGCTTTTAGGCAGCAAAGTCTAGAAGAAGAAAATCAGGAACACTCTTACTAAAGCAGATAAGTGGAATAGGGAAACAAGAGGAGGAATTACTGAAACCTGGTGGAACTGATAGCACTTAGATATCATGAGAAGGAACAAGGATTTGAAATAGGCAACCTGAAACTTGCGGATAAGAGGGCCCAAATTACAGCAAGAGACAAAAGATATGATTAATTCCAGTGAAATTTCCAAGTGAATTGTTTACATGCCCAGCGAACTCTCCATCCACACTGGGAACGAGGTAAGGAATGGTTCTCAAGAAGGGTGAACATGATGCTAGCTCCTACCTGTTTTGCATTTGTTGAAGGCTGGATTATGTTCTGTGGACATTACAGAGAGTGAGAACTCTGTAGTGCGTGGTTTGCAGTTCTAACAAAAATAAACTGTGAGGTAAACTAACAGTCCATAATCAAGTTGCTCCCTGGGAATGGGGCGGTCAGGTATGACCTGTAAGGTTGTCTGCAAAAGGTGTAGTCATCTGCCCCTATACTTGGCACTGGTGAGGTTGCACCTCAAAGACTGTGTTCAGTATTAGGCTCCTCGCTAGAAGAAAGACACTGAGGTGCTGGAGCGTGTCCAAAGAAGGGCAATGAAGCTGGTGAAGGGGCTGGAGCACAGACCCTGTGAGGAGTGGCTGAGGGAGCTGGGGCTGTTTAGTCAGGAGAAGAGGAGGCTCAGGGCAGACCTTATCACTCTCTACAACTATCTGAAAGGAGCTTGTAGGGAGGCGGGGGTCAGACTCTTCTCCAAAATACCTACTGATAGGACAAGAGGAAATGACTTCAGGTTGTTCTGGGGAGATTCAGTTTAGACATTCGGAAAAAAATTCTACACAAAAAAAAGTAGTCAAGGATTGGAACAGGCCGTCCAAGGAGTGATGGAGTCACCATCCCTGGCATTGTTCAAGAAACAGGTAGATGAGGCGCTTAAGGACATGGTTTAGCAGGTATGGTGGTGATGGGTTTATGGTTGGGCTCGATCTTGATGGTCCTTTCAAACAACTATGATTCTGTGAATATATACCTCACGGGTAAAACTTTTAGGCTGAATGGAATGCCCTAACTGCTTCGAAAAGCTCACGTTTCCCCAGTATACCATAGGAATTAATGGAAAGATTGGCTGGCAGTTTAAGTGCACCCTATGTCTATTATTCCATAAAATACAATAATGAATCAGGCTGTTCTGCTCAGACTGTGTAGGACTTTTCAGTCCTTTTTCAAATGAGTCCCCTGCATCCCCTACCCCAGGCTTTATGCCGTTGTTAGTTCTATGCTGTCGTTAGTCATGTCAATCCTAAGGAGGTTTGTGATGGAAAGAATGCTCCAAAAATCAGCTTTTTTTTAGCCTGTCTTTTTTAGTTTTGGCAGTGTTTAAACCAGTCTGAGAGGTGAGTGGTCTCGTGTAGCCATTTCTCATCTCTTTCATATTCTCTTAACATCACCTTTCATCTCTAAGCTCTGCCCTCCGCTACACTGATATCCAACCCCAACTGTGCAGCATTAATATTGAGCAGATTTGATTAGTTTTGGGGTGATATGTGTCTTTCTGTGTGTTTCTTCTGCCTCATCCTAACAACGTGGAGAGGAGGTTTGGCTTTCAAGTAGCTGCTATGTTACTGTTAAATACAAAGCTGTCCATGGAAAAAAAATGCTTGCTTTCAGAACCAGTGTATAAACCATTGCTATTAGAGCTTCCAAACCACAAAGGAAAAAGCTGTGTTCTCTAATACTTCTATCATGTTAATATGAAAATGGTTGTGTGTGAGTAAGAACTGAAAATCCTTTACTCTGGCTTTCCACCCAAAAGGTTAATAAAAATCCTTTCCCTTTTTGATTGCAATCCCTCTTCTGGGGCTTAGTAATGATAAAATAAACAGCTGAACTCAGCTGTATTCAGAGTCTACAGATGGCACATGAAAAAACTCATGAGTGGGAGAAAAAGTTCAATATATGTAGAATAGGGTTTATGTACAGGAGAGTATGGATAGTTCCTGAGGTCCCATTTAGAGCGCTCATGTATGTTGATGTGTATTAGCTATGTTTTACTGGCTTTGGATAAAAGAACAGCTTTCTCAGTGAGAAAAAACATTTCATTGTAATCACTGTATAGGAAACTGGTGTCAATCAAAGCATGTAATTTTTTTAATCTACCTCAATGTAGAGAAACACATTATTGCTAAAATATTCTTTGAATAATTTTATAAAGTATTTGTTGTTAGAGACATCACGATACATAACGATAGTTTCTGGCCAAATTCTGATAAGAGTCCACAAAGTGAAGTGCTACTGTAGTGAAAGACTGAAGCAGGGAGAGTAAAGATAGGGTCTGTGCACAGGCATCCCGCCTCGGCTGCTGTCTTTACGTGTGCAGTGAAGAACTGTATCTGTAACTGTATCCCCGGAAAGGTAAGCAGCAGCCAGCGTGGGGCTGCTACGTTTTGTGGATAGCTTTTAGCAACAGGTGTAGCAAACAAAAACCTTGTGCTAGAGAGCTGCCTCTATTAATAACAGAAGGTGAAAAAGACTGAAAATAGTATTTTTATACTGTTTGTTTGGTAACAAATATCTGTCCTAATTTTCCTATCTGATTAGTGAGAGAGGGTGAGGAATGACATTGTCTCATAGATCGATAATGTCAGAATCCTTAATTTCCAAAGAAACTGTACAATTGCAGTTCTGGCCTCTTATGAAAGCATTATGTGCATTTGCCAATCCTATATTGAATTGTTAACTTGTCTGAATAATGTAACTTCTATTTTGTGTTTAAAAATATTAATAATAAAAAGTCCCACATTGAGGACATTGAGATACAGAATCCATTGCTTCATTTTGGGAGACGAGTCAAGTATCTGATCCCTGTGGCTGGTTTAATTGTTTGTGTAATTTTGATTCTGAATTTTTCCAACTTCAACTTTCAGCCATAGGTTCCTGTGGTGCCTCTCCCACCAGATAAGAGGTCTGTATTGCTAGTATTTTTTTTTTTTCCTATGAAGGTACTAATGAACTATAATCAAGTCACTTTTTAATCTTCTTTTTGAGGAGCTAAACGAATTAAGGTCTTTTAAGCTTATTGCTGTTGGACATTTTCCTTAGCTTTCACTTGTACTTCTTTTTTTCCTCTCTTCAGGTTTTCGACATGCATTTAAAGTATAAATGTCAGAACTGGCTGCTGAATTCAGAGTGCAGTGCAGCTAGAACACAGCTTACAACAGTGTTAGCCTTCTCTTTTTTTGGAAAAAAAAAATATATATGTAAGAAAACTATCTGTTATTTCTGTATTTGATTCATTAGTACAATAAGCATGGATACAGTCAATTCCTTTACCTCCATACTATCCCTTGCCTTTTGAACCAAGGATACTTTCAAGTACAGCCTTATTGGATCATGTGTGATTGGATCATGTCCACTAAGGTGCTTGGCTGCTTCTTAAAATATCTTTGTTCTGTGATAGTCCGTCTACTTTCTGAGGACCAGTCTGTATTAAAATCTAGGCTAAGTTTAACTTGAAATACTAATTGCTCCTTTTATTATCTTTTTCATATTGTTGTTTGAAGTGTGCTATTTTTTGTCATCTGCAACTATTAGCAGTAGGGATTTTTACTTTTATTTCCAGTTTACTGAGGAAGATTTGGCAAGTGTGTGCACATTATGCCAGTATACAAAGGCTCACTAGATATAGCATTCTTTCTTCAGATTTCTCATTGTTCAATTCTTGGAGGCTGTCACTTAACAAATCCCTAGTGCATTCATAGTTTGTTGATGTTGTATGATTCCATTTTGGTTACCACAAATCTTTTCAATACAAAGCAAAATGCTTTTCAAAAGCTATCTTATTACATTTATGTGGTTACCTCTAGTGGCCAAATTTCTAAGAGTGAAATTGGAGTTGTTTCACAGGGTAAGCTTTCTGCAACATCCTGCTGTTTTGTTTTATTCTATTGTATTTTAATTGTTTAATAAATAAATCCTCTGGCAGCTTCATGCCTTCTGCCCAGGATTGGAATCAGTTACTTAAGTTTTCCTGCTTTGTTTATTTGTTCATATTAGCCCAATCTTAGAAGTCTTCCAGTCTTTCTTAATGCTCTCAGTGCTCCAAGATTTATAAAAATGCAAACATCGGTGGGTTTCAGGTCTCTGCAAATTTCTGTTTTGGGAGACCAGAATACAGTTTACATGATTCTGCTAATTAAAAAGTCTATCTTTAGATCTTGTATAATCTTTTTCTTCCTTACCTTGATGAGCACACTGTTAAATATAACTTAATGGGGAAGATTCAACACATCTTATAAGTGTTTATTAAAAAGAAAGTCTGATTTATTTGGGACCTTGACTTGGGGTAGCATTTCCATGGGTGTTCAAATGTCTCGAGCAGAGTAGCTGGTTGTAGCCTGGATGGCAATGGCAGCTTCTGCTGCAAGGACCTTTTCCAATGCTGTCTACAGCTGAATCAAATGAGACTAAATTCTCTGTTCTTCTGTGTGATTCTTAAAATTTAGCTGGTTTGTGGTCCTGCATGACCACTGCAACTTATGCATGATCCATTGCAACTGATTATCTTAAATTAGGTGCAAGACAGCTCCTAACTGTGTACAAAAACTGTCCCATATTACTGTTCTGCAGGATTTTGTTCTACTGATTATTTACAATTATCTGTGTATAATTTGGTCAATTCTAGAGCAGGAACCACCTGGGGAATCTCTGGAAAGATGAGATTCTCCACCCAGGATGTTAATTAACTCACTAAAACACACAAATTGGTCTGTGCAAAGCGAGAGGTGCCTGGGAGACTCTTTGAGGGTCTGGAATTCCCATCAGGAGAGCTCCTGTACCAATTAGTCAAATACTTAGCTGTGAAGGTGACTAGGACCTCACTCTATTGTCTTAGTTTAAGTTGATCTGTTGTCTCAGACTGGTCCATTATCTCCCGTATGCAGACGATACTTCCTAGACCACGTGGGTAATTAATAACTAAATGGACTGAGCATTTTACACAAGCACAGTCTAGGTACCCAATTACACCACAGTTGTACCTATAGGACAAGTCTGAAGTTCATTCTTGTAACAAATTCTGTAACTTTTGCCATGGAGTTATGCATGTGGGATAATACAATTCTAGTTTTTACACAGGCAATGATGAGCTCTGAACTGGCAGGAAAAAACTCTTGAAGTTTAAATAGGTAGTTTTATAAAAAGGTCAGCTTAGTGCTCAGTAGTGCCAAAGGTAACAGTTCAATGCATGTTAAGAGAAATTCAGTCAATTAAAGCCCATTTAATGGCTGTTAAACACAAACACACCAGTTCAGGACCTACTCAGGACATCCTGTAGTCACAAGTTATTGGAAGCTTGTGAAGTATTCTGGGGAAGTATCATCTGCTTGTACTAGTCCTACAATCTTTACTAGGCTTCTGTCATTAGACATTGTTGAGGAAAAACTGTTAGCTTGGCCGGACCTTTGGTCTGAATCATTACGGCTGACCTGATGCCTGCAAAATTGGAAGTATCTGCTTATTTTTAACATGTTTTTTTTTTTGAAATTTCCTTTTACTGTTCTCAAATTTGACATTTTATTTGACTATCATATTCATTTTCTGCCCAGAAAGGTTAGTATATATCAGTTATTATCTGTCATCCCGTTTTTTTGCCACCTTCCATGTGTTTATAAATTGCACTTTTTGTTTTCTGTTTAGTACTAAAAAGGAAAAGCTGTTTTTTATTTTATTTTATTTTATTGGCAAAAGTTGTCCTGTGTTGTGGAATCAAAGCTTTTGATTCTGACTTTCATAAGGTAAAACTGCATTCTTACGTATGTGATTACCAGGGAGAGGGCTGATGCAATTGTATAGAGGGAAGACTGTACTTGCCGATATGTTGCAGGTATATGAAAATCTGTTGTTTTCTCCTGTCAGAAATTTGCATTGTCGTGTCAAGTTATTGATTGGTATGATCCCGCTTTTCTTGTGAAGGAAGAAGGTCTGTTACAAATATGTCGGTACTTTGAACAAGTAGTGAGTGAAACATTAATGTTTGATTACAAACAGATTTCTTATTAAATTTGATTTATTTGACCAAACTCAAAAAAAAAAAAAAAAAAAAAAAAAAAAAAAAAAAAACTAACACTTTTAAGAGGGAACATTTGCCAATTGCTCTGCAGAATGGGGAAAAAAAATCTGTAGTTTGCTTTTATGAATTTTATGAGTTGTACCGTTGCCTGTGGTTTTAGTACAGAGAGAGAGAGGAATAAAAAAAAAAAAAAGTCATGTAGTTGTTGATTATCTGTTATGGATATGATACTGCTACTTCTTCCCTAAGCTTTGATGAACATTTATTAAAAAAGAGAGGAGTGAGTTGGGTACTGTAGTACAGCTGTGAAACTCAACTCTAAGTAATGTCCTTTATAATGCAGTTAATATTCCATTGCAGTAAGACTACAGAGAGACTTTAAAATACAGGAAAATGTGAGAAGTTAGAGTTAACTCACTCCCTGAGTAAATGAGGAGAAAATGGAGAGTGTCTATTATTTAAGAGTTTTTATTATGGTTGATAATAAATTTCAAAGTTAGTAAACATTGCATAAGAAAATGTTACGCATCTTTGGTTTATTGTGTTTGGTTCTTCAGGGATCTCATCTCATAAAATACAAAGAAAGATGCTACATATATGGTATCCAGTGTTTCCATGCTCTATTTTAGGAGCCAGACATTTGAATTATAGTGATTGATTTAGGATAATTTAATAATAAAATTATAGTCTTAGATAATCTTCTGTGGGCTATGCTCTGTTAAAGAGCATAGCACTTTAATAGAGGAAAATAATATCACAGGCAATAGCTTATGATAGACCTGGCCTGTTAGATCAAGATGACTTAATTACCACAGAAACTGAAGGAAGGAAGAATTTACTGAATGTAGCAGACTTAAATAGCAAGTCATTTGAAAATGATCAAAGCTTTTCACCTACCTTACTTTTTAGCTGCAGTGATTTCTTCACTATATAATACCTATCCTTCACTGAATAATGCCTATCCTGTATTCTGTTCCGAGCCCAAAGATCAAGTTTCTGAGGTGAAATGAGGATGCCTCAAACCTTCGTCCATCCTGTCTGCTTTTGTTCCTTCTATTTTTAGAGTTTGGCTTCTTCGACGCTCTGATCTGCCTTCCCGGGTTGCTTGCAGCACACTCGCAATCTTTCTGAGGTCCTGCAGCTCCTAACAGCACACCTCCCTTGGGAATAATTATGCTCCCTTTTCTTCTTCTGTGATGAATTCATCTGATCTATATATAGGCACGAGGGGGTGTAGATTGTGTTGACTTTTTTTTTTCTTTTTAATGCTCAGTGATAATATTGCTTATTGCAGTGAGCATCTGTAAGATTCCCAGAGCAAATGGAGAAATGCTATCTACTTTTTTCTTAATTGCTGCCATCATTGAAAAATTGAATAATGGAATAAATGGGACAACAATATTTTACTGGCCTGTACTTTGTCAATTTAGGTACCAAAGAATAGAAAAGTGACTCTTCAACAAGAGTCAGCTTATCCATGGTATAAAATGTTAAGCGGAATTTTGTTCTTCAGAGGCCCTTGTAAAGAATCTTCAGTTATCTATTTGTTGCCTTGATTTAGCACTGCTTAATAAATGCAGAAGTTGATATGGGTATTAATGTGTTTAAAGAAGCCTCTAACACGTAGTTTCTGTAAGTCCTAGATAATAGATCGTTACTGAATAAGCATATGGAGGAAATACATATGAATGGTGCTAGTCTTCAGAAGAAATTTTAGCCATGATTGCCATATCAGTAGAACTATATTTTGGTCCTCTTTAGTGGATGGTATCAATGCTCAAAGTTTGTTGTAAGACAAAAAAACCTGCCCCCAAGCTGAACTGCAGAATAGGAAATACTGTTGTTTGACTGTAATGTGTCAGAATATTTTACAATTTGATTTTTAAACAGGTCTTAGCTTTGTCAGTATATAGCTACAAGCTTTGAGGCTGATCACAGACTTGATCATGTGATAATTTAAATGGATCATTTAATTGATTTTGAAGCAACTGCTTGCAGGAGTAGCTTGCATGTGCAGATTATTTTAGGATTAAGTCCTCTGGTTAGTCGGCTGTGGTCATAATACCTTTGCTATATTCAGTTATTTGTGAAGAGATGGTGTCTGCATTCCTTATGCACTTAGAAAATTATTTCATTTTCATTTTAGGGTTATGTGAATGCTGACACAAAAGTACGAAACTAAAGTGTGAGGAGCAAGCAGTAGAAAACATGTGCCTGGCCCTGTTAAAGGCTGGCACCTGGTTCAGACCTGAATGTCTTCTGCTAATGACAACTGATGCTAATAGCCTGAGCAGTGCCCTGGCCTCCCTCCCTGCTTCCGGCCTCTCAAGCTCCATCCTCAGACATTTGTCAGCTTGTTACGTTAAAGACTCATCAATGTTATAAGTTCTGCTGCACAGTTATACCCACAAAAGAATGCTGTGGGAGGCAGGGGGAGATGAGTGCTGTGGGGTGTTTTTGTGATTTCTTCCAGTAAAATAAGGGGAGGTTGTCAGTGTGGTCTCCAAATGCAGGCTTGTTTGAGAAGGCAAAGAAATACCTTGGTAGCTCTCTAAGAGAGCAGAAGAAAGCTGAATAGCAGAGGAGCTTTTTATTGTACTAGGCAAACACAGAACATGATGCACAGGCTGGAAATCGAAGTGTGACAAATTCGAATTGGAGATCAAGTGTATGTTTTTAATAATAGAAGTAATCGATCTCTGAAATAACATAGAAGAGAGATAGCAGATACACTGTTACTTGGAAGTCTTTATGATTGGCAGTCTTTCTGAAAGGTCTGTTCAATATCAACTACAATTTGTTGAGCTCGATACAGAAATTACTAGGTTTCATTTTATGGTTTGTACTCTGCTGGAGCTTAGGCACTGTTTTTATACCTGTCTCTTGATGTTAAATCCATGAGTTCTGGATAGTAGACTGATCGGGCGACTCCTGACAGTCCTTTGGTGCAGCGGTCCTACCCCGTCCAGCTTACAGCGTACTACCGAATGCCACAGGTGGTTGTGGCAGGGCACTTTTCCCACATGGATTCTCGTGTGGTGGAATTTGTTCTTCCTAATACTACCTTCACTCTCCTGGGAGGATGTTCATTTTTCAAAACACTTCTATTTTTAATGCATACGTTGGAACCTCTGTAGTGCAGTCTTGTCCATAATGAATTAATTCACTTGAATTTTGGGGGGGGTGTAGTTGTTTGATTCTGTCTGAATCCCGTGCACTGCACATCTCAAGCTGTAGGGTGAGAGAAGTTTATAACTAATAGCAGCGTAGTGGTACCTGCAGCTTCCTCCTTCAGGTATTGATTATTGATTATTTGCTGTTTAAGGCAAATAGTTCAGTCAAGTAGAGACCAGAATTTTAAAAATAATAGTGAAGTTAGATTTTATTTTTTCTGTGTTTTAACTAATGCTTGTAGTTATTTTATGTATTACTTTAATGTTTTTACTAACACAAAAACAGCAAAGTAGAACCCATTTATTGTAGCATTTCTCATTTTATTTGAATGTATGTGGAAGACCATATACCTAACAAGACCGTTCCTACCTTCATGTAGAAAATGAAAAGTGCTAAATATATCTTTCTGTTTTTACAGGCTAAAGCCTATCTAAGGATAGCTATGGAGATAGTAAGAAGACTGCCAGTACCTCCTTGAAGTGTTTACCACTAAAACTTACCAATAAAGCAGTGGAAGAAGAGGCCTGCTACTTAATTATATGGACTTCATATTTGATTTCTAAAAACTTTTTAAAAGCTAGTCTCCCAGAGTTTAAGATATGATTGTGGTGTTTACTGTTTTTCAAGTCATTAATTGGCCATGTCCAAGTGGATTGAAGTATGCCAAAGATGATAGATGGTGTTTAACTGCTGGTTTGTAAAATCTCTGAACAAGAAGAGATAAAGTATGGATTTTGGATGTCTTCCATTTTAACATTAAAAATAAGAAGTGTCTTCTACAGCCAAGCAGAATGATGACGAGTATGCCAAGGCATAAGCCCTGTTTAAAAGATGACATTTGCAGTACTCTAATTTCTGTATATTTTGTTTTTAATTGCTTGTTTAATTACCAGCCTGACCATAAATAAGGTTTGCAAAATTTGAAGTTGTGGTCTCAGGTGTATAACTGCGGTATGTTTGTGTATTCATCTTAAAAAACAACAACAACAAAATCCCTTCATGTGCTCTTGAATACTTTTTTATAGTGAATTTTATAATGGATCATAAGCAAAATCTCTTCCTACCAGAACTGTTGGATCATAAGATAATTCTCAGTTTATTGGATAGTGGACTACATGACCCTTAGGCATATTTCTTGCCTGTGTTGTTTTGTAATGGAACCAGATATAAGAGTAGGTAACAAAAGGTCTTCACTGGAAGTCAGATGTTGCACCTGAGATCCCTTTGCCAGGAGATGCAAATGATCATGATAAATTATTCATAATTGCGTATTCTTAGTACAATGCAGCAACTTCAACATTGAAGGTAAAGCTACAACCTGGAAGGAAAGAAAGATTTGATCTTCAGACTGCATGGCCTTCTGTTTTTTGGTTTGGGAGGGGGCTGTTTGTTTTTATATATACATATATATATATATATTTTAGTATTCTGTGATCTTTTATTTTTATGCTAGAGTATAGAAGTGAAGAAAATGCCTTCAGAGAATAGCTTACCATGTACAATTAAATGTTTCAGTTGACATTCAGGCTTGCTCACTTATAAAGTGTAAACATCCTAAACATAAAATCTTAACTGTACTGAAATCTGGGAGTTTTGTTATTGACTTCAGTGGGATGAAGATTTTTCCTGCAGTCCAAGTAGGCATGTGTAAATTTTGAATTAGTTCTTTTTTCTATTGAAGTGCTGGAACATAAAAAGTTAATATTCCATTAGGAACATGTAAATCATGTACACATGGAGTTTGCATTAGAAAGTTAGACATTAGCTGCAGTTTATTTTTAATCTTTAGCTGATTTTGCAAATGTAAATTAGTCCAAAATTGGTCTTTTACTTTTGGTCAGTATCTATGCATGTATTTGAACACCACACACACCTGCCATAAGTGATGTCTTCAGCCACTAAGACTCTGGTTTGTGGGTTTCTTTAAGCCTTAAATTTCTCTTCATAATAACAAAAGGTTAAGTTGTTACTTGAAATTGTAAAAGAAAAATATTTTGCAAATCAGATTTTCTCTACTAATTCCATTTAGGTTTGAACTGTTAGCCATGTTTCTCTGATTGGTACATCAGTGAATGGGGTGGGGGGGGAACAGCACAAGTAGCTCATCTTCAGTGTATTAAAAAAAAAAAAAAAAAAAAAAAAAAAAACTTAATTGTGAACATCTCTTCAAATTAACTAGACCCATTTGGCAGAACATACTGGTCCCAGCTTTCCCTATGCTAATTACTGCTGGGAAACTTCGGATTCCTGCTAACGTCTGTATTTTAAATGTTACCTACTGAGTACTATGCCAACATGAGTCTTTTAAATATTTGAAAGTCAGGATGAAATTTATTTTGCTTCAGAACACTCAAATTATCTCTCTTACTGGACATAATGAGCATTTTTAGGAGGAGATTGGAAGGAGATAGGAGGAGGTTGGAAGAAGACCACTGAATTTGTTCTCCATCAAGTATAGAGAGAAATTTAGTTCCTTTGCTGATAGTGTCAGATGAAGCTGCATGTATTAAATTGTGAAATGTCCAAAATAGACACATTTTAAAGAAGTTAGTTTATTAATACAGCATATGATCCTTGCAGAAAAAAAGCTTTATAGAAATATTTTAACAAATATCTATTTCTGTTTTTCAGTCTTCAAGTTATTTAAAAATTAATTATTAGCTATTGATTGATATCAACTGCATTTAATTCTGTGCCCCCTCCACCCCTCCGAGTTTTGGTACTATTCATCCCGTTTCCACAAAGCTGCCTCGTAGTAGTACAGTCCCTTAAAGCTTCCACTGAAAGCAGTGGAAAAGCTGACTTACAGTGGGATTAAAAAAAAAAAAAAGTGCCTGTAGAGTTGGTCGTACAAGGAATGTTGAGATGTTCACATACATTAATATTTTTAGCAAGATTGTATCCGATGACAGACATGAGTTCTGAAGGGTCAAGTTACTACTGGGGCCAGAAACAGAAAAGGGAAATCTCCCCCAGCAGCTGGCAGGGAAGAGAAGCCGAGGGCGGTCTCCAGATGAACCTTTCTGCTTGGGGTGGCCTCTCCAGTGCACCCACTGGATTCCTCCATAATACCTTTCCTGATGTGACTATGTGTTTTCACCAGGACCTGTTCCTGCTCGGGGTATGGTTAGCACTGCTTGGAGCAGGCTCTGATCTTGGGCAGGTGCTGCGTACTTGTGAAGCCTTGGTCACCTGTACCTCCTAATGTGAGGAAAGCGAGGACAGAAGGGGTGATGCTCGTAGCCGTGGGAGCATCTGCAGGCTCCCAGAAGACCTCTCCTTAACCACACTATTGGGCTTGCAGGTGCAAGGCTTGTACAGTAACAGCAGATGAACAGTAACAAGAGAAAAATACACAGCAGTTCAGGTGGAAGATTAGAGAGTTGCAATGAAAGGTGGGCTACACAAGTGCAAATAGCTTTAGCATTGCGCAAGCTAAGGCACCTAGGGCACTGCCTTCCAAGGTAAGGGGTGTTAGGTGCTCCAGCAGTGCAGGTAATAGAGTCTGCAACCCTGACATTGGCATATAAACTCCATACTCCCATGACTAAATTTTTCCTTTAACAAAGGGAGTGTGGCATGGTTCCTGTCTTTCCATTTCCCATTGGGGTGGGAAGCATCTCTGTGCTGACTTTTCCACAAAGATTGCAGTGCTTGCACAGGTTTCAAGAGACTTGTTCTGTGCTCTACTTCACTTGAGAAGATTCAGATCCTTAACTACTAACCTTAGGACTCAGTCACCTGGCCTAGACCTTGCTAAGGAGTACTGGAGAGTATTTGTCACTTCTGAGGAAGTTGCATTGCTTATGCAAAATATAGTGAGGATAGTCCTAATTACTTTTTTTAGTTATTTGGTCATCTGTATTGTGGTCCTTGCTTCCAGCATTATTGTTGAACTTTCCTTTAAGGAGTCTGTGATTAAAATCGTTAATTGATTCTCTGGTTAAGGGCTGACATCTGAGCTGCTTACAGAGGTAGGAAAGGGTTTTGAGGCTTCTGCTTTTAGATTTTGATATCTCTGCGTCACTTGAGACTATCTGGCCATATCTGAGCCTATGTTACCCTCCTTACTTAATAGGAAAGATTCCTGCTTGGGGACTCATGACAATAAGATGAATCTGCATTGCTGATTTAATTTCAGAATTGGCTTACAATGACAGAAGTTGTTATTTCTTACAATGGTTTTTAAGAAAATATTTTGACTGGGTATCGGCCAAGGTTCCAGTGTGTCAAGCACATATCAAAAAAGTATAAAAGATAAAAAGATTAATTCAGGAAATAGCTTGCAGCCTAGACTTAGGAGATTTAGGACTTAGCTTTTTGTGTCCCGTTTTACACTGTAAAGATATTAGATTAGCAAAAAAGTATACCCAATAGTCTGTATATTTCCATTATCTTTGTATATTCGGTGAGGTGTTCAGCTTCTTTTCAGAAAGAAGAGGACAGGCATAGCTTGTCATTCCTTATGCACCTATTGTTCTCAGTTTCTCTGTTTGTATGAGCCTGGATTTGAATATTCACTTTAATTGATGCAAATAGATAATTTCTAGGGAGTACATGAGTTTTTGAACAGACTAGTGCAGAGAACGTCTGTTGTCTTTCAACATCATTTTGAGGGTTCATGGATTTATTTGAAGTGTTTTCACTCCTAACACTGGGATTTTCTAAAATTTTGGTTACTTCTCCTTGTTCAGATATTGTTTTGTCTTGCCTATAAAGAAGAAGAAAAAAAAAACCCTCACACTCCTGCCTTGGTCTTGTAGTTTTTGTCTCCCTAAGCAAGGTCTGCTTTAAAAAGACCAACTTTTGGGTTCCTTATAAATATCAGTTTTCATTTAAAAAAAAAAAAAGCTTTTTTTGGTATCAGAATAATTTTCTATTGTTTTTCCTTTCACGGATAATTTTTTCTAAAACTAATTTTGAAGAAAAGTTTTAATTTTAAAGCATTGTCACCTCCATATTTTGGAGAACTAAACAATGTCAGAAGCTTTTATTTATTTATTTATTTATTTGGAGGTCAAGCCTATATGCTAGTTCTAGTAGATTTAATATTGGAGTGTTCCTCTGGTATGTGAGTGTTATAAATATTTTTACATTTCAGTAAGTAAAAACTGTTAAAATGAACAAAAGTTCAGGAGCCTGAGTGTTTCCCTGCTCACCAGTAAGATTTTGGAGGGTGGTGTGAGATTTGTTTGTAGGAGGGTCAGACAGGCCAGGATGATTTTACATGTTGCTTTATCTGCTGAATCAGGAAGTTTCTATATGGCTTTTTCTAGAAGAGGGATTTCCATATAAACAGGCTTTTGTCTCTGATACCTTGAGGCCTCTAATTAATTACCCTTTAGACTGAATCAGGGAGAATTTGGGTTCACACTAACCACTTCCTGTTGCTGGATAATAGGACCCAATAGCTGTTTTGGAGAGTTACTTTTTGAAACAAGTGTTAAAAGGCTGGGAAAATGTGCCTCATAAGCATCCTGGCTTTGACTACTCTGTTTAATAAAGCCCACTTTTATTTGTGAGTGCCAGCACTACTGACATCTCTTTTGTACTACCTTAATATCCTAAGCTTTTAGAAAGCCTGTGAATTCGTTGCTTGTTTGCACATTTTATAAATGCATGTTTTACAAATGCATTTCTTATTAACATAGATGCTGCTACTTCACTTTTGGCTTGCTTTCTCTGCACTGTAAATAGAGTTCTTTCTCTGAAGTGGTTTTCCGTGACTATTGTTGACACATCTAGAAAGTTATTCCTCTGGAGAGAGGAGCAGTAGGATTGTTGGATACTGAATGCTGTGTTTCCTGTTGGGTTAATATTGGAAATTGGAATCACTGTCTCTGAAATTTTTTTCATTTTGTTACCCTGATGGGAAATGTAACTTCACTGATTTGAAATGAAACTGCTGATAAAATGCCTTTTAATTATCAGGAGCGTGTATTCCATGAACATTGAAAACAGTACATATTTGCAGAGTAATTCATTTAAAGTATTCCTGTTTTTTATGATATTTAAGCACAGTTTTCAAGAATAATAAGTGTGATATTGCCTGAAGACACTTGGAAAAACTCTTGCTGTTGAAATGGACTCTTTTCCACTCTGAAAATTTCTATGAATATGACTCAGAGAAGTTAAGTAGTATTCAACATCAATATCTGTGTACAGAATCCAGTGAATCTGCTGTGGCAGTCTGAGAAATGACAAGGAAGGAGAAGCTCTATTCATATTTGCCTGGAATGACCTTATGCCAGGAAGCAATGGTAATTTATTTGGAAAAGCAAAATGCAGGTAGAGTTGTATTTTTAGTAGAGGCAGATGGGTCAGGGCAAAGCAGGGGATCTTATTAGTCTGTAAATGTTACTGGCATATTAAAGGAGATAAAATATTTATACTGTCAGAAATACAATTGAGGATGTATCTCTCCAACTTCTGGTAGAAAGGCACAAATAGAGAATATGTGACCTGGAGTGCCTTGCACCCTAGGAGGTATTGTAGCACTTCAGAAATGTGTTGGGACAGAATAATTAGATCACTGCAGATCATTGGAACTGCTAATTTATGACACAATCCTTTTTTGTGTTAGGAAGCTATAGAAGCATCTATTTACAAGGAAACAGTTGAAAACATTTACCATAAAATGTTATTTGAGAAACTGGACTAACTTCTCTCTTTTTTAAGCCAATCTGCATTATGTTAGACCACATGTCATTTACTGGGCAGTTTATCAAAGTTAGTGTTTTACTTGCCTTTGCTACAGGAATTGAACTTCATACAAGAGAGAGATACATAATCAGCGCAAAGTGACTTTCGTTGCACCTGGGTGAGAGTAAGAATCAAGGAGTCGTTTTGAATAACTAATTTGTAATTATTGTACCAGAGCTTAAAATACATTTACCTGAAGTTTCATCTTATTCCAGTCAGTTTTTGCAGTCAGCACTATACAAAATGTTTCACATTTCCTTTTTCAGCACTTTAATACTGCAGTTGGATCATCAAATAAAGATTTAAATACATTTATGTGTGGGAGCTCCCGGAGGGGATTTCATGCTTTGAAGTGAGATTATATTATCATCTTCAAAACAAAACCAGGAACAATAGGGATCTTATTTATTTTCTGTTTTGTGTTCAGGAATTACAGTCACTGTAACATAAAATATCATTTGGATATCATTTCAGGTATTTTGATGGAACTCTCCTAGGCGACGACTAGACATATCTTGTGAATGCACAACCAATGTGGCATTCCACTTTTTCCTGTATGAATGTCTTCATTAACCTTATCTTCATAGGATAGATATAGGAAGAATAACAAACTGTAGCAAGATAAAACTTGAAGGACGTTTGAGACCATGTGAATTAACTGCAGTTATGTATAGCAGAAGTATCTGTTGAATGCAGATTTTCAGTGCAGCATGTGCATGTACAGATATTAGAAGAGCCAGCAGCACTGAAGTATTGCCAGAGAGTTGTCATTTCCAAGAGGGATTCAGAACTGTTCCTGTGATTTGAGATTGACAAAGTCACACCCTAAAATACAGCCTTAAACCTTTAGACTGTATGCTCACATTTCCCTAACACAGGAAATGACTCATTGAAATGTTTATTCTTCATATTGTGGTCTAATGTCACCAGGAAAATAATAATCTATTTACTTTATAAGGTATCAGTGCTTCTTATCAGATTGCAGTATGCATTCCCAGGATTGGTACTGGGCAATATTTATTAGTACTTGGTGTTTTGTTTTGTAAAGGGACAGTACCTATGTGTAATAATTGGGTAATATGGACTTAAGTTTCACCTGACCGTATTATCATGTGTCGTTATCGTAGTCCTATGATCTTTGCTTTGATTTAAGTGTCAGCTGAGTAATGCATGATTTGGAGGCAGTGGGTGGCCCAGTATTTTGTGTTACCATTTACAAGAACTACAAAAAAATACTGCACTAGGAATGATTTATTAGCAATAAAATTATATCTCTTCAACTCCCTCCTTTTGGGAAGAGTGCTGTGTGGGCACTGGGAGCGAGAGTGGAATCGGCAACTGGTCGCTCTCCTTGTTACTGGGGCCTGTTGGGACACTGAGTTCATAGAATCATAGAATGCTTAAGGTTGGAAGGGACCTCTAGAGATCATCTAGTCCAACCCCCCTGCACACGCAGGGTCACCTACAGCAGGTGGCTCAGGACTGCGGCCAGGTGGGTTTGGAAGGTCTCCAGAGAAGGAGACTCCACAACCTCCCTGGGCAGCCTGTGCCAGGGCTCTGGCACCCTCACTGGCAAGAAATTTTTCCTAAAGTTCCGTGGAACTTCTGGTGCTTCCGTTTGTGGCCGTTTCCTCTAGTCCTATCAGCGGCCACCACTGAGAAGAGGCCGCCCCATCCTCCTCACTGCCTCCCTTGAGGTACTGACAGACACTGACCAGGTCTCCTCTCAGCCTTCTCTTCTCCAGGCTGAACAGGCCCAGCTCTCTCAGCCTTTCCTCATAGGGCAGATGTTCCAGGCCCCTCATCATCCTCGTAGCGCTGAGATGGCAATGCGGTGCAAAGGAGGCATCTTCCATGTTAATTTTGAACATGGAAATAGTAAGAAATGAAGCCTGGAGGAAAGTTGGAAAGTTCCTACTATTCTTTTTGTGTCCTTTTCAAAAGGAAGACTTTTTTTTTTTTTTTTTTTTTTTTTTTGCGGCATTGGAAATTAGTTTCAAGACACACAGCTTTGAAAAACCATATCTTTACTGTTTATAATATTGCAGCTATAAAAGGATAATTTTTCCCCCCATTTATGTTCTGATATTATTTCCTTATCCCTAATTCCTTATATCTTTAATGTCCTTGATGCTTTTATGTTACCGTACTGTTTGCCTACTGCACACTGGTCACTGATGATACTAGTTGTTACTTACTGCCACACTTTCTAGGGTAGATAATTGTTTCCCTGAGTATATAAGAAGAAAAGATGTCACTGTGCTTTCATGAATAAACTGCCTCTCTTCTGTCTTCTGTGGGGCTCTGCTTCAAAAATTTGGGATGGAATGTGCATGATTCTTTAAATTTTAGCCAATCGTTTTTTAAATAATCTTTGCTTAATTCTAGAATGTCCTAGTAAAGCAATACCGTAATAAAATGTAAAGACACTTCATACTAACATGCTTTTACTGTTTTCCAGGTTCCCGTGAAAGCTGGTGTGTTATCCATAATCTTTAAACTGTTCTTTTAAAGAAGTGGCAATATTTTGGAAGTTCAAATAAGAAACAAAAATCAGAACATTGGTGATGCCCTTTCGGATGAGGTATGTGAGCTGCACGTTTTCTGTAACCGCTGTGCTCTCTAGCTTAACTTTCCATCCCACTAATGCCACTAAAATGTAAAGCGTCAGTACTGGGTACATGAGTAATTGGGCGGAGAGGAGGAGGAGAAGCGGCCAACACAGTGGATGAAGAGGGTGCTTTTACTGTTTGTGTTGTAGCAGAGAGGTGATAACCGCTTCTCACCGCTAGGTTGTAATGATCTCAGTACAAGTTAAAAATGTCATGACTTCTAGTTCCCTGGTTGTACATAAGAAGTCATTTCACTCCTGTGACGTGTTGTGGAGAAGCAGGTGACCCTCTCCTTGGATGGGCAGTTACTTCTTGACAAGACGGGCAGCCCTGCTGTTTGCTAGCAGCACATGTCTCGCTGTTCAGTGAGACTGTCGTGTTTTGATCAAGGTCAGTTTATTTTTATTGCTATTTATAAGCAAATTGATCTACCCTTTGAAACTACCTAAAAAGCTTTTTCTTGGGGGAGAATATCGACCTCCAGGGATTTTGTTCCTTGAGACAGCTGACTGAGTGGGTGGTGTAGAATTACTGATAAACCTCCAGTCTGAAGCACACAGCTTTGCTTATGTATAGGGGAAGCAGCGGAAAGCCTGCCCCAAAATTGCACAGGTTCACCTCTATTCCCCAGACGCCTCTGCCACTTCCAGCCTAGCTTCCCATGAGGAAGTTTGAGCATTTGTGCTCTTTGAGTGCCCTAACAGGAGAAGAGGCTCTTGTAGAGCAGTGATTCCAACAAGAACAGAAATACTGTCAAAGCTCCTTCATCATGAGCTTGTATTAATTGTTAGTTACTCGTGTTCGTCATTACTTTTTTCAGCTGTTGCTTGGGTGTAAGCAATATCAAGTGATCTGAGCACAGCGGTAAGCGGTGCTGCTGTCGGCAGTTCAGATGTGCTTTGAGCGTGCTCTTAGCTGCTAGTCACCCTCTCGCCGGGGAACGCCCATTCTGAAAAAGGAGCCAGATCTTGGCATGATGCAATTTGTTGTGGTACCCGGGCTGACGGAGCGATGTCCGTGACTTCTTCAGCCTTCTGCAAAGCAAACGTGGCATGGTGCTGTTCTGCTTTGGGCCCAGCAACTTGCTGGCTTATTGTAGTCTGACAAATAGTTCTGCCTGCAGGCCTGCTAAAGGGACACTCATATGAACTGTGAAACATTTTGTAAATGCTGATGTTTACAATATGAATCTTGGTCCAATCCACTCCCTTGCTCCTGAATTTCACTGTTTACTCCATTGCAGTCTCCTAAACTAGGTCTGGGTGTTGCTGAACCACTTTACGTCCTGTCCTGCACTGACAACCTGTCCCTTGGGTTTACTTAGGAAAGGATGTATTAGACCACAGCCAATTTAGCTATTGCCACCAAAGGAAAGGGAAGGAAGTGACAGTTTTCAGCAATGGATGAAGCCCATCATACAAAGCCAAAGCAAGTACTGGGTCTGTGTGAAATTACAGGTAGGTGTGTGATTCTGTGTGTTTACAAACTAATTGCAGGTTCCCTTCAAAGAAGAATATCCTGCAGAAGTGTGAAATAGCAGCCTTCATTAATCTAAAAGAGAACAGGTGGCTTGAGGACAGTTTTCCCTCCTGTGGTTTGTTCTGCATTACAGATCACACATTTTTTTTAGCTATTGTGTCGTGTAGATTCACCTTTTGAATGTCTCAGTAAAGTCTCAGAGCTAAACTCTTCAGCACCTCTGCACAGACAATTTTTCCCTATTCCATAATTTCCATAATCCTCGTCTTCCATCAGCAAAGTTGTTTCTTTAAATGTCTATAGAAGAGTGAAACAACATATAGCAGTTTATCTCATGAATATCTAATTAGTTTTGGTTTGAATTAATGGGATTAAGGGCTCACGTATTTGTTAGAAATCTGCTGAACCATTTATTTGCAATTTATCACACAAAGCATACAAAGTGCATCTGCAAAGAAGCAGATATGAGAAAAATAAACACTATTTTTATCTTCCTCTTTTGCACACACACAAAAAACCTCTGCAAAAGTCAATAACTTTTTTTCATTGACGTTTCTTTGATGATTTTAAAAATAAAACCTGGTTCTTCTTCCACTTCCTTTAAATGACTTGTTACCTAATGGAGAACATGTGGGGGAAGTTCTCACCTCCACATTTCAGAGAGCTGGGGGCTCTGGAGCTGGAAGCAACGTTTGGGCAACAACTTGCAGAATGCACTGGCTGAAGCAATGTGTTAATTTGAGGTACATTGCATTATTTATTTCTTTAAGAAAATATACGTATTTCTTGGCTATGGTCTTTATGACACATACGAAGAAACATATGTTTTGTGTTAATTTCATATTTAAACCCTGCCCATAGAATATGTGAGAAGAAGCTTTTATTTTAAAGGCATTTGTTTATTCTTCTAAAAGGTATACACGTTTTTATTTACCTTACACAGCAGAATCACTAATATTAAGGCTTTAATTTTCAAAACTGAGTTAATTGCGACTTTCATACTGATTTCTATGCTAAATTTTAGTATATCTAGGAATTTGAAATGCTGTGATAAAAACAAATATGTATACGATTGCTTTAGATAGTAAAGATAAGATAATAGGATGTATGCGAGATATAATTGCTTCTAACTCAAAGCATAAGAGTGACTGTTTTTCAAATGTTTCCTTTTAAAAGGATATGATTTAAATTTCAAGATCTGCAGTTGGAAATTTCTATCAACATTATTTTATTCTATTTGAATATTATAGAATATTTAATTTAAAAAAAGGAACACTCCTCCTCCCCTTTTTTAAAGCACACTTAGAGTGATGAGGTAAAGTGACACAATATGTACTGAACAGGAAACCTCCTGTACAACCTCTGTTCTTTCGTCCAGTTTTGGGATAGATTGATCAGGTGCCCCTGGAGTCTTCCCATGTAAAATTCAAAACAAATAATTATCCCAACTGTTCACAGAAGAGACAAGGACACATCCCTCTATGCCCTGGGAGACACGTCATATGAGAAATCCACTCCATGTTATACTGCTAAAATAAAAAACAAGCATATGGCGTAGATCACTGCTTGGAATTAGGTAGCTGTCACCAGCAGGAGAGAAAAAAAAAAAAGGGCTTTAGCCCAAATTTGTACGGTAACAAAAATATGCAGAAGCAACAGAATGATTTCAGCCTCCTACGCAACTACGTTAAACTATAGTTTGTGCAAATATATCATTTTAATTTGCATCCCAAATACTTGATACCTTCGTTCTTTGGAGATACAATATTTCTACAGCAAATACCCACATACTCAACCTTGGCATACAGAAGAAAGCCTGCTTGAGGGAGCAGAAACATCTGAACTAACTGAATGCCTATTAAGAGACCCATCTTTATGAAGCACTGTAAACCGTGCTATCTAAAGTACCTGGAAGCTTTTACCCTGCAGATTCCTGTGCGGCTATAACTTCAGCATGAGACACTGAGGCATTTGTGTAGTTACTTCTGTATGAGGAGACATCACTCGCTACTTTTATTTTTCTATTGTGCCTAGTAATTCCACCTAAAACTTGGATGCTTTTGCATTTACCTTGCATATATGCCCGACTACATATCCCTTTTTAAAATGCCAGTAATTAAATACTGCTAAAGCCATTGCCTCCACCTGCTTGCAGTAGAAGCTCCTGCTCAAACTCCTTTTAGGTAAACCTAAGTTTGTTTTGTGGAACAAAATGCATTTCTCAAGAGTGGAAAGATAAGTGCTATCTCCTTTGGCTGTTATGCTAAAATAACTAAATGAAGGCCCTTCCTCAGCCCTTCTGAAGAATGGGATTTCCCTGTCCTGTAGATAGGAGCACTTGGCATCTCTGAGTGCTCCTGTGGCACTCGACTATTCTCTTCTTGGCATCACCGTTATGATGGCAATTTCTTGTTTGACTGCTTATTTACTCTTTCTGTTGTGCTAGAGATAGTTAAGGATCTTGGAATGATCACAAGAAAATAAGCTTTTGATTTAAAATTGAGTTTTTAAACTGTTTGTTCACAGTTCGTTCAATTAAAATACTATTTCTATTTTAATAATTTCTGATTAAATTGCCTAGATATGGCTTTTATGTAAGAATGGAAATGTTGAGTGTGTTATAGAACAGGGAGCTCACCAGCAACTAGTTTGGAAAAGAATGTGTGGAAATTGCTTCTGAAGAGGAAGGTCATCTTCAGTGTTCATAGACAAATACTGCAAGATGCTCTTTAAGAACACTAGTAACTATCCATCACTTCTATTTCAAAGATGCTTGGAACAGCCGTAGTCTGGTGTTTTCCCCAAGCAAGCATGCTTCTGTTCTTGCTCGTTAACACAAACAACTTCAGCAACACATTGAAAGTGACTTTACATCTGTTTGCCTTGTAATTTATTAATAAGCACATGTTGCTTAATAAATTATTATTTTTCTTTTGTAGAAAGCATTAAGAATTTGTTTGTGAGGGAAGAGTTGTTCCCTTTTGAGAAATTAGAAAATAATTTTGATGCTGCATTTTTTTTCTCTTTGTATGAGCTGTAGACATCTATATTACCTATTGAGGTATCAGGTATTGCACAAAAGGAGAAACTTTCCAAAGATAAATATCCTTTCAATACAATGAGACAGTGAAACCCACTGAACGAGGAACTCAGCAATAGGAGGTCACACTGACTGTGAATATTTTAAAGAAGCAAAAACAGTACCTGGTTTTGCCTCTTGATTTCACATTAGAATGAAGATGGCCTTCCCTGCAACTGAACTTAAGGAAAAATTTCTTGCCAGTGAGGGTGACAGAGCCCTGGCACAGGCTGCCCAGGGAGGTTGTGGAGTCTCCTTCTCTGGAGACCTTCCAAACCCGCTTGGCCGCAGTCCTGAGCCACCTGCTGTAGGTGACCCTGCGTGTGCAGGGGGGTTGGACTAGATGATCTCTAGAGGTCCCTTCCAACCTTAAGCATTCTACGATTCTATGCTCTAGGTTTTTCTGATGACTGCTTTTCAATCTCTTCTGTACTAAAATGTGGTTAATTGGGGGTTACATCTTTGGCATTTGGATTTTTGTTTCAGGGTGGCTCCCTTGTGGCTTGGAGCTTTGAGGAAGTAGTTAAAACCTCTTTGCTTCAATGTGCTTTTATGCACGATATACTGGCATCTCTCCTAGAGAAATTATAATAATTATCAGGCTGGTACAATCTGTATATGGCCTGTCAGGGCTTCTGGACATTTGTGGAGTATTAATTTTTCCACACAATGTGAGTTAATGGAGAATTTTAAATCCTGAAGTCTCTTCTCGGACGTACTCGTTTAACTGGCGTTGTAGAGTGAACGTTATCAAACTGGTGATACGAGTGGCTGTCAAAGGTTCGGGCTGTGTGGGTGCTCGGGGTCAGTGCACAAGCACGAGAACTAAAGCTAAGCAAGAAAGGAGAAATTACAGGGAAGTGCAAAAGACTTTTATCCAACTTGAAACCGTATGGCTTTGGGAACCAAAAGGTTCCTCTGCTATCGCAGCTTTCAAATAACCGTCACAGACTTCAGCTGGCACCAGCTGATGTTGTAAAGTTTGAATTCTGTCTCTGCTGACCTTTCGTGGCCTTTTTTTTTTTTTTTTTTTTTTCTTCAGAGTGGAAAAAAAATTTAAAAAGAGGTCAGAATTCCTAAAATAAAGTGAACGCAGGTTTCCAGAAAAGTTAATATTTTAAAACAGTTGTTTTCTGTTTCCTGATCAGACCTCCAGTTCCAGGCAAACAAAAGTGAAGGTGAGAACATAAAGCCAAGAACTAATATTGACACTAAGTGATCCCAACTTCAGTATTGCCAAACCTGAATTTGCAAACCATTGGGCTGCACAAGACTCATGACCTGTTAAGAAAAAGAGAATAAAAAAGCTTTTTTTTTTTTTTTTCCCCCTTCTGTTTTTTGGGCTTATTTTTGCAAGCTTATGTCTGCAACTGTGGAGAACAAAACTGTACTATTTTGTTTTAATGAAAGAGAGTATAAACTCTCTTAAACTCCTGAAGCATCAGTACAAGGATAAAAATGAGTATGCTAATGAAAGTGTGAAAGTTGGCAAAATTTGGGATAGCAGAGATATAGGGTTAAAATCCACTGCTGTTAAGTTATTGCTTAGGTACTGATGTAAAGGGTGAGCCTTGTATAGCCCTATTTTAGCACAACTGCTGCGGCCAGTGGGTGAATGAGATTGTAAATAGGGCTAATCCTACCTCCTATTCCCTCTTTGCTCATTGAATCCCCACTGTTGCATTCTTCCCATGCCTGCAGTGCCTTTTACTCAAAATCCTGCTTCCTGCTAGACTAGATCCCCTCTATCCACAGGCTCTCTGCCTTTGTTTCCCTAGTCCTGGGTCTTGCTTCTGCTGGATTTGTACATTTTTTTTAAAGTAAAACAAACAAAAAATTAAGAATTTCTGCTGATCTTTTTACTTTCTCTTCAAATCGTTCATCTTGACAATGCTCCTGATGTGCTCAGATTCAGACACTCTGAGATGTGCATGAGCATCCTGAGAAGGTGAAGGGTGACTGCTTCATATGAATGTACTTCTTATGGCTTTCCAGGGTTCTTCTGCACACAGAGTGCTTTGCTATATATACTTCTGCCCACTTTCTTGCTCCTTGCTCTGATAAGGAGGGCGAGCACAAAGGGCTCCTCAGCGACAGCCGCCTTCGTGGTGAAGGGCGGAGAGGTGAGCTGCACCGTCCCGGGTGGAGACGGGTGAAAAGCAGGACACACGAGGAAGCACATTCACAGCATGGACATTCGTATCTGGTGCCTGCTTGACTCTTAAAGGTTGGTGTTCCTGGCCAAGTCCAATGAGCTGATCACAGCTGCCAAGACTGGTCAGTGGGTTTGCTATATAAATTTAGTGGTCTAACCCGAAAACTCCCGGTGGTAAATGACAGTTCTTAAAAGTTTAGCTTTAGATTTCTATAGTATTCACACAGTCATAAACCTCTTCTGCCTAAAATTCCCAAGATCACTGACTGTTCACACAATTGGACTTAAAATTCAAATTCTTCTTTGAAATGACCAGCCTGTTTCCATTTTCATTAGGCTTTGGCGTGTTTAGTTGTGACCATACTTGTTCCATAGCAGTAATCCCCCGGTATTCCTTAGTCACAGTACCCCCAGGGTTTCTGGGGATTTTGTAATCCTTTAATAAAATGTGAGATGATGGACACTTGAAATACTATTCACATCAGTGAGTAAAAGTTGTTTTGGGAGCTAGGGGAGTCACTGGCTCCGTATCTGCAAGGAGCAATACTTGCATGTCTCCGTGGGAGTAAAAGGCCCAGCTGTTTTTCAAACAGCTCCCCAGCTTCAGAAAGTAGTGACCTGGAGCTGCAACTGCTGAGGAGAAAAAAGGTCCTGCTGCAACCACTCTGGGGCGGTAATGGGTGTCATGAGAGTGGGTGGTGGAGCTCTGGTCGTGGAAAGAAAAGAAATGGAGAGAATCGTGTCCTTCATCCTCTTCCCTTTGACTAAGTTTTTCTGGCTTCTGAAAACTTTGTTGGTACTTTTCCTTTTGGGATTGGCAGGCAGACAAGCAGACAGATGAACTTTTCTCTGTGGAATACTGAAGAGCTGTTCTGGGCATTCAGGGAATGGGTTACTCTGATCCAAGAATCTGCTTGGGAAGTGTATTTCTGTATGCTAATAAGTGGAACTGAATTCCTGAAAACTCGGTATCACAGATTTTTAGCATGTAAAAGAAAAAGAAGTTCATAACCTCTTTTACTACAGTAATTTCTGCCAATAATTAATAGGACTTCATTATTATCTCTAAAATGAAGTAATATTGCAAGCTACTTGTGCTTGCTGCTTAGTTTTACTTAATTCTCCAGTCATTTGAGTCAGCAATGACTAACCTTTATGCCAAGTCCGTATGCAAATGTGGTCCCCTGCTCTTAGGGGGACTATTAGTTAGCAAGCTGCCCGTTTAATTCCAAACACGCGCGAGCTGCTCTGCAGTGTGAATGTGCTGGCCCAGCAGACTTATTTCGGTGCCAAAGCCCTTCACAATCAGACGCAATTGTTCAGTGTCACATCCCCTTTCAGGGAGTTCTCCAGACAGGGAATTCGCATTGTCTCCCCCTCTGCCAACCACCATCAGGTCCTCAGAGATCCAGGAAGTGCAACCTGCATGTCAAGATTTGGGAGTTACTTTGCATGGCTTACACACAACCTCCCTTGCCTTCCCATTCTGAGATGGAAAGGGCCATGAAAGCAATTAATAGCCACTCGCCCTCTTCCTGCCTTCCCTTTAGTTTCACAAAAGCCTCTGAACTTCTGTTGCAGAGGGTTACAGTGGGAGCTGGGGCAGTGAAAGGCACATGAAGTAAATTAGAAATGAAGACCCACCCACATCAATTCTTTAGTTAGGGCATGGTATGGTATCTTTTGGAATGCTAACAGTGTGATGCTATGACTGCGATGCCCTAACATACAGGTGCCCAACCCACGTAACCCCAGCGGGGTGGGCCAAGGAGTTCAGGTCTGGGAGGTACCAGCCTGCAGACACGACAGCAAGATCTGGAGTGATACGTTATGAGGCTGTTTGTGCTACCAGTGGTGTCTTGTGGCACATTTGTGGCACATGATGGTCTAACACTGTAACCATGGTGAGGTTTACAGGTGGAGAGAGCATCTTTCATGAGATCAGCCAGTGGCATTGGAGGGAGGGGAGGAAAAAAAAAAAAAAAAAAAAAAAAACCTGCTCAAACTCTCAAGCCCATGAACTTGCCCATGGGTTAGAAACAGAAGCTTCATCATGGAGCTGCAGTGTACCCGTGTTGCAGTGCTGCTGTAGAACTGAAGAAACTTCACAGGCATATCGGTGTCATGCTGCACAATTACAAGGTACGGGGCGACTTTCCTGAAAGGAGTGATATCTCCTAGCATCACCAGCTCGCTGTCACAGTGGGGTGGATCCAGCCTGTCATGCTTCCTTGAGCTTCCTCAGGTGCGAGGGCAGAAGCAGCTGTATCTTTCACCAGGGTGTCAGAGAAATCCAGCAGACTAGAAGCACCAAATTAATGTATTTTCCAGGCACTCAGCTGGACTCTCAGCAGCTCCCTCTTAAAGCTGCAGTGGGTGGGCAAGTGAAGGGTAAAAACAGGCTCCCCTGAGCCCTTGGTGATTGCTGAACAAATCCAGCTCTCTATAAGCAGCAGAGGACGAGCAGCTATGAGATAACAATGTAAAACGTGAGAACAGGGCATTATATTGTCATTGCTTATATTGAATCATCCTATCGCTCATCACCTTTGCTGTCTTTTGTCTGGCATATTTTTATGCACAATATTATAAGCTAAATATATATGTGTGTGTGTGTATATATAATACACACACACACACACACATATGTTCCTATAGCATTATGATGGCCCAGGGTTTCAATTACCTTTTTTGTGGGGCTCTGCTGCAGTGAAGCCTGCAGCATATTCAGCCTGCATTTCAGCACTCTTCCCCTCTTAATTTTGTTTTCACTTGCTGAGGATGGAGTAGTGCCCAATTTCTGTTTGACCTGGTGGACTTGGGCCTCAGTAGGGCAGCAAATAGGACTTTATATTTTAAAACTAGGCGGAATGCATATTTGTTTCGTGGTTCATGGTATTATGGATGATTGCACGTTGTTCTCTGAGCAGTTTATTAGTCTGATGTTTCATTTGCTTTTGCATTTTTGCATGGAGACATCTGCATAGCCAACAGGCTAGGGAAGCCCCAGAAGCTGGCCTGTGACTCAGTGCTATGTGCAGTTTGAAACTTGGGGAGACCTTTTGATAAATGATAATTTCCTGAAACTAAGTTGTGTGGGGGACGTCAGTTTGAGGTGGAGAGGGTTAAACTTTTTGCTGAAGATTATTATAACCCTAATCTTAGCTGGTATAAAATGGAATGAAGAACAAAACAAACAAATCAAAAAAACAAGAATAACATTTGATTCAATGGATCTAAACGCTATTTAGCGGGAAATTCCCATGTTTTCTCCCATTTGGGAATGGAGCAATTTTTGCAATAGAGATGTCAGCATTTTGAATTCTGACCAGCGTTGTGTCCTGCTCTGCCGTGCTTGGCCTCCTCTTTCCAATTGGCTGGGCTCTGCAGCTTCTGCCCTAGTCAGTGGTGTTACCTGTTACGAATCATTAAAAATGTTGTCCAAGTGTCTCTCAGCATGGAGGCAAGAGTGCGGCAGCAGCGAGTGACTCCTGCTCGAGAGAGGGTGCCTGGCTAATGAAAAGCACTGGCTTCAGTCCTAGTTTTGGAAAGTTTGAGAGGAGAGTTTCAGTAACTTATTTTTTGTTACGTGTGTGGCAGTGGCCTCTACAGAAAGGAGAGGCAGCAAAGAGAGTCATTAGAAAAAGCTGGAAAGGGGGGAGGAAAAAATAAATTCAGGAAAAAAATATCAATAAGGGTTTTACCACAAAAAAAGAGGCTTAAAATTACTGAAAACTTTGCAATGGAAAAAGGAAATGAAATTCTGAACAAGTAAAGGTGGAGGAGGGAAGTACAGGTGATTCAGTGTTGGTTAAAGTACGTTGTAAGAAAAGAGGATAAGATGGCAGTGGTCTAGAGGCTACAGAACTGAAAATTTTAGAGAAAAGCCTGAAAGAAGATGGAAAGAAATATCAAGTGAGGACAAAGCCAAGCAATATAGCTGAGATACCCTTCTTAAATTTGTTTTGACTGAACAGCAGTTCTCGGTATGACATGCATACATACATACTTTTTTTTATTTTGGGGTGTGTTGGGAAAGTGCAAAGCACTCTAACTTTGGTATGTTTTTCTGTCTGTTTTGCCATCTTGAGAGGCTTGATTCTGCCCTAACGTCTGCTGACAGGAGCAGTCTGTACTCTGAAATTCTGGCAGTTTTAGTTAAACTGGCAACCACAGACATCACAGGGCAGGAGTATCATGCAATTATTCTTTAATTATATGATTAGTTAATAAGGTTTCCTATTAAACACCATGTAACTACGTAGAGATTACTGTGTAATTACCTTTAGCAAATCCAAAACTAATTAGCATATAACCTGTATTCTTGCCTTGTGGTTCAGCAGGCCGTAATCTTGTAATGATACGGTACTCAATGTGTTGTTATCCTGCCACTGCGTACTAATTTCCATGAAGTTAAATGGACAGTGGTTTCCATACAAGCAATATATGTGCCCTGTTACCAATTGCCCTGTAAACTTGTGCCCCTGTTGGCTTCAACAAGGACTTAAACCAATTACATTTTTAAATTGGCTTTGTGAAATGTGTTGTTATAGCCTTTACTTGCTGTTACACTGTAAACTCAGCTGGATGTGAGCTGTAAAAACAATCATAAGACAGGCAGCTTAATTAGCTTCATTCATTTGCTCCGTTGCTCCAAATCTAGTGTGAAATGCGCACGTCCGCGTTACTGATGTTCATGGCTCATTTGTGGTAAGCAGCAGAATTCTGGGCAGTAAGTGCTGAAGAATGCACAAGTTCCGTAATCAAAATGATGTACAGTTTAAGCATCTCCATCCAAGGAAGGAGTTCTAGCAGAGGTTAACTCTTTTTGTGTGTTGTTTCTCTTTTAAAATTCAGCTGAGATACTGGTGAGCAAAGCCAGCTTGGGTGGTAACAGAGTTTGGGTTAATAACTTTTGGTAGATGAATAAATATTTTAAAGTGTACAAGTATTTTCTCTGTTTCTCTCTGTTTTTGCATATATAAGGGCACATGAACAGTGTTTGTTTTGCGGTATATTCTTTGCTCTTCAGATTCTAACAGAGCGCTCTACCATGCAATGCATCAGGATGGCAGAAATGACCACTACAAATATAGTTGTTTAATTCTTCTGCTTTATTTTTTCCTTTACCATTTCCCTTTCCTTTGCAGTGGCTTTCCCTGCCAGAATAGAGCCACAAGCTATTTTTCCTTGGCTAAGAGGTGAGTCAAAGCCAAATTATACGTAACAGGACTTGGGCTGTGTAGGACATACAATTTCTCATCCTGTGGCTTATAAATGTGTCACTTTATACATGAGTGGTGTGAACTACAGCTATTCCTGGTCCTGCTTTGAGATTTGCCCAGTAGTCTGCCATTAAAATGAGTAGTGCTTTTTGGGGATTGCTTCTTAACTATCGTAATAATTTCTGCACTGATAATTTTTACTGTGCAGAGCATGTGATTTCAGAAGCTGATGCAGGTTATTAGGATGTCAACATGTAGCTTGTCAGTGGCTTTTTGCAATACCTCTCCACCCCACCAGTCTCCCTCACTGGTGACTGTAAAGATCTGTAAAGGATCTACTTTGATCCATCAGAAAACAGTGACATTTTCGTAGGATTATTTAAAATATTAAGGAGAGGAGGTGGAGGTTCTAGCTTGGACTTTGTGGGGGGAATCCTTGCAATTTTAACTCTGGAGCAGAGCTAAAACCAGAGTTTTAACCATGGAGGTGTTTCAGACATTGCCATCCCTTTATCAGGAGCAGGGATGGGATGCAGTCTTTGCAGACTGTGCTTCTTGGTCACCAGAATTCACCTGGCTCACGGTGGTTACATCTTTCTTATGTTTAAAAGACAGTGTCAAAACTGAGAGGGAGCTGGAGACCTTAACCCTGGTGTCTAAGCCAGATCCCACACCTCAGTGTCTCAGTTCCTATCACCACTGTGACCCAAGAACCTGGACCAGGACCACCGAGCTCTCAGGCAGCCTATGCTGGAGGCCTGCACCAGCAATGGCTTGTCAGCAGCTGCCATCTCATTCTTCTGGAGCTGATTGCAGTAGTCCTGGGAGATATTCCTAGATCCAGTAGGAATGGCAGCTGCCCCAGTGCCCTTCTCCCTCAGGGCAACTGGCTGGACCCTGACAGCAAGGCCCAGCCCCGCTGTCTGGGAGCCCCTCAGTGCCAGCCCTAAGGAGCTGCCACCATGTGGCACCTTGACAAGGAAAGGAAGATGTGAGTGCAAGGAAGAGCAGGAAAGGTGCCTAAGGAGCCTGTGTTCCTGTGGCTTAGGAAAAGATGGTAAGTGCAGGCAGAAGAGGAGAGAAGGCTCCAGTGCTGCTTACGCAGGAGGCAGCCAGGGATTTTCTTGGTGGAAACTGAAGCGGCGAGCAGGCAGATTGCGAGCAGACTGCAGCAGCAGAAATGGGTTCCCTGAACTTTGTACAAATACTGATGGATGGTAGGTTTGTGCCAGGTGGCTTTTGCATTCATGTCACAAGGCTACTGATGACCAAATGGGTTGTGCTCTGCTGGTTGCCCTGTAGGTCCTGGTGACTTCCTCCAGAGGCCCTGAAGCCCAACCAGGGCTCCATTGTATCCAGCCATGGGAGAAAGTGATGCACTTCTCCATGAGCATTTCCACAGGCATCCTCAGGATTCTTTAGACTGATGACTGCTAATGTGCATGGGTGGGTGAGAAGGACCCTGACGCACAAGGCAGCGTGCAGACAGACAGGAAAGGAAGGGGTGTTTGGCTGCTTGTATGTCTGCAGGGGACAGGCCTGAGTCTGAGGCACACGGTACGTGTGTCCTGCCCATTTCCTGCTATAGCCACACTGCTACATTCCTAGACAACTCTATGGAATAGTGTGATTAACTGTGGACATGGGGATTTGGTGCCTGGAGCTGTGTCTGACCTGGCCACCATCCAGTCTTCTCCTCTGTCCTGCTCATTGTCACGATGTGGGCCCTATCCAGCTGAACTCAGGCGCTCACCTAGTTCACATCTATCTTCCAATTTCTAGCTACACAATGTCTATCGTTTCCCTGTCTCTGACAGTGCTCCAAACACAGGTATCTCTGAATCTAAATTAACTTAAAATCCATAACTCTGATCTAAAAAATTACTCTTCTCCCTGTCTGCCAGAGTGATATGCAAAGCCCCGGGGCAGGACAGTGTTGAAGAAGTATTTTCAGAGTGGTGAGTGACTTTTGTGAGCAAGGTAGGTTGGTTATGCTTTGGGTCCTTTTAGTTCTTCTCTACTTCAGATTGCCTGTGGCCTGATAGCTTCCTGACATCTGCAGATGTAATAAATATACTTTATATCCCATCATTCAGGTAGTTAATGAAAATATTCAGTAGGTGCAGACCCCTACAGACCTCACTACCCAATCTCTTTATCTCCTTCCACTTTGACAGTGAGATACTGAGGGTTTTAAGTATATATTTTTTCCAACTAGTTCTGCACCCATCTTTTAATAATTTCATCTAGCCTGTATTTCCCTAGACTGCTTGTGAGAATGTCATGCAAGACAGCATGAAGAGCCTTAATAAGTTGAGATATACGACATGCACTTACTCCTTTCTACCCACCATGTCTGCTCCTTCATCAGAGAAGGAAATTAGTTTGACATGACTTGTTCTTGACAAATTCATACTGACTTTTACTCATTTTTTTAAGTAATTTGTTTATTTTTTCAGATATTTGTCTAACTTCAATAAAGTGTTTTTTTTTTTGCTGCTGAAACCTGCTTTGATTTCTTTACAGTTATTTCAGTTAGCCTAATAAAATGCATCAGCTCTTCCTACTAACACTTCCTTATAATGCTATACCATAATAGCTACAAAATTCTGCTGCTGCTACAATATTTCTCCATAAGTTGCAATTTCTCTGACTGGTCTGAAATTTCCTAGTTCCTCCATTTGTCTCCTTTAAAGAAAATCATGGTATTGCTCTTGTTTTTTCTTTTCCTGCACCTCCTAACTTGCCATCCATGAGCTCTGAGAGATAATGTCAGGAGCTAATGCTCCTGATATCATTTCACTTATTTCACTTATATTTTTCACTTATTGTTGCATAGATGTTCTTTCATAACTGTATCTCTTTCCATGCTTTTCTGATTTTGTCCCTGTCTTTATTTTATATTATTTTTTCTGACACTTATTATCCACATTCTTTATGCTTCCTTCTCATGTTTGAGAGCCATGAAGCACTTATGTTCTCTTACACGGACAGATTTTGGGAAATGAGCACCCCTTTGTAGTTAAGTATGCTAAATGCTTAATAAATACATTAGATGATTAAATATCTAGGAAACATTTAGGAATTTAGATGCCCAAGTGGGGAGGGGTTCGGTGGAGTCCTTGCTAATTTGCACGTGATCCTTACAGTGAAACTGTTGTTCTCTGCAGCATTTAGTGCCCACGTTTTTTGCAGGTGACTCGGGTTTGCTGACATGATTTGTTATATCAAAGTAGCCCTAGGGGTTGAGGTGAGACAACATCATTGGGAAACAGAAAATTCTTTTGGCCCACAGTAAAGCTTCAGGATAAACGTTAAGGTAACTTATCTTTTAGCTTATTTGATTCGGCCTTCAGTTTCCTCTGTTGCTTTTCCCCATTTCACATTTCTACCTGCTCTCCTCATCTCCTCTAAGGTGTCAGAAAAATGTAGAAAACTAAGTGGAGGCTGGGAAGGCCTGGTCTGCTATAGGTGCTGTACTTAGGCTGCCAAAGGCCTGGCTGTTAATGGTGTAAGAAAGTGTCAGTACCTGGAAGGTTTCAGGGTAGCAACTGAGCCTTGCTGGCCGAACTTTCATATTGCCAGAGTTGCCGGCTGCATTAATGGTGGTGCCTGCTTGTGACGTCCTTTAAATCTGGACTGAGGTCCATGTGCAAGGCCTGTATCTGGGGTGCCTGCAAAAGTCTTAGGGAAGCAAGTGAGGAGAGGTGCTTGGGGCAATTCAGTCATGACCTTGTTGCTCACACTTATGTGAAGCCTTCAGATGTGACAACCTGAACTTTTTACCACTATTGCAAAAAGGATCAGGGACTTCCTTTACTCTTGCATGTATTTCAGTTCTGATTTCTGCTGGGAAATAAGTAAAATGTAATTGAGTGGTTTTATCTGTGATACACCACTGAAATCTGATGTCTGATGAGAATGTAAATATCGCATTACTTGTTATGGTTTCCTCTCTAAGTACTAAGTATCTTATCAGATGTGTTGTGCAGTTTGGGAGGACGTTGAACCAGGCCTCAGTGAAGATTTGTTTGCTTGCTGATGAGATCGATGTTGGGGGCAGGCTTTGTTACTGTCCAGTTTAATTTCATTTGGAATTATTTATTATATACGTTAATCTCTTTCCTTTCTCTTTTAAGATGTGGAGAATTTTAAGAAAATACATCTCTTCCACCTGTATCTCTGAATCTCAGTTGTGAGCAGACCATGGTTGTCTGGCAACAGCTGTGTGTGAACTTTGCTGAGGAGCTAGTCTTTTTTTTTCTCCAAGTATCTTCTTGTTTTTCTTTCTTTTGCAGTGACTCAGTAGATGCAAAATGACCCAGTTTGACGATAGCCTGTTTAAACTATATGGTTATTCTGCCAGACTTGAAATAAAGAAGCAGAAATTGGTTAAGAACTTCTATTATCCTTGTTGTTGTATATCATTCTCTCTGGCAACTTTAATTTGAAATTTTCATCCCATAGATGTTAAAAGTGTGAGTGTCAAAATCATTATCTACTTTTGCTGTTTTCTCCTACCTTATTATGAAAGCGTTATTGGATTTTGTTGTATTTATATAGCTAGCTATTTAACTCAATAAATTTGAATAGAATTCTTAGTCGTCTGTTGTTTCACTAACAGGTATTTGTTGAAAACTAAGATAGTCTCCTACTGACAAGATAGAGCTTGAACTTCAAGTGAAGAGCTGGCCTGCTGCCACCTGGGACTGCTACATTAAATAGCAAAGCTAGAAAAATATGTTCTGTATTGATGATATCCCATGTAAAACAAACCTAGCCAGAATTGCCCTCATGCTGTCCAAGGTATCATTAAATAGAAATTCCATTTGCATGAGAATGACAGCTGAGAAAGGGAGGGAAATAGAGGCAAATTAAAGAATGATCAAAATAAATACTTTTTTTTCCCAAAAAGTGCAATCTTATTGTTGGGCGGAGTTATCATAATGCTTATAAAAGATAGGACATTCAATCTTTACAAAGACTGTCAAATCTTTGTGCTTCTGTGTTTAGACCAGCAACTTAGTGCTTTGGGTGACATCATGTCCCCTTTTTTATTTTAAGCTGCCAAAGCCATAGGTGTTTAATCTAAGCTGATCTTCTAAACATTGAGTACTTGAGAGAAAAAAAAAAAAAAAAAAAGTGAGAAATTTTCTTGTCATTTTAAGGCTCTTGTCCTGCAGTGAGCTCTGTGTTTATCTGCATCGGACCAATACTTCATCCGGTGCAGACAGCAGGACTACGCAGAGCTAGGATAACCAATGCCATCTGCAATGAGGACTGCTGAATTCAGTACTGAGGGTCAGGTACAGAATCAAATCACGTAAAGCTCCTTCAGGACTGGAACATGAATGTGATCTATGGTGATTACTTTTCTAATATCATCTGTGTCTAGACAGATGAGTATGTTCTTGTTAGCTGATGAGTTGTGTTAATGGCATTGGTAGGAATGTGTCTTCAGACAACTATTTACTTCCTCTGAGAAGTGCATTTATGATGTTCCATGAAGACTGTACACAATTCAAAAGGTGCTGAAAAGCCTCTGAATGCTGTTTGTAGTCTTGATGCTCTATTTTAAATAGGATGTCATTACGAGAATCCCAAAGACAGATAGCTTTCCCTGCTAGCTTGCAGTCACTCTGCAATTACAGGGAACAGACGTTGAAATGATGATGGTGGCGTCTCACTGTTACATTTTGCTGCTATGATCTAATGGATTTCAGCAACAAGCGGTTCCCCCTGCATTTTGTATTCATCAGATGTCAACATTAATATACTGTCACTCCTATCAGCTATAGTCAATTTTTTTTCAAAATTGAAAAATGTTTTTTAATCTACAAAAAAAGTGCTACTATAACAGCATAACTGTAAGAGTGGATGTTACCCGATACAAAAGCAGACTGAGATCTTATCATTTAAATCCTTACCCTGAGTGTTAAATTACATATAAAGGCCTGTGCTGGGCCAAATTTTGCATGCTGTACCCTTAGCCAGTGGAGTTCTATGTAGGCATCCTCTCTCAACAGAAACACCCTGCTGATGTGCACAGTGAGGTTTGTAGCTATAATTCTAGTTATTTAGGTTATTGATGATGGTTTAAAAATGCCTGTTGAGTTTTCGGGTATCTTTGATCAGGTTAAAAAAGAATGAAAACATTCATATACCCGACTTAACTCACAGATAGCACTACACTAATGCTACCCAAACAAACTGTGAGGGTCCAGTCTTCCGAAAGATGCTTGTATCTCCCTTGGGGACCTGTGCTTGTTTACTTCTCAGTGATATCAGTTATCTTTTGAGATGTTCACTGTTGACAGCATATCCTGTATCTCCTTTTCTATCTTTGTGATATCAAAATCTGTCAGGTTGGCTATTGGAATAGCAAGATTATGGAGTTCTAGAAAACAAAAAATGTGTGTGCTTTTTTGTCCCTTGGTTGTAAATCAAGAGACCAAGAAATATTGAAGAGGCATCACAGACAGGAGTAATATAGATAGAAGAATATCCTAAGGGTGAGTTTACATAATCATACAAATGGAGAAACTTGAAAAAAAATGGTCATTTTGCCCTACCCATCTATTTATTTCTCTGCATATATCTGTTTTACCAACATCAATGGCTTTATATTGCATAGAAAGTTCTTTTCACACTTCCTCCTGTTTGAAAGTTTCATTTCTTGTACATCTCTAAAAATACACAGAATGATTTAAAAAAAGCCTGGATGTAGCAATTTACCACCACATTGGGACTTCCTCTGCATATGTTCAATGTTTTAAAACTGCATGAGCAATGGAAAACTCTGCACACAGCATTTATTACTGACCCATACTACATCTTCAGGCACCAGGCAACACTCCCCTCAGGACTTCTTTCCCTCCGTGCAGTACACACTGGGCCTGCACCTTGTGCAGCGCACTCAGCCGAATGCTCTTCAAGATCAGAGCCTCCTGACTGCGCCCAGTCTTGTTCCTGGCAGGTCATACTGGGCCCTTCTGTTGTGTGTGAAGGCTTTACTGCAGTTTCTAGATGGAGCCAGGCTAAGCCTTCCTCCACTTCCCCTTCTGATAACCAGCTGTTGGTGGATCAAGACTGCTACCACCCTGGCTAGTGGTTATGCTGAAGCACCGCATTCTCACAGACAGCACCCATTAACCTGAAGAATGCAGCAATTCTGCAGAGGAAGGACTGTTGGTTTCCTCTCTGCAGGGACGGAGGAGATGATCAGCTGCAAACATAAAAAGCCTTTACATTCGAGTCAGGGGATACTCATGGATGTAAAGTCTAGGCATCCTTTTGTGCAGCTGCAGCAGAAGCAGTTGAGCTGATAATGCAACATGGCAGAGGATGTAATCTCCAGTTTTGCGGTAGTACCTCAACTTTTGTTCCTGGGCTGTTCCAGCTGAGACTTGGGGTGCTGAAGGTGTGAGTTTCACAGGAGAACAGGTCTTTGGGCTCTCAAGCGCATTTTTCCATCCAACTTCTAGAGTTGAATAGGCATCAGTAAAATAACAGAGGAATGATAACTTGGTATTAAGTGGATTTACAATCTCTTATCCAGGGAAAAGCCCCATTAAATTCAGTAAAAATTTGCATAAACAGAGACTTTAGCAATAAGAACGGGGATTAAAATTGCTTCTCTGTGTTTTCTTATGGCAGCACTCTTTATATACCAGGCAAGATACAACTAGGAATGATGGTGAAGAGTTCACTTGACAAAGAAAGCACCAGGTTGGACTTATGGGGGATGTAATAAGTTAGAATTCAAAGAACTGCTCTGCTTTAAAGCATTCTTCAGTATTTGCTTCAATACCTGTCTGTGTGGATATGCCAAACGGTAACAAGTAGGCTGGGGGCCAGTGGGATATTCTGAGGTTTTATTACTCGTATTGGCGCTTTTTTGATCTTATCATGTATTACTGTCAATAGTTGATTTTACTAGCTCTGATTCTTACAGTGATGACTACCTGATTTCACTTCTCTGATCAGAAATCCTGCCCTTCTGCTAAGTCATCCTGGACACTTTAAAGGCCCCATTGGGCACCATAGGAACCACTGTGGGACCCCTCAGCTCTGGGAGGCCTCATGACAGCTGTGTCCTATTGTAAATGCACATTCTTATTGTTTCCTTCATATCTCTTAACTCTTCAGGTAGGTTGCTTTGATTACTTAAGCTATCTGCTCTTAATTGCCTTCTAAGATATTTACAAGCAGATTTTACTATTTTATTTTATTTTATTTTAGCCAGAAGCCAGTGCATAACGTAGCCAGTCTCTGGCACAGTTGCTTACTTCAATTTTGCTACCACCTTTCATCTTTTATCCATAAAAGAGGCTTTTGATTATTCCTTTGCCAAACCAGAAAAATCCCCTTCTGAGGTACAGATCAGGTTGCAGGGTGTGGGCAGTGTCAAGCATCTCCTTTTTCTTTCATTCTGTTAATATGACTTTTATGTTGTCATTATCAACAGGAATGAGTGTTGATAACAGATAAATAAGGGTTTGGTTAAATTCCGTTGGCATTTTTGCAGATGTTAGTGGTAGTAAATTCACTTAAACTCAGTGTCTGCTTTCAAATTCCACTAATAGCTGCTACCACCTGCGTTGTAAAGCAGTTCACTCCACTGATGATAATCTTTGTACACAAGTTGGCTACAGAAGGCCCCTCAAATGTGTGTGAGTTACAGACTGACTGTGATGAATATTCTTCAGTGGAGGGATGAAAATGAAGCACAGAAATCCACTAAAACAATATGAAATGAATCCTGAATCTGTTATTTTCTTAGTTGAAATTTCTCTCTCCTTTGACAAGCCAGTTCTTCAGTGACCCAATAGCATAACTCAGTATCTGTGTCAGCATTTAGAAAACAGAGAAGAAAAAAAAAAAAAAGAAATCCTCTAATATGTTAGCATTAAAAGATCTAAACCAAAAAGCTGCTACACACACTATATCCTCTAAGAGCTGTCTGCATCACATGATTTTATGGGGATTTTTAGGTATCACATTTGCAGTATTAACCATTAGTAGGTCATTAGGAAAGGCTGCCATCCTTAGAGACTTTACCCATTTTCCAGCCGCGCTAACGAATTGATGCAGGGATTCAGTGCATTTCAAACTTTAGGGAGCTTGTCACACACAATGTGTCTAACAGCCACTTTTTGTGGATCATCCTTAAAAGTCTTCATCCTGTGCCATAAAAATTCAGGGGAGCCTTTTCCATGCTGCCTTTTGTGGAAACAGGCTCAAACGTGTTATCCTGCCCACAGTGAAGTCAGCGTCAAAACTGGCAGACTTGACTCTCCTTGCAAGAGCGTAATTGTTACCAACATCTGAGAAAGCTGAACAGAGAAACGCTGTGTTCTCCATTGTTGTAAATAACGATAAAAAACTGCAGAATAAAATGAAACTTTTTGCTTATATTATCAATAAAAAACAAAAGTTTATGCTAAAATCTTTCACTTGATGAGAAACTCTCACAAATATTTCTCAGCTCAAGATTAGAAATGTGCAGTATAAAGCTCTTTAAAAGGTCTACACATTTGCCAGTGATTATTCTATTCCCATTATTGTTTTACTAACTTGGATCATATGTAATTTGTTATATAAATACAAAAAAGCAAGGCTGTTTTCTTAAGGATTGTGGTCTTAGGTACATCTAAATAGAGAAGGCATTTGTAATACAATATCTATTTATTCAATATGGTCTGCTTATACAAATTTTTATTTCTAGCTTAAAATAAATCGTAAAATAACGAAGAATATGTATTTAAAGATCAGTATATAGTAATCTCATACTCATAGGCCTAACAGATTTATTAATCTCCTTAAAAAACCTCTCTCATTGACAGCTTTCCTTTCAACTATGGGCAAAGATAAAGTAGGTAAAGCCAAAACTGTAACCTAGATTGTCTCTAAGAACAGTATTTTACATGATCATTTTGCTTTTTCCCATTCCCTTTCTGTTTACAGCAGAGATAGAAAAGAACAGTGGGAACTATTACAGCCTTTTGACTAGTAAATAAATGCACGTGGTCTGCACTGAGTCAACTTCTATTGTAACAGGGATGTAACAGGCCGGTATTAAATATAACCATCGTAGCAATATCACATTATCTTGCCATTGCTGAAGATAGAGCTAGACTAATAGGCTGAGTTTTCCAAGTTGGTTACATGAGACATGATGGAGAGAGGAAAAAGGAACTGCTGATGATAAAAAGCACTTTCCCTATGAGGGAATGAGCACGTTGTCAGATAACCTCTTGGAGTCACTGGGAACGCTGCCTTTCTGGAATTTGAGAATTTTGGCTGTCTAGTTCAGAAATGATCAGAGTTAAATAAGAAACAAAAGTGATGAGCAACAAAGGCTACACTCAAAAAAATGTCCATCTCCTTAATGAATTCTTTCAGTCTCGCTATCAGCCCTGGAACGTGTTAGCGGCACAAGCTGTAATGGGAACAAAAGAAGCTCCTTTTTTCATAGTGCACGCAGCTGCCCAACTTCTTATCACCTCCGAGGCGTTGCCGGCGCGCTGTGTGCACCCTGCGCGCTCGTGCTCCCCACCGCGGAGCTTCAGCGTGCGCGTGGCGCTGCGGGCTGCTCCGCGGCTTCCCTTCGGGGAGGCTCGTTTAGCATGTGCTTGGGTGTGTGCAACCATGAGGTTAACCATCTTCCAGTTGCTGCCTAATTTATTCCTACTTTTCATAACTTCTGAGTATAGGCGGTTGCATCTATTCTTAATGAGTGTATTAATTATGCTTAATGACCTTCTTCAACAGAGGTTGCAACGAGGCCAGTGAGTTGCTTTTTAAGATCAGTAATGAACAAGTAGCAAGTTGTGCTCCTCTGCCTTGCGTCTGCCCTGTCACCAAAACTTTGTGTTCCTATCTGCCAATGCTTTCTTTGGGATCTCTTGTGGCATCTCTCTTGCTGTTTTCTTTGGCAGTGTCCACCAGGAATCTCCCAGGTCGGTAAGGCACCTAGGGATGGCTAAGATCTCCTCTGCTGTTCGCACACCATGATCTTTGGAAAAAAAAAAAAAAAATCACTGAATCTCTTTTCAGAAGGGAAAACTTACAAAAGCAAACAGCAGGTGGATGTGAGCCTGCTTCAGTCATGTACAAGTTTTGCCTGTGGGTTAGAAAATCAGCTCAATAAAGTCTGAGCTGTGAAATTCTATATGACTTGGGTGCCTAAACCCATTAGCTTTCTTACAAAATTCTAGCTCTCAATTGTGATTTATTTTAACCTCATAGGCTAATTAGGTAGCTAGACAACTGTTTTTAAAATACATTATTCTGGAAAACTTCAAAAGATCTATCTGCAGGTTTAAGATAGACCTTGCAAGCCTCTTAACACCCCCCCATCCATCCCAGATGCAGTTTGTAACTTACTGTGTGAGTGCCATGCAGGTGAAAGCAATGAAGTCCTGAGATGTGCTGCACTTTCAAAATCTTTGGGGCATATGTTCACAATTGTATGGACATTAGTACTTCTGAACTTGTGTGAGTCTTTGGGCCATTGGCCACCAGTCTCTGGTGGCCCCTAGCTTGGAGCTGAGAAGCTTCAGTGGTTATTTGGGTAAATGCCTCTAGTCCCTTTCAGTGCAAAATCAAGCAGATTAGGTCAAATCATATGGGTAACTGTGTAACTTCATAGTGAAATAGATTAGGAGTTTTCATGGGTTCAGATTCTGCTTCTTGTCTGAGCAGCAAGAATTTACTGTTGGGAGCAGCTGTGACATATTTGCTCCTTAAACTGCTACAGCTGTTTCCCAAGCAAACGGAGGAGCTGGCACTGACACCCTTGTACTTTTCCATTTGTGCAGCCTTTGAAGAGGAAGGTCAGAGTCTCTTAATAAACCTCTAATTCTGTGAGGACTGAAGGACTTCCTTGCCTAGTGGAGAAAAGGCCTCCTGGCTTTAGCAGATGGCTTTGCTCTGTGGATGAGCAGCAGGCGCAGCGTTAGGCCTTGGTCTCAGGACGCCAACGGGCACTGTGTGTCCCAGAGCTGCTTCAGGGGTGAGTTGCTTGGCATTACCTCTTCCTGGCCTGTTGCTATGACAAAGATCAAGTAGCTTCTTTGGTAAAATCCATTCTGGGAAATGGGTCCAGGTTGTGCAAGTACCAGGAAAATTATGGAAGTGGCCCTTGGAAGAAACGCAGCCCTCACCATACCTGAACGAAGGCTATCGTAGCCTTGCGGGTGTCTGCTCACAAACCATCCGGTAGTGATGAGCAGGATTTGATCATTAGGATTGGAGTTTTACTCCTGTAACATGTACTCAGTGTAGCTTGCGCAGGACATTTTGCTGCAGAAAAATATTTTGCTTTTCATATAAGCAATCAATCCTCTCTGCCACCCGTTATATCCTAAGAGGGGTAAAACAATCCAGAAGAACTGAATTACTGAGTATTTGTGGAAAACAAAAATGAGGCTAACAAACATCTCAAGCTCAGCTTAGGAGTACGATATCAGTAATGAAGTGAGCTGGTGATAGAATCAAGTCCTGTGCATATGGACAATCAGAGAGACATAAAGGGACAATCTGAGATGAGCTTTATATCATCATCATCAAGCTGAATGAGGGCATATTAGCCAGCACGCTGATGTTACTAAGTTAGGTCTTTCTTCCTGATACGGATTAACTATAACAGTGAATCCCATGTATTAGAAATACTGTAAATATTTCATTTAAACCAAAGACAATCAGAAACTCTAGCTCTCTACCACCCATTTTCATGAAGAAACTTGGCTGCAAAGTCTTTTTTTCTCAGTCAGGCAGAGCCAGGCTGCACAGAGGGCTGGTCCCAGCACCATCCAGCCCTCGAGCGGCACTGCGGCTGACACAGCAGCAAGCTGCCTGTGCGGCTCTCCCAAGGCTTGGCAGGACTTCCAGGGTCAGTGCGAAAGGACAGCACGTTGCTTTGTACGGTCACGGGGAAGCACGGCTTACAGTAGCACGGGAGGGCAGAGCTCTGCGAGAGAAGCTACAAGTATTTCAGCCCACAGCGATGTAAATCTCCCTGCAGTCTGTGGCTGCTCCCACTGCTTCGGGACAGCAGCCAGCTGGATATTGCGTAGCTGTGCTCTCCTCGGGGCCTGGGTGCTAGGCCTCTTTCCAAAGCCTGGCAATAAAACCAGGAAAACACTCACTTGGGGGATAATTTAAAACCCTAACTGTAGTACTAACCAGAGCAGGAAATTCCATCATTTAACAAGATCGGTGTGGGTCGGTCACTGTTGTTTGCCCAGCAATGAAGGGAGAAACACAGAACAAAATATAATGCCACAAATAAATCTCTAGGCCTCTGGTGAATCAAGATGGGACTTTGGAGATATTTTACAGGACAATTTCAACCTAACTGTAAAGAATGGGGAGAAAAAAGGGCTCTTGCCTACTCCCCTCCCGACATGTTTTCTCAGCTGATCGATGGTCATTGCTATTGCTAATTTCTGTGCAAAGTTTTATCATGTTGGTAAAGTTCAGACTGTAAATGAATCTGTTGATTTGTTTTTGGTGGTTTCTTATGACTTGTGAGGAAGTATGAAGTATTGGTGAAGTATCTGTATTGCTGTAGCCCAAGAAAGATCTGTAGAACTTGCATCAGTGCCTTTAAATACTCATGTCCCCACTGGGACAGAGCTCGAAGCTGAGGTCTTTCCAGGATGTGCTCTTACTAAGGATATTGGATTGTTCTTTTGATTCTTTATCTTAATGAATATTTAAGTATTTTATCCAGAGCATTTTATTGAATATTCTCTAACAGCAGGACATGGTGGTATAAAGGGCCAGGGATGCCTTTGAGAAGGAAGCAGGTGGTAAGGTGGAGACAATGTAGTAATGGAGCTAGAAACTACTTCTGCCTTCTCAGAATTACTTTCTTCTCTGCTTTTCTTTCCCTCCTCAACTGAGTGTGTGGGCGGCAACATGACATGAAGAACATGTGGTAGGGAGAAGAAGAGATTCCCCTTTGGAGTCCTCTCTTACATCCTCTTTTTCAAAACGGGAGTGATGTGGCCAGGGCAGCGAAGTGTAGAAGGGGACATATTTGGGAATGTCTCATGGTAGGCTAGAAAGAGGCAGCAAAGTCCCTGAGGGCTCAAGGTCTGCGTCTGCGCTCCTGTTTGGTGCAGGAATGGTTAGGTTGTTCCCTCATCTGTCAGCTGATGTTTGGAAATCCCTTTCTTGAGGACCTCTTTCACCCTATAGAGCATACATGAAACTGTGGGCTCAGCAGGACTTGCTAGGCAGCAGGGTGCCTAAAAGTTATGTATTACAATGTTGAATTGAATTTGCCTTGGGGAATTCAGCCCTCAGGCATTTTCTCGTTACAGTACTGTTTACAGTCCAGCAAGTGCAATTAACTCATGTTTTGGTCTCTGTAGATAAATAATGCTTTTCATTTGCTTGAGTTCTGCTGAAGAACTTGGCTGTTTGAGAACTAGTCAATAAGGCTGGTCGAGCACTACTTGCTTCTAAGCCTTTAACCATTTTTTTACAAATCATAGCTGAGCTTCTGAGCTGAGCAGATTATTCCATAACAGACAATTTTAACAAAAGGCACAGCTAAGAGGATTCAATTTTAACTGTTTATTTTTCAATTGCTAAGAAAATAAACATAAATTCCAGTTTTTCCAGAATTTACATACATTAATATGTGTGGCTAATTCCTTTCTTAGCATTTCTCTTTGAGAGATTTGCTGGGAGCAGCTGTCAGAATCTAGAAATGGGGTGAAAAGAAGTCATATAATCTATACTTGGCATATGGAATAGATATGTTGAGTGGAAACCCGCTGCCTCCAAACTTAATTTAGTATTACTAATATGATTTTAGTTCAAAAGTGAGTGCTCAGAACCTATACTGTTTATATAGGTGGTTTTCATCTGTGCATCTCAATGGTCCTCTCATTCATAAACCTCAGTGAGAGGGCAAAGAAAAGCCTAACTATTCCCATTTTGCCTGCAATATTGAGGAAGAGATTCTGGTGCCTCCTGTCATGCAACATGTACCTGCATATCCGCAAATAACCTATTTTCCAGTCATCTAATGTGCATACCAGCCTGCACTGTTTGATTTTTGCAGTGTATGCAGTTCTTAACATTTCACTTAAATTAGATTGTCAGTTTTTTTTTTTTATATCAGCTCCTCTGTTACATCTTAGAGGTGACACTTTATTGTCGAGATCAGGTTACATACACGGATTTATAAAAATAATCTGATCCTGTATCAAAATAATACTGGGAGGCCTTATTTTTCAAAAACAACTTGACTTTGGGTGATACCAGTTTGAGGTACCAGAGTTTCATAGATCTGAGCATGGTCTCTGTGGAAAGATGCCTGAGAGTATATTTCAAAAGGTGAAGTTTGAAAAGAAAGCTAAACAACAACAAGGTAGTCGCTTGAAAATAATAGCCTATAATATGTAGTGAGGCTCTGTAAAGGCAATAAGTATTGCTACAAGCTTTTGGGTTATTTTTCTAGAATAGTGTAGTGTTTTTATAAGATTGTTTGGACAGATGTTCTTCCTCTTTCATATAAGAGCTATTTGCCCTTTTTAGGATTAGATTTTTTTTTTCTGATGTTGAATTGACATCTGGTCTCTGTGTGGTAGGATGTCTGCAGGTAGGGTTGCTATGCAATGCATCTGTTAGATAATTTAAGTACAAAAAGTTTTAGAGTTATGTTGGACAACAAGTTTATGAGGACACAAATCGTCAACTGTGTTAAATGTACCTCCTAGTGAGTTTGAGAAGTTAGGGATTTTTAAGACAGGATCTATTCTTAGATGTTTCACTGTGCCTTGATATACAAGGACACAGACTAATCTGATTATAAATAGGTATTAGTTCTTTAGAATCTGCACCATGATTTTTTTTTTTTTTTTTTTTTTTTTTTTGAGAGAGAGTCCTGTCACAGATTAACTGGAAAATTCAGGAACCAGAGGTAGGAGTACTGGGAATGCTGAAGTTCAGATTTGCCAGGATTTTGTCTGGGAGATGGTTTACTCATGGCTGGTCAATCAGCTTGCAGGGACGTACAAGCCTAGCAGAGGTCACAATAATGCATATCCTGGCTGCCCTGTTTTTCTAGGATGATGCAGTGGGATAGCAGGATATGCTTTCATCTGTTTAAAGAACGCTTTTCTATTCAAATGAATTGGTGTCAAAAAATACTGAGTAGGATATCTTTAGTAACCAATGGTAATCTGTCAACTATTGCTATGTTTTTACTTGTTCTTCTTGAGCTATTTGAAGTTTTACAGGTCCAAACCTTTGTATTTCCAAACAGCTAGAGTTCCTGTACTTCTGGCCAAGACCTTCCGAAGGAAAACATTTGAGTGCACGCACTATGCCATTCATGCACCATAAATTCAACCACTGGATGTGTCAGAATCTTTGCACCTACATGCAGCCTGTCTGAGCATGATGAGGTTTTTTTTTGTTTGTTTCATCCAAGATACCAGACTCAGAGACATGGCCAAAATCCTCTTTTTACATCCATACCTCTTTTTACAGGTATGCCCAAAGTAACCCCAAAACATGGTAGCCAGGCAAAGACTTAGGTTGTGGCTCACTGAGCAAAATAATGGGAAATGCTTTTCTAAACTTTTCCAACCCCCTTTACAAGCACTACCTGCAGTCAGGAATGAGGAATAGCACTGTGTCTGTAAAGACTGAATCTACTACCCTTCTAAACAGGGCTATTGCCTCTCCTCTATCCCCACATCCCAGCAAAGGAAGAGATCACTCTGACTGGTATGGAAATGTTTGCTTTTTGGTGGTCTCAGCTCCCTGGGTCCTGCAGTCCAATTTCAGCTAGCTAAAGTGTGAAGCTGTCTCAGATGCTACAGATTCAGATCGTTATTTCCCTAAAAAAATTAAGTCTTTAATTTTTGCCTTTGGTGACTCTGAGTTTCTGTTCAAGATTTGTCATCTTAGGAGCAAATAGATGGGGATGAAACTTGGCTGGCAATTGAAGAGGCCAAAGGAAACAGAGTTCTGAATTACCCAGTGTGTCATGGCAAAAGCTCTCAGAAAAATAAGGTGTCTATCTGTTGTAACCTAAGAATCTGCCTCCATCTGGTGCAAGAATGGGATGTTTGATAAGCAGTTATCTGTTTACAGTTTTTCTGGCAGAGCCAAATTAAACCTTTTACCTGTGTGTACTGCTCAGATTACCTTTGGCAGCTGGATCCTCACAGAATTCCTGTGCTTGATGGGTTTATTGGTGCTTGCATTTCTCAATTCAGATGTGCAACTGGGTCACAGGCCTACTTCCTATTTCAATAACAGATGAGACTGTCACCAAACAATTTTCCTATTCTCTGGAAGTTTTTCATGGTTACATCATTATTTCAAGTCATATGATAGGAATTATCATAATGAATTATATTTCCTTTGTGAGAATTTCCACTGGTGCACCATTTCAAGGCTGTTATGAGACGTTTCAAATGAAATAGTGCCATTCAAAGCCAATGGGTCCCAAAGATGCAAAATCCTTTTTCAAAACCTCCTTAGTCAATCCACTAAAGCATCAAACTTGTTCTAATCTCATAGTGGCTCCAAAGAGTTAAAGACATTCCTCCAGAGCAATGCCACTGAGATAAATTAGATATTCCAAGCAGAACTAGATTCATTGTGTAGTTTGCACATGTGAGAGAGTATTATTCATGGAGATTTTATCAAAAAAAGATACTGAACTTGTCAGAAAATAGTATGTATTGGGCTCAATTGTGCAATTCTCATTCATACTTGTGAACATTTGCACAAATAGACCCATTGACTTCCCAATGAAAGTGTTCCATTATGGTCATTCCTATTACAGTGATCATTATATGATTTGAAATAATAAAGCACCACAGTCTCATTGACTTCAGTGACACTACTTGGTCCACCAACATGAGTAAGGGCTATACAATGTAGTTCAGAGGATCTCAGTAACAAAACCTCTGTTACCAAGTTAAATATAACCCCTACCACAACCCTGCCATGGATAGACATTGAGCTGAACACACATACACACACGCACACATTCCCCTCTGGTTTTTCTTTCGGCACAAAACCAGCTGTAACTAGAGGCCGAGTTGTACAAACTGAAAGGAGCTTGCAGCAAAAAGAACAAAAGTGCTAGTGTGCACAAGCCGCCCTGCGAGGAATGTTGGCAGCAGGCAAAGCCAGGCCCTTCCACTATTGTAACCTTAAAGTATCGTGTGTTGATGTTGATGTATTTGTAATAAGTGAGGAAACGAGAACACAAGAGAAAAGGATATGGAGAACCTGAGACCTCTTGGAGACTAGGCTTTCCACATTTTTATGTAGCTGTGCAGAGCAGAAGGGACTCTTTATTGAGTGATAATAGCATACACTGCACAGTTTACCCCTGTTCTTAGGCGAATGGGAAGTGGCATGATCTGCAGGTTTTGCATTTTACAGAAGTGAAACTAGGAAGATAAAAAATGTTCTGTTGCTTAAGTCCAGAGAACAAACAAATGTGGAGTTGTGGCTCCAGTTTCAGGGAGGGCTGGTGCATCTTCAGTGAATGAGCTATGTAGCGATCAGAAAAAGTGGTGCACAGAAAACGTCTGGAGCACAACAGTGCATTATTTTAATGTGAACACACTATGAAGTTTGAGCTGTCCATGCACTCTGGGAAGAAGTCTCAGTTAACAGAGAACAACATTTTAATAGCAGTGCTGTTGCCTAGGAAGCTGCAAATCCTGGTGTAGATCCCTGGGATGAAGGGTTATCTCTGTTTGAGACAAAGCACAATCATGCATACATCTCTTAGGCATCTTCTTAGTGCACAATAAAACCTAAACAAGTTCCTGTCACTTTCTACCTGAAATCTCTAAGGAACTCCTAAACATGCAGTCTGTAACATAAGGTAGATCTCATGATGCCCATTTGACAGGCAAATTGAGGTAGGTGGCAGTTGTGGCAGTCATGGCCAGCACCCAAACTTGCTGGCTCGCTCCCACTTCCGCCAGAACGGCCCATTAGAAGGACTTTCCTACACAGTTTTACTGCAACTTTGATGTTGAACAGCTGAGGCAGAATCACAGCTGCTGTGAAGTCAGCAGCAATTTTGTCACTCATTGCAGTGTCCCAGTTAAGCAGTAGATACTGTAATAAAAATATTCCACAGCCATCAACTCTGTATGAATTATCAACAGCTGTCAGTTTTTATACTGGAAGATAAAGGCCAATAAAAGAAATGGTATCTTTTAAACTTTTAATGCTATAAGGATGGAAAAAAACAGTCCATTCCAAGGGTTAAACCCAAGCTTCTCCTCTAAAATTTCTATGGCAACTAGATGCAATCTATAGTGATATTGTAGTTAATGAAACGTTCCTTCCAGACCAACAGGGCAACATGTAGCATTCAGTAATGAGAGATATCTTCAGGCGAAAGAACAGTGGCATCAAAGCTGCCTTCTAGGGAACTATATTGCATGCTAAAAGCCTGAGGTAAAGTGTGTCCTGAAATCCCTTCTATTTATTCACAGTGCTTCCTTCATGTCCGCTCTGATGAAGAGAAACCCTAGTAATAGGAACATTACTTGAGAAGGAAGAGAGGAGGGGAATAAAATGCATCTGATGACTTTCAGTACCACTGCTGAAACTCAGCATTTTTTTTTTAATTTATTTAACCATAATTGTCCTGTGAAAAAGGCTTAGGAATCCCATGTAAAGATTTTTTGTTTCAAACATCTTAACATCTTATAAATGAAATGATTAAATGTCAATGTACTAAATCATACGAATATATATATATATGCACACATATAAATAATATGAAAAAATATGTATGTGAGAATCATGTATATGGATCAGGTCTCCCTGTTATCATTTTAACTTCTCAGGAGCTTAAATCTTCTTTAGCCTAAATGCAAAACTCACACCATACATTTACAGTCTAGATTCATCCTATCAGATAGAAGATTTAAAACCCCTGTGCCTGTATCTGAGAGCTGGAAGCAGGTGCTGGGCTCTGCAGCCTGCAGCTAAGCTCTGACACGCTCTCCTTGGTGTCCCATGGTTGGGACTGTCAGCACTGTCAAGGCACTCAGCGCTAATGGACACTTCACTCCCTTCTTTCCCTGCACACAGAGGAGAGCTCTTCTCCTGATGCACCATCTGGGGGAGAGCTTCAGCTGCTGCTTCTTGACGCCCCCTTGGTCTGGCTTAGGAGCTCTCCGTCTGTACCAGCGGCCTTCTGCTCTGTTTGAGAAGGCCTCTTCCTTCCCTGCTCTGGAATAAGGTTTTGGAGTCGGTTTGGTCAGTTTTGGAAGCTGGAATTGTAGCTTTGCCTGTCCGGGTCTCCCAGGCTTCCAAGAAACCTCACAAACATGTAAGCTCTGGTGAGGCTGCCCCTGGAGTATGGGGGCAGTTCTGGGCTCCCCAGTACAAGAGGGAGTGGAGCTTCTAGAAAGGGTGCAGCATAGGGCCACGAAGATGATTAAGGGACTGGAGCTTATGACGAAAGACCAAGCGAGCTGGGCCTGTTTAGCCTAGAGAAGAGGAGACTGAGAGGAAATCTGATCAACATGTACATTAGGGGTGAATGTAGGGAGGATGGGGCCAAAGTCTTCTCCGTGGTGGCCAGTGACAGGACAAGGGGTAATGGGTACAAGTTGAAACACAGGCAGTTCCACCTCCATGTGAGGAAGAACCTTTTTGCTGTGAGGGTGCCAGAGCCCTGGCACAGGCTGCCCAGGGAGGCTGTGGAGGCTCCTTCTCTGGAGACCTTCCAAACCCGCCTGGATGCCACCCTGTGCCCTGCGCTCTGGGTGTCCCTGCTGGAGCAGGGGGGTTGGACGAGATGATCTCTAGAGGTCCCTGTCAACCTCAACCATTCTGTGATTCTGTGAAGTAAGTAAATATGACTCCCGGTACCTGACTTCGGACATCCAGGTTTGAGATTCTTTTCCCACAAGCAGCTCTTGAAGTATTGTGTTGATAAGCAACCTATCCATCGTTACTGGATAGTTCCTGAACTGTCTCACATCAGTCTTGCACAAATGTTAGTGCTAGAGCGTAAGAGAAGATAGGAAAGAGAAACGTAAAAGATATACCTAAAAGAGAGTTAATTTGCAGAGATGGAAAGTAGTTGTTCTATATCAATGTGCTATGTTGGGAGAGATGAATTATATATTTTATGCTGCAGTAATACTGCTGTTTTAGCTTTGTGGCCCAAGGTCATAAAAGTAGCAGGCAGGGCCCCTGGCACACAAATCCCTCCTTGAGGCCTGGGAAATAGCTCAGGTGCTAAAATGCTGGTCTACTTCTTCCAGGGCTGTCAGTTGATCGAAGAAGAGTGAGAACACTTTTTCTTTCGACTCACCTGGCCTTGCTGAAGGTACGTGTGTTGAAAGAGAGCATAAAACAGAATACATGCCAAGCAGTAAAAATTCTTCTCCTGGAAAAAGAAATGTGCTGGGTTAGTTTGGTAGAAGTGGGTTGCAAAAGGATTGAACAAGCTGACTTTGGGAATGTAAAACAAGGAGCAGGTTTGTTTGGTACTCACAGAAGGGCAGAACTGAGTCAGCAAAGGGGCTGGTCCATGCAGTCCCAGGATTTCTCAGCCTTAGCACAGATGCTGTGTTAGACTATTTCTGCTAAAGCTTTGCTGTTTGCTGAGAAAGTTACATCCTCTTAGGACCTGTCAAGGATTTCCAGCTTCACAGGAGTGACTGCATATGGCATTAGAGGCTTTTATTTAGCAAATCTAATTTTAAGTGTATAAACTGAAAAAAAAGAAGGCTGCACTCCTACCTCCAGACTACTAAAACACAATGGTAAAGCCTAAAGACATGTCTGGTGGAGTGTTTGATAGAAAACAGTGTTTCCTTAGGCAAAATTAATGAGGATTTATTTTTTTACCCTCCAGTTCTTGGAGTGGCATTAGCAGGCATAGGAAATAAAGAATAGGTACCTCAAAATGTCCTGTAAACTTTATACAACTGTTTAAAACAAAGCACAGCAGTAATTTATTTCCAAAATGCTGAACTTTATGAAATGTGTTTTTGTCACTCAGTGAAGTGTTTCCTCTGCCGAGTTGCCTTAAAATGTGTAATGCCTGGTGTCTGAGGGGCCTTGTGCCCTCTGCGTGTGCTCTCATGGCATCTGGTGTTCTCCTTTTTCCACTTTACATCAATGGTTAAAGCATTTACAGTTAAAGCAGTGGTACATCCGAGAAGTATATCTTGATGGACAGGGATGACGTTTGCTGTTGAGTTCTCCACTGTTAAACAGAAACATTCTGTTTTCAGCTTTCTTCTTATTTTGGGAACTCTTTGGATCACTAAAACACAAGCAAAACTGTGCATGCAGTAATTTAGATGAGAGTGAACTCAGGCCTGAGAGCAGGATTTGTCGGTAAAAAATGCATTAAGCTAGTAATAATACTCTCCATTTGACTTAGAAGACAGGCAGATGGAAGATTTGAGCACTTCTTCCTCAAGTTGTTATAAAACCATATTTTCCTAGTCCTCTGTTTGGTCAGATAAAGCATCTTTATCTACTATATCTATTTGAGGTTCAGCATAGTATTTCAATTTGAGATTTCACTTCTGTTAAAAGGAAAATAAATCAACACAGTTCATCAGGATCACAGTAAAATCTTGTGTCATCAGAATTTCAATGCACAAGTCACAAGAACCTAGGGAAAACCATTTCAGGAAGACAGTCATTTTGGTGTAAGGGAGCTGCACATGGCAGCCTGGCATCTGTTGTGCTGTGAAAGGATCACTGTACACAGAGCTGAGGCCCAAATAAAGCTGATCTGGAGCCATGTTCAGTTTGCTATGACCAAGAAGCTCTTGTGCATGAGCAAGTCAACTTTGAACTGAGTACATGTTTTGAGTTTCATGAAAGCTTCACTGGGCCCTAACAGTAGAAAGTCCCCTTTTAACCTACATTTTACAAATACTGAATGATTTGAGTCATTTTATTTTTAAAATGTTTCCTTTCCCTCAGTCTAGCTATGTTTGATAATACAGTCTCTCAATAAATTATTCTCCTCAGCTTGTTCCTTTGGCTAACAGCAAGTGTTGTAGGTGCTCAAACACTACTCTGGAGAGCACAATACATATAAGATTAGATAGTTTTCATTCATTGTTGCCTCTTTTTTTCTTGAAGGGAACTGACTGTATCTCACAGATGGGTGCAGAGTTAAATATTTGCCGTGCCTGTTATTGAGCCAGTTGGAGGCAAGCCAGTTCTTGCCTGGAAGCCATGTAGATGTATTACTGCTCACAAGGTCACGGTAGCTCAGCTGAGAGGCAGGGTAAATCAGCTTGGGAATGCCACCGTGCTAACACGGCTGCAGGGCTCCCGGGGCTGCTTTGGGCTAGACTACTAGCATGCAAGTGTAGAGAACATGACCCTTGCTGCACCTCTCTTTGCTTGCATCTTATCTTGTGAGTGACATGCATTTGATGAACTTCCATTTCTATTTATCATGCTTTATATAACACAGCTGATGTCAGTGGCCAAGTTAACCAAGGGCATGACCAAGGGTAAGATGAAAACAAGCTTTGCCCAGTAATCTTGCTATTGTTGTCTGTGGACAGTAGACTGGAACCCTGGCATCTTCAGATGGGTAAACTTAAAATCAATGCTTATCCCATAAATAAGTTTCCCTTTTCAGAAAAATCTTAGAATAATTGAAATGGAGTATATAACATTATATAATAATACAGTATATAACAGTAGCAACCTGTTACCACGTGAATTCGGTATCGCACAAAGAGAGAAATTTTTCTTTGCCATAGATTCTGACTTGACTTTGCCTTGCATTAATATTAGGAGCTGGAGACACTGAACATGACCGTCCTTAACAGCTCAGCCTATGCAGGGAGGCTGCTGAGACTGTCTTCTCCTCCCAGCCTGTGTGTGTGCTGGTGGCTCCATGTGGTGGTTGTATCATTCAGGGATGGAATGAAAACTCCTCCCTTGGGAAGAGTTGTTACTTTGGGGCAGGATCAGCTTCCTGGATGGTCTCGCTTTAGTGTCACATGAATGCCAGTGTTAGAGCATGAGCAAGGGTAGGAACCTGCAGCCAGGAACAGGGGAAAGGCTTAGCCTCACTTAAGCTGCCCTGGAAGCACTTTCTGAGACAGTTTTTACATGCCAGTGGCAAAGTTTCTGAGAGGGAATTGGAAAACCAATCCTTTTGAGTAAGTATTCAGTGAAATTCAATGTCTTTCAACAGGATGAGACTTGAAAAGCTATCGAATGTGGAAGCTTTCCCACCTTTGCCGACTAGGTATCAGATCTGTACGTGTGGCTCTTGCTTGCTTTGCTGACTCTGTGGCCTCCAGGGCTCTTGCAGTAAATTGGCTAGTACAGAGCTATAAACAAGACCCATGGTAAGTTGAATGAATTCCTCCTTGTACAGATACTGCACCAATAGAAGGCAGAAAACAGAAAATTCCTTGTGCAATGTCTGTCCTTTTTTTGTCCTTCACAAGTAATTTTTGTATTATACCTAAATAGGTCTTCTTATAATACAAAAAGGCCAGGACACTATTTCAAACTAGTACACACACAATTTCTGCCCCTTCCATACCATAGCAGAAAGCAGTGCATACTGATTGCCATTTGTGACGTCCCAGATTAGTTGGGAGTGACCTGTGCTTGCTCTTTCATTATTGATGTGTTTCCTTATTGAGCTGAAAGATTCTTGACTTACAGAATTTCTCAGCACATGAATCTCATCCCTGTGAACCAAACGCTGCAATAGTGCTAAAGCTCATCATTTATCAAACACACACCCAGGACCTAAATCAGGTCTGGTGTAAATGGGTATATAAAGATGACTGTATATATGATTTTTCTGGGTCACTCTGAGTGTTTTCTGGCAGGATAATCATAGGCACTGGCTCTGGTGTGGCTGGCATTGCTGCTTTAGTATCATGAGTTATTAATGTATGCTTTTCTACCAATATCTCTGTGAATTCTGTTCACAGCAGTTTTGGAGAGCTTGATGGCATAAACTCCGAGATCCTGCCTAAAATAGCACTGTAAGCATTGTAAGGGGAAAGGTTCCCCCTGGGATACTGGAGGTGAAGCATCCATAGGGAACAAAGGCAGGGTCCTGACTGTTACTGCTTTCTCCCCTAAACGAGGAGAGCTTTTGACAGTTGTGTGTAGAGAATATGCTTGTTCTTCAGGAAGGACACAGTGGTGCATCTTGGAGGCAGAAGTGTAGGGCAATGAAAACACGATCTGAAAGGGACCCCATCTGATGCTTCTCAGGCACAATGAGGGTTGTCAGGACGAAAGGCCAGCTGAGGAAAGAGGCAAGGATTAAAAGGAATAAATTGCATCCAAGGAGCGGGCCCCTCCTTCCTCTTTAAATACTGCTCAGTCATTGTAGGTATGAAGGTCAAGGCTCTTTAGTATTCTTCTGCCTGTCCTCAGTGCAGCAGCTAACTGCTTGTTGTTTTACATGACAAATTCTCTGCTTTGCCAAATAAATAAAACGGTATTAGCTTTGTCTATCAAAGAGAGCATGCATGGGAAGTTAAATAGCAAAAAAAGGCTTTGCATCTGTGGCATATTATTTGAGTTAAAAATTAAGAAAAGGAGTTTAGATAATGCTGCTTTTCATGATTTAGGGAACCAATTACAATATTATTAAACCATGCTGCTTTTAGAGGTGTTTGGTATTCCTAAGTCCTTCTCCTAGAAAAAAGAAGAAATGTAGTGATGAGAAAACTCACCATGTCATCCAAGCTTGTTATTTTGTAGCTCCTTTCCTGGTTGGCCTGGATTTGCATTTTTTGTGCCATCCTGTTCCAAGATGGGCATTGCACCAGAGCAGGCCCAAAGGGACAAATAACACCGCCAGGTAGCAGGGAATAGTGGGTGTCCTGGCTGTTAGCGAAAGCGCCCGTAGTGGTGCAGGTGCCTGCCAGGCCTGGTCCGCAGCAAGCAAGGTCAGGACGCTCGCTGACATGTGCATGCACAAAAATAAAAATGCAGAGCATTTCCCATGGCCAGCTGGAGCGCGACCCGCGCTAACCGTGGCCTCTCTTGCCCAATTACTATGGCCAGGCTGTTGTTTTGGGGCACAGAGCTGTGCAATTCCATGCGCGTAGAGAGAAACTTTTTTTTCCCCCGTGAATATTCGACTACAACTGGTAATGTCACTAGGTGACCTAATTCCTTCATTCACACACACTTATTTTTAGTGAATGTCAGATAAAATAAGAGCATCATTGTGCAGCAAAGAGCAAACCAACTCCATGCACTTCTTTCCTGGATAGGAACACTTTGTGGCAAAATGAAGGTCAGCTTTTAATTACAGCATCACAATAATATTTGGCTCCCACTAAGATTTTTGAACTTCAAATGCAGGAGAAAAGCTATGTCCTGCTCTTAAATGCATTAAATAAATGCAAATATACACAAAGTTACATTTGAAACATAAAATTGAGTGTGTAATAGACCAAAGTGCTGATATTCACCTATATGAGAGGAAGGAGAAGCATTAATTAGTATAATTTGGCAGTTAATTGTCATAAATGTTATTTAAAGATTCTAATCATAAGAATACATATCTAAGTAAATGCCTGGAGAGCATTTAGCATTCATAAAATTATTTATGCTAATATATTTATATATTCTAATATAACACATATTATGTGTGCATATAAATATATATATGTGTGCACACATATCACATATATGCTATGTTTATTTAGAGAGTGTTATCTCTTGCAGATTTGCATCTCCTTTTCTTTCCAGTCCACATATATCAGGCATGGTAAATATCAGACTCTGAAGAAGAAAGCTGGGGCGAACCTTAAGTCCAAATGTGGGGTTTAAAAATAAAATTCCATTCAGTCTCCTTGCATGTAAAAAAAAGCTGTATATATGTCCACATATATCCACACACATGCATATAGGCTTATGTATGACAGCAGTATTCGCGCTGTGCTGTCTGGTAGGCTGCTCCCCATCGCCCTGCTAAGGTCGCTCCTCCGTTAGCTGCTCCGTTGGCTGGAGCGCAGCTTGGAGTCCTGGGGCCTTGGTTCCCTCCATTGCACTTGCTATGGATTTTCCCTTGAGGCCAGGCCCCGAGCTGTTGGCAAGAGAGCATCAGCTGCAGCAATGGCAGGTAGAGGCAACGCCAGCAAGTGGCTCACATTGCAGGTGCTGCTAGTGCTTTGGGGCAGGATGATACTTTGTGCGCGGTGTTAGCAGCAGGAACGCGTTCTGCCTTACCTAGTGTTTCTGGTCAGTATTTAGCGTTTGCTGGGCTAATCTTAGTATTGCTTGTGAGGAAAACAAAGTCCTGTCTGAAATAGAGCTGTGGGTAAAAACAGCCTTAGGAGCGAATCCTTGCTTCCTATGTCTGGCTTGGACTCGATTAGCAGCAGCAGCTCCCGCTGTGCTCGGTGCTGCTTGCCATCTGCTCACCTCCCTCCGCCGGGGACGGGATGGGGCAGCCCAGGCCACATCCCTGTGGGAGCTGGGCACCGCCGCGCTCCGGCTCGCCTCCCATGGGAGCTGGGCACCGCCGGGCACCGCCACACTCCGGCTCGCCTCCCACGGGAGCTGGGCACCGCCGGGCACTGCCACGCTCCGGCTGGCCTCCCATGGGAGCTGGGCACCGCCGGGCACTGCCGCGCTCCGGCTGGCCTCCCATGGGAGCTGGGCACCGCCGGGCACCG
>VZSV01000102.1:1131580-1170626 GCA_013398735.1 Nothocercus julius
GGGAGCTGGGCACCGCCGGGCACTGCCGCGCTCCGGCTGGCCTCCCGCGGGAGCTGGGCACCGCCGGGCACCGCCGCGCTCCGGCTCACCTCCCATGGGAGCTGGGCACCGCCGGGCACCGCCACACTCCGGCTGGCCTCCCATGGGAGCTGGGCACCGCCGGGCACCGCCACGCTCCGGCTCGCCTCCCATGGGAGCTGGGCACCGCTGGGCACCGCCACACTCCGGCTCACCTCCCGCGGGAGCTGGGCACCGCCGGGCACCGCCGCGCTCCGGCTCACCTCCCATGGGAGCTGGGCACTGCCGCACACTCTGGTTTGCTTCGCCAACCCCTGAGGCCTTTCATGAGTGCTGCTGCAGTAGCGCTGGGATCCAAAATCATGGGCATTATCTTCTTAATAGCTTCACTTGCTGCTTGGCTGAGCGGAATTTGGACACAGAGAAGGATGGAGCCCCTCTGCATGATGACGGAGCTGGTGCCGTTCTTCATGTGTTGGCTTCTGAAACCCAACTAACTTGGCGTTGCAGCAGCACAAGAGAGTCCTCAGGCTGCCGCCTCTTCATAATTGAAAACCGAAGTATCCAAGTGAAGCTGCATGGCTGAATTCCAGGAAGAGGTTTTCCTGTTCCCTGGAATAGCAGGGGAGTTCATGGCTGCCAGCCGTCAGCATGATGAGGATAGCATGAGCGCGCTCGTAGGAAGTCGCGGAGGAAGCGGCCACGGAGGCGGCTGTTGTCCCCATGTCTCGGGCATCTGGTTATTTATTTATACACTGCAACAATTATCCTGTAAACACACAGGGCGTTCTTGGAGAGAAACAAAGCGCTGTGTCTCTGCGGGCAGAGGACGCGCACGGCTCCGCGCGCGGCCATCCCTCGCCCCGGGCCGCGCTGCTGTCGCCTGAGGGAGCCGGGGTGTGCAGGCCATCGCCTCCGAAAGCCCCGCTCCTGGGTCGGCTCGCAGGGTTTCGGGAGAACAAATGAGGAACTGGAACTGAAGCAGGTGAACTCTTTGAGAGGAAAATACCCCACTTTCATGCCAAGGCCCATATTACTTAATTTCTCACACTTTTTATTTAAATTCTCTACTTGAGTAGAAGGGCTATCACAAATTCCACCAAGCAGCAGCACCACCAGCTTTGGTAAATAGAAAGGTCATCTCTCTGCCTCTTCCTCACTCCCAACTGCAGCATGACTCAGAAGAGTAAACAATCAAATAGATTCTGTTAAATGCCAGCATGCAGATTTGCTTTGGATTTTTTATTGTTAGAAATTTCATTCAATTCCCTGCTTGTGCAGCAAACAGCAAAATGAATTCTTTAAAATGCATAAATCCATGTATTTTTTGCACCTGTTTAATAATCCTGTGTCCTGATTTCTGAAAGTTCTCAGCCACAGGTCATTGTATTAAACTGACTGTTTCCATGCTTCAGTGTATCTGTAGAAATAACTTCTAGAAGAAGATGCAGAGAAAAGAGGGAGGAAAAACTGTAGATTTGTGCATAGATCTAGAGATTGAAAGTGCGTGCACAGCAGGTGAGCATGTGCTTTAGGGATAACCGTACCAGTAATGGTGCAGTTAGGCTCAAGTGCAGAAGAGCAAGAGGAGATCTGGACATCAGTGAAGTATAACTTAAACCTTCAAAATTGGCCTGTCCCTCTCTACAGGGCAGGTTTGAAATGTCTTGTGTCCTTTTGGTCAAGAGAAAAAATTCTATCCCTTGTGACCTTCTTGAAAAATTCTGTAAGTAAAGTTTGCTGTAGATGATATTTGTGTGCGGGGATTAATTCTTGGTTTCTTTGCTGGGTACTGCAGGGCATATTTTTAAAGCACTGCTCAGAATTTTGGTCTCACTCGTCAACATCCATTGACTTTAAATCTCGAGAGTTACTTTGACAATATATCCCAGAGGGCTTCTATCCTACATTGCTTTTCATTTCAATTTCCCTGTGGGTTCTTGGTTTTTGGGGCTGTCTCTGAATTTGAGGTTAGCTCACATGAGAAGCTGACTTTCGGAAGAAATTTCTTTGTATGTTGCGGTTGGTTTAGAGATGTGCTATTTTCTCCTTTGTTTTCCTTTGAGGGGGGGAAAAAAGCTGTTTTGGTTAGTGTCTGCAATTTCTTTTGCTTTTTTGGTTTATGCATACAAGCAGCAGTTGCATTACCTCAGAGCTAATATGCAGGGCTCCTGGTGGGAGACTTTATTTGTCCCTAGAAGGAACTTGCATTGAATCTCTTTGTTTCTCCTCCAAAAATGCAGAAAAAACCCAAACAAACAAAAAAAGAAGTGCTAGGAAGGAAAGTGCAGTGATACAGAGGTCTGTGTTCTGCTAAATACTGACGGCAACCAGAGTTATCCTTTGGTGTCTTTCATTTGCTGCTAGTATCAGGTAGGCTAAAGGGTTAGCAAAGAGCCAGATCCACCTCAGGTTTCCTCAGTGCTGGAGAAATCTGTTTGTCAGTGTAAACCATTTTTGTCAGCCTGTGCCATCATGTACATCTGGGTATAGTGTCAAGTAAGTGCTGACAAAAGAGTAAGTATTTCCCCTGAAGCATTTGGCAAGATCTAAACAGCTGGAGTAGCTGTCAGTAAATTCTTATTTCCTCAGTAGCATCCTGATAATAATGTGAAGAAGAAGGAAAAACAAACAAACAGAGCATATCTGGTATAATTGGCATAGTCTAGCTTCTCCTCGCATGACTTTATGTGGTCATATATTGCTGTACAAACAGAGACAAATGCTGCCATTTCAAGGCAACTGCTTTCCATTTGGGTATGCAGGCCACAAAGATGAAAATCCAGGCTAAATATTTTTTCCCAAAATATTTGCTGATTTGCCATGAAATATTAGCTGCTCTTCCATTTTCCAGTTATTCTTCAACTAACTGACAAAGAATTGCTCCAGGATTGATAAGCATACTGAACCTACAAAGCAGTACCAGTGAAATTCTTATTGCAACTGGGCAGAGAAATTACACTCTCAGCTTTTTCTTATAACTTATAAAAGCTTGGGCCACAGCTATGGTATATATGGTACTGCTGCACCATATAATAATATATTGCTGCACCATATTAATAATGCAATATTGCATTATCAACAATATTATTTTCATAAAATATTGTTTTCTGTAGATTCACCAATCATTTCTTATTTGATTTTGAATCAAATGTTCTCCTGAGCTGTTAGTGTAGGGGTACTGCGTTTCCGTTGGTTATCTTACTAAAGGAAGATAAGATTTGCTTAGTCTTTAACTATATTAAGTAAACTCATGCTATATTTCATTCTATTTCTACTTTGCCTTCATATCTGATTTTTTTTTTTCCTTTCATAGCTCATTCTGAAATTTTGCATTTTGTTCAGATCAGTCAAATGGGCTTGGAGTGGCCCTGACCACTGGTTTCCCCACTTCTCTGCTACTTCATGTGTAGGTACTACATATGCAGTTGCCTGGTTGCTTGTGATTTTATGCTAACTTAATATCATTCCATTTGATAAATTTATTACTAATCCTTGCTATCAGACCTGGAATTTTCTGTGTCCCTCCTTTGAGTATTCATAAAGGAGAAGATCTAGTCCTTTGTACTTGGAGGTTTGTCTGCACCCCCAGGTGCAGTAGTTTTCATTTCCATATCCTTATTCCAAATCTTTTCTATTTAATTCTGGAAAAATAACTGTTTTTTTTCCTTTAATAGCTGCATCCTCCTTTTTATATAATGAACCTATGCTTATTTTTTCTTTTAAAAAAAAAAAAAAAGTTTTCTGACTAAGGAGAATTGTTTTCATTTCCTTTGGAAGTTTGAATTCCCCCTGACTATTGACAATATTGACTGTATTCTTGCACCTCCTAATCCGTAAAATGTTTGTTTCTTGTCTGGCTGGTCATTTTTGCAATTCTCTTATTTCCAGTGATGTTTCTGAGGCTTCTACAACCTTCCTCCTTAGTGTTTCCGTTCCCTGTAGGACTGGCACCTTTGGCTTAATGACATTCCAACCTTCATAAAGAAACAGATTTCTGAACCTTCTTCCTGAATGACTTAACTAGTGCCTTTACTTTCTTAAAGTTTGTCCTTTTCAGAGCGTTTTTTGCTGCTGAGGGTACTGAAGCCCTCACAGTAACTGTAGTTTAGTGGACACATGCCAGCTTTAGCTGGGTTACTCGGGCCCTGGTCTAACTGAAGCAGTAGGAAGTTATGTTTGGGCTAAATGACTCCACTTCTCTGGTGCATTTTGCTGCCTGCACTCCACCCCGAGCAGCTTTACTTCATCTCCTACTCATGCCCCAGCGTATTAGAGTCTGCGGAGTTGCAGCCTACGCTTTTTGTTTGTTCTTCTGTCCCACTCAAATGGCATCAGCTTCAGATCATTCAGTTGGAGGTTATTTTCTATGGCCTGTTATTTGGTAAGTGTCCTCACCACTAACAAAGCCAAGCCTGAAATAGAATTCTGTCCAGTTGTTTTAACAACTGTTTGATGAAAATATCTGTTGGTTATTGCGTCTGGGAATAGCTGGACTCTGAATATTAGTGGCATTTGTTCTTAATACTTACGCTTGGAAAGCTAATGTCGCTTATCATTTGTCTCCTTGCAGAGCCACAAGTTTCTCTTTATGTACACACAGTCTCCCCTAAATAATCCTTGGTCAGAGGGAGACTGGCTCTGACTGAACCCCGTTTTGTCGTTTGTTTCTAGGCAATAGTCTTTGCAGTGGCTGCTTCTTTTTCTACCATCTGAATACTTGGCTCAGTTTGCACTTAAAGATCTTCATTTCTCCCGTGATGGAAAAAATTGCATCATTTATTCCTGATCTAAAAGAACACAATAAACATTTATTTCTTTGGTGGGCTTTCTGCTCCTGTTTGATACCCTAAGATTATCTATTTGTAAGCCTCAGCTCAATTTCCTTTTGTAATTCTTCAAGCTGCTACCCAGCTTTCACAGCACTCCTCCAGCTACCTGGAAGAGATGGTAGCTGCTGCCCTGCCTGCTGGTACTTGTGGAACAACTGGTGTTGACTGGTAGTTGAGAGACACTCTGGCAACATCCTCTTAGGTATCAGTAAGATGAAAAATTAATATAGCAAGTTAGGGAGAGTCCCCTGCAGGTTATAAAATAACTCCCTGTCTTGTTCCTCTGCACTGTTTATCCACTAGCATCCCACTAACAAAAAATAGGAAAAAAAGAAGAAAATAATGGTTTGTTATTTTTTAAATGTATTTATTTATGCAAATTATTTGGTATTCTCAGAGTTTTTCTTTAAATAGTGGAAAATCAATGCCTAGAAGCAAAAGTGGAGAAAATTCAAAATGCAAATTTATACTGTTTTCTTGCATATTCATGGAGAACAAATATTCTACTTTTTGTCAAGATGTTCAGGATATTTTCTGCCTAAATTCACTGATATTCTGTGGGTAAAATTTAGACAAATAATGCACTACTCTCTATTTAGTAAATAGTGAATATTGAAAGGAAATTGAGAATGTTAACTATGCAGCACATGGATTTTGCTTCATATTCATTTTATTTAAATATCTGAGAATCATAGTAATTTTTACCACTCTGAAATAATTCAGTGGAAAAACTATAGGGCCAATAAACTAGTTGGAAAGATTATAAATAGTTAAGGAGGAAGGGAGTGTTTTTGTGCATCCTTCTCACTCATGAGATATTTTAACCCGAATATGAGGCCTCAGTTGCTCCACTTAAATCCTAGTTCAGTCTTCACCTTTATGCTTTTTTATTTAGGCATATGGTTTTAAGTTATGGATAGGGATAGAGTAATATGTCCATTCAAAGATACTGCTCTTCAAGAAACTGTCTATTCAGAAGCAGTGTTCTTCAAAGTTACTACAAACCCTTTGCATGTTGGTTAGGCATTAGCTGCGTATCTATAGTTTTGCTTCCTTTTTTACCACTCTGCATGTGTGTGGAGAGGGCAAAGGAGAGGAAGAAAGGAGGAGAGGCAGAGCGTTCAGAAACCTCTGCTTTGTACCTTGCCGATGAAAGGTCTTCTGAAGAAGTTACTGGTGTTGGAGGAGGCAGTAGGAGAGCTTAACCTCCCGAGTCAATAAAACACTCCAATGGTTTATAATCTCAGAGCATCTTCAAAACTGCTGCCGATTCCTGTTACAAAATCTGCAGCTGGCTCTTCAGTGTGCTTTGCCTGATACATCACATTAATCAGCCTCCTCCTTTTTTTGCTAGGCAGAACCCTCCTTGCAAAGCCCACCTAATTGAGAGCCCTATTTTGGGGTGTTTTGTCTTGCAGCTGGGAAGCCAGACTTTTTGCCAGTAATTTGTAGTCTCTGCTTATGAATGAAGCAACTCTGTAGCTTCCTCAAGCTGAGTTTTGGAAGCGATTTGTCAAAGCATTCTTCACAGTTCAAGGCAGAAGCCTCCGCTGTGGAAGTAATGAAAAACATTTGGTAACTAGTGGAATTTGTTGATAGTAGTTTTTCTGTTTTTAATCACAGAGGTGGTCTCCTGCTGGGAGTTTCCCCTTTTATATAAATCTCTTTTAGAGAAGACTTTTCATGTGTCTTTTTTTACAAGACATTTTGGATTCTCTAGATTCCTCTGAAAAGATCTTTTTATTTTTCTTTTCCTGTAACTTGCTTTCCTAATTTCTTTTCCTGTGAAAAATATAACTTTTCAACATTTTTTTTGAATTTTATTTTTTTTTGTTTGCTTTTTGATTTTCATGGAATTTGACAATCTATTCATCATTCAGGCTTAGTTAGTCTGTCCCTTCCTCATTATAACAGTAGTGTTTTGGTTAGTGGTGTTGCACAGTGCTGGAGAGATTTCAGAAATACTGACATGCGCTCTTCTGTCTATGAGAAAACATCGGAGAGATTTTCCCAAGCTGGTTCCATTTCCAATTTAGTCAAACCACTAGGCTGCATCCGTAACCCTTTCTCAATTAAAATAGTTTAAACCAAATACTTTATTTTCCTGTTCCTATTCTCCTACTTGCTGTTAAAGTATCTCCCATTTCCCTCTAGAGGGGCACCGAGGGAGCCTGATCCGGGCGCTCGGTTCCGCTGCGTGGGTCAGGCCAGGCACCTCTGCCGCGGCACGAAGGCCCTCCTGGTAGTTTTGCCACGAACCACAACTTGCACAAAGTGGGCCACTAATATCAGAAACAAATGTCATACCCACAAATAGCAATCCAGGACGGAGTGAGAAGCTAATGGCTGAAGAGCAGGAGGAAAAATAACAGAGACTGCTGAAAAATGGGAGATGGTAAAAGTCTAAAACTTTTGTATTTCTTTTTATGCCTTTTTAAAATGTCTTTTTTAAATTTCTTTAATTAAAATTTGAAAATTTCAAGGGTAATATTGATACCTTCTTGCAGTTTGCAGCAAGCAAAGTGCTTCTTCAAGGCTGAGAGAGCTGGGCCTGTTCAGCCTGGAGAAGAGAAGTCTGAGAGGGGACCTGGTCAGTGTCTGTCAGTACCTCAAGGGAGGCAGTGAGGAGGATGGGGCGGCCTCTTCTCAGTGGTGTCCACCAACAGAACTAGAGGAAACGGCCACAAAGTGAAGCACCGAAAGTTCCACAGGAACTTTAGGAAAAATTTCTTGACAGTGAGGGTGACAGAGCCCTGGCACAGGCTGCCCAGAGAGGTTGTGGAGTCTCCTTCTCTGGAGACCTTCCAAACCCGCTTGGCCGCAGTCCTGAGCCACCTGCTGTAGGTGACCCTGTGTGTGCAGGGGGGTTGGACTAGATGATCTCTAGAGGTCCCTTCCAACGTTTAGCATTCTGTGATTCTACGATTCTAGGATTCTGGGATCAAATCAGGCAAACAATTACCTCTTGGTTGTTTCTCCTTGGGTCTTTGCTTCCCTCTGGCCAGTAAATACTTACCAGTAAATAATTGTCTAAGAAGTTACACCTCTGAGGTTATACCATCTTTTTTTTTGTAACTGTGGAAGGCATCTTTTATACTAAAAGCACAAGTGAATACAGAGAATTCCCAAAGATTCTTGCCTTTGGTGAAAAGACCATTTGCCCAGGAGACAATCTCATGTTTTAAAGTTCATTCCCATAGGCCTGTTTTTTAGATAATCCATCTTTGCCTGCCGGCATGCTACTCTTGATAATGAGCCTGTCGTTACATCAAGTTAAAATGTATCACTACAATTAATTTCTTTAAAATACGTTGTTCAGAGGATAATGAGAACTAAGCCCTATTTTAAAGCTGCTCAGGCGGTACAAGATGAGAATCTAATTCTTTTCATGAAAACTGACAGACTTTTACTTCAAAACCAACTACACTTCATTAAAACTGTGACAAAAGCCTGCAAAGTAGGGTTGAAATATTGCAGCTGTGAGTTCTCCGAAGTAAGGGAAAAATCCTTGTATTGTTTCAGTATGACACAATGTGTAGATAATGGATTAACTCTACTTCCAGACACATTTGGACTTAAGTATTGATTTTCTTCTTTCCTGTTCATGTAACTAATGGAATTTAGAGCCAGACCCAACAAAGGACTTAGGCACATTAGCTGGAAACTTAGGTGGAATTTAGATCCAACATCCAACGTTTCAGTGCTGAAAACCTCCACTCCAATTGCCAGCTAATCTTGAAGGCACCTAAATTCTTATCTCTTGACCCTTCCAGGCATTTTTGCACCACTTCCAAACTGTCTCAGCTTTATGATCATATCTAATCAAAACCAGCAACTAGAGAGTAGACATTTTTCTTCTCAGAGGCTGGAGGTTGTAGGTATTTCTGGAATGTGTTTAATATTGCTGACTCCTCTAAACACAGATTGATGATAGTCAACACCTTCTTTTAAGGCAGAAGAAGCAGGTCTCTTTTTTTTTCTGCAGTTGCAGAGTGTGAAAGGCACTGTGGTACCCTAGGAGATCCAGGTTCAATCCCTTTCATTACCTGAGGGAATTAAATTATGCTCTAATTGCCTGGAGTATTATGTGTGGGGAAGAGGGAAGAGCTGAAGAGAAGAAGAAAAAGCACACTGAGCTAAGGACTGAAAGAACAGGAGGTGAAAGAGAGCCCTGTGACAAGGAAGTCAAGATGACCGTCACAGACAGTAGAGAGGTAAATTCTGCATCCTTGTATGTTTTCCTTGTTTAATGTAAAATCTTCACTGATATTATCCAATAATGGTATTGCCAGAGACATTGAATGAAGGTAAATTGAATTTTAGTATTATGGTATTTTTGTCAGAAGTGCTAACAGAATGGTCTTTATTTATTTTCAATAACTTAAAGGCAAGCGTTCGATAGCAGCAGGATACACTGTATTTATCATGTGCTTGTAGCTTGCAGCAGTAATTTGTCAGTTAAACTTTCTTGAGACAAGCTATAGTACCAAAAATGTGAAGATCTCTGTATGTCATGGAAATGATTTGTGGAACAAAGATATCGACTGAAACTCCCCATCCTTCCCACACATAAGCAGCATCAAATATTTTCAAATGTTTAAAATTCTAGAATATCATTTTTATTAGGGTAAAATTTCTTGCTGTTTTGACATGACAGTTAAAATTCCTTAGCTAGTAGTTATTTTATGTACCTAAGAACTATCATTCTAAAGGGCAGATTCTTATCCCAGCAGCCTGGTAGAGTATGAGATGAAAGGGGGTGGACAAGCAACCAAACACAGCCATAACACAACACTGTGGAGCAAACACTTACTCATGGTTTCATATATAATCATTGAGATATTCCTATCAACAGATAGAGTAAAACAAGTCAAATGGATGCTAAGGAGGGCACTGTGGGCAACAGCACTGCATCTGGAAGGAAAGACGTTGTTACATGGCTTTCATCTATCACAAATGAAGACAGTGTGGTGAGAATTTAATTAATTTTTTAGAAAAGGGGCTGAGAGCAAAACATAACAGATTGTTATCACACTCTGTAAACCTGTACGCTCACCTTAACTGTTGCATTCAGTTGGACCAGTTCTTCTCAAAACGAATATAGAAAAATTAGGAAAGAAGGGCAAAGCAGGGCAATAAAGACAATCACAAGTCTAGCATAACTTTAATACGTAGCTAGACTAAAACAGCTTCAGGGAGCTAGAATAAAAACTTGTAGTATCATAAATGGTGTGGAAAAAGAACTTGTGAATACTTAGTGAGAGTTTCTCACAGTATGAAGGGAGACCTAGTGAAGTTACCATAAAGATTTTAAAATGAACAAGAGGAAGTGTTTTCATGCAATTTGAGATCAGCTGTGGAACTGAAGATGTTGTCTAATTCCAGAAAGGATTGGACAAATTTATGAAAAGTAAGGAATCTTAACAATACCATGTAGTTCTAGTTTAGGGTGTCCTCCTTGTTTTTGACCTAGTGAAGGTTCATTCAGCTTGCTTTTGCTCTGGCCCAGTATGGATTCCCCAAGTAGAAGGATCAGTGACTACAGAATAATTGTATTGGCTGAAGAAATAATTCTAATAAATCTTTGTGAACACAAAATACTGCACAGAATGGCTTGGAGAAAACTGTGAAAGTTAAAATAGAGACCCTCTGCAATCTTTCTCCCCAGGCCAGTCAAAATTTGCATGAACTTTATCCATGCTAAACTTGAAATAATACAAAATGCCCATTTCCAGGGGCATGGTTATATGTAGTTTCTTTAAATGTGACATTCACTAGTGTGACAATCACTGAAAATATTGCTGAATTCCTTGCCCCATCTGCCAGTAGGCAGCATCTGAACAAAAGTGTTATTTCCCTTTATGAATCATAGGTACTATTGATTGTCTTTCCCGTAAATGTGCAAAGCTGTAGAAAGGCGAATATGACCCAGCCCTGTAGGCCATATTCTGAGTGAACGAGCTTTTAGAAGTGAAAATTTTGGTAATTTAAATTTGCAGCACCCCAGTTAGAGTTTCAGGAGGATGCCTGTTAAAATTTAACCATGGCAGAGTCTGGATAGTCTAGCCAGGACTCTAAGAGTTGTGGAATGTTAGAACTATTTTTGTAAGCACTAGAGCTATTCTACCCCTCTTCCCTGAGGCTGCAAACATGCAACTTCTCTGCCTTGAGACAGGTCGAGATTATAGGAAAATACGTCCAACAAGTGTTGGACATTTGACATTCTCCTTTTCGGTATTTTTCAAAATTGCCATTTTCAGCTGTAATTGAGACAAAATTTGTTTCTCATTTATAGCTAGGGCTTCAAAGAGTTCCCGTGATTTGCTGTCCTTACATTTGCTTTAAAACATAGAAAGCCCAAGGGTTGGCGATGCATGATTTTGGTAACAAATTGAAGCTGATCTCTTTTGCAGATGATGGGCCTTTTTTTTTTTTTTTATGCAATTATCAGAGCTGGCTCTGAATGAGTAGATATGCATATTAAGTCCGTATCCGTTTGTTGTGGTAAGTTTTCTTGCGTATTCCATGAGGGACGGATGCTGCAAGCTGCCCAGCTGTCTTGGCCTGAGTTAGCGGAGGACGGTCAGCCCTTTCTGTTAGTCAGCTTGGGCATATGAGCTCTCTGTGATCTTTTGAGCTTTTAGTAATCCCATGGTGGTGCACGTTTAAAATGTCAGGGAGTAAGACTTACTGTCTTTCAGGAAATTTTAGCAATAAGAAGTTCTTAGAAAATCTGCTGAGTCACTGCTGCAGAAGATATTTGGCTTCCCCTGTACGGTTTCCACCACCGCTATTGGGAATTTACCTGCATGCTCAGAGGAATGGGAAATTATTCCAGATGAAACACAAGCAATATGAGTATGAAATATGAAATTCACCTTTATTACTCTGTCTTAACTTTGGAATTGATTTTTTGGAATGACAAATGCATACAAGCATCATCCTGAGGCAGCAGGAACCAAGTTAGCGAAGCGTTACCACTGCTCTTTTCTCTTTTGTATCAATGGCAAGGAAAAGCATGATAGCATATTTGTTAGCGGTGGTAGGAAAGCAGATGGGCTAATTTACCTGACAGGACACAACCAACATTTTGGCTTGACGTGACCCTCCCTCTCTTTAGCTACAAGACACTTTCTTCAGAAATGAGAGGCATGATAACAATGCTGATTTTTTAAAATATTCATATTGAATTATTCATTGCATTTTAATAGTGAATAATCACATGCAACAGGTGTTTCTCCTCTGGCTTGTTAAATTGCAGTATAACTAGCCTCCAGTTGTTGGCCTCAGGGAAAGAAGCAGTAGAACAAATCAACCTTATTTTAAATTAATTGCTGCAATCCTACAGTGCCTGTCAGTTGTTGTTTTGCTGTTTTATGTCAATGTACAGTACATGTAAAAATAAGATTCTGAAACATGGGGAAAAAATGCAACTGTATGTAATTAAAATTTGAGAAAATAACTTGTGGTTTTAGTAAGTATGATTCCAGTAGAAGTGAAGGGTCTATTGCATTCAAATGCTTTTGAGCAGAGGAATAATGGAATGCTAGAATAGCGATAAAAGGAATCAGGATTATTTTAATATTATGCCAAGTATTTGCTGCAATGTAACTAAGTATGTGGGGGCCTCATTTCATGGCTTTTATATTATAGCATTTAAACAAGATTAATTTAATTTAAACAACATTAAATAAGATTTCAATAGAAACTAAACGTATGTTTCGTTACTCTCATTATTCTGTATCTCTAAAGCACAATGGAAGTTAATAAGACATTAGTGCCAGACCTAAATGATAATTGCTTACTTATATACAATTGCCTGATGATTAGTCTCCTAGTTGCTTGGTTGTGTGAACACTGCATGGTATTGTATGGCTAATGGGTAGGATTTTAGGTATCTCATTCTAAGTTTGTTCTAATAGTGGCAATATGAGACTGATGGAGCACTTTGGCTTCTGACGGGTCCTGCCAGTTAATAAAGGGGTGGTTCAGATCATGCCCCTGCACAATTGAGCACATGTATTTCACAAAATCTGCAGGTGAAGTGAAAGCATAGAAAAGAATCTCTGAATTTTAGTGAATTTTAGTTACAGAAAACTCTTGCCCAGGCCCTCCTTTGGGATGGGTTATTTCGGACGAGGGCACGGCTTGCACGCGTGTGCACCCTCACCTCCTGAGTAGAATTCGGCTCCAGTTAGATCCTTCCTGTAAGTAAGACTGCTTGCACTCCAAGCCAGAATAACCTGTATTTGATGCCAGTTCATGACGATTTTGCTTGCTATAATAGAGACTGGTGCTACCACTATCTCTGCAGCACACACACACAGCATGTCCGTCCAGCTAAAGTACCCAGACACAAACCTCCTAAGAGCAAGTCACCCACCCCTAACTAACCCTTTGCAATAGCCTTTGAACACTGCAGTGCTGCTGGGTGCGACAGCTGAGGTCAGGAAGCCAAGAGCGGATAAATTACTCAGCGAATGCTTAGGATATGCACTGCTGAAAAGTTGCTGGGTTCCTTTTGTGCTTTCCCTGTGGGCCAGGCCCACGTGCGAGCTGCAGGGATGCTGAGGGTCTTCTCCTGGCCAGCTGCAGCAAGGTGCTGCTCAAGCTCTCGGCTTTCCTTGGGCTCTCGCGGCATGAGCTAGAATCGCTTTCACTGTACTGAAAGTGGACTCGGAATATGAAAAATTCATTCCACTATCCTCAGTTTTATCTAGTGGAATGTGAAAAGACATGAGGAAATAGTTAACGTTTCAGGTTATTAAACTTAGGTAAATGTGTAGACTGCAAAGAAGACCTTTGCAGGACATAAAAACTGTATAAATGTTTATGATACTATTTACTTTGGTAACCGCAAAGCTGATAATTTTTTAATAACCAGTATCTCTGCAGTGTTGGAAATCCAAGGGCAATTTTTTTTTCTACTTTAACAATTTAAGATGCTCTCATAGCACAGATACAGACATAAATTGTTTATAATTTTCATACTGTTCCCTTACAGAAATTTAATGTTCAGAGCCCATAGTGCTGTCTGAAAATGGAAAGAAGCATATAAAAGCATATTTTCAGATTTAGATAGTCATTTGAATAAGAGAAATTTATTAGATAAATGACTTAAGTGAAGTTCTGCACTATAAATATTAGGGGGACGGTACTCTTCATATCTCTTTTGATATTCTACAAGATTTTTAAATGACAGTTGGTCAGCATGTAGGAGTAGTAAAAACACACTTGTTTTTAATTCATGCATTTTGTTACTTTGTTACAGTTCTGTATGTTGATTTCTTGAAAGAAGGAAAGTATTCTAGTTAGCTTCCTACCCACATAATCGGAAAATATCCACAAAATAGGAAATATTGGTGTCCTTGAATTTATTCAGAAATGATAGAAGTTAGGCATTTAAAATGTTAATGAAAGCCTGTGAGTAATCAAGTTGAATATCTTTGCACATTTATTCTTCAAATTATTCACTTGTCCCATTTTAGTGAAATATACAGATAATGGCAAGTAGCAAATAAATTTCACAGCTGTTAAAGATAAAATAGAAGACACTCTAAAGGTTCTGCTTTCTTTTCTTGTATTATTATGTCTGCCCTTCTCAGCTTCCAAGAGAGGCAGGAAGACATGGAGTTTCTGCTGTAATAGAAGAGCACTTCCAACAGGTGCATTCCCCTTTCTCACTTTTAGTTCCAGTTAGACATTTATTTCCTTTTCCTTCGACCAAAAAGGTCGCACACTGGGAAACAGAACAGCTAAACAGGAGTAGGCATGTCGAAATATCAAATCACCCCATTCTTTTCTTCTTCTTTTCTTCCCTGGAAACTTTACTATTCCTCCTGAAAGCTGGTGCCACCGAAAATGGGAATTACTTGTGTACTCCAAACTAAGAATTTAAAAGAAGACAATTTTCACCAAATTTAATAGATCAGCACCTTAGGTCTCAGTGCCTTGTTTATTATGCATTGCATTAAAAAGGTCTACAGCAGCATTTTTTTTCTCCTGTCAAATAAGTCCTGGAGCAACATCATTTAGGAATAACAGAAGAGACTGAGTTATTTTATTTGCTCTTGATTCACATAGAAAATATAATACAGACAAAATACAGTCTTTTACTCTTCTAAGGTCAATGATTAAAAGCTACTGAGGTGAAATATCAGCCTCAGTAAAATTACTTACCGTAAGTCTTCCAGTCATAGTTTAATATTTGATACATCTAACCTATATTTTCATTACATGCTTTAGAAGGCATACATCAGTTCCAGGATTTTTTATCTAACTATGCATATAGGTACAGATTGACTATAAGAGGTCTTAACTTCTCTGGAGAGATGGTTCTTAACTAACAGTGATTTATCATGGTTAAAATCAATACAATTGAAGTACTTAAGTACTTTTGGAAATCCCAACTTCAGAGAGATACTTCAAAGTGCTCGAACAGGTGTAGATATTTAAAATCTCAGTAGTAGATGGCTATATTCATCATAAATTATAGAAGTACCTTTAAAAATTCAACTCAGAGTCAATTTTCAAAATTTAAACTCTTAAGTAATTTGTATGTCTTCAGAAATTTTACTCTGTAATCATTTTCCATGTTTTTGATGTGTTACACCCATCAGTTACTAATTAATTGAATTAATACATGGGTATAGAAATTCTTCTAAACTAAGTTGTGTGGTACTGGCCCAACAAGCTTTTATCTCATTCCATCCATGCATTATTTTCTTTCTTATCTTTTACAAGGCACTCTTGTAGAAGGAACAAGCACACAAAATGCACAATTATACAGCCATTAGCCATGTGTGACCGGTGATAGTTCCAATAATAAAAATTAGCAATCAGGGTCACCAAGAGGTATATGCAGATTATCTTCTGGTTTTCTTTTTGGTGCTTGAAGCGGCCAGTGATGCAGCATGTTGACCGTGTGCTTCACGAGGGAGGAAGATGCTCAGAAGTGCCCCAGTCACTCTCTTTGCTCATATTAGATTAATTTACACCTACTTAAAGTAGGCTTTATTTGCTCGTGCTCAGTATTTTTGAGTTGCGGTGATTATGGAGTCTGATTTGCCAGCACTTTATTCCTGATTTATGCTAAAGAATGAGGTATATGGTTGGTTTCAGACCTTCTGTTTTAACTTACTACTAAATTAATCTTAAATTATGTGTTGGATCACATTGCATTGCTGCTTCCCCAAATTACAAAAGTGTGTTTGAGAGGAGGAGGAGGAGGGTGTGGGCGTGCAGAGAGAGTGAGAGTGTGCATAAGGGAGAGAGATGGCGAGATACTGCCCAACTCCTCTCTTTTAATTTGTGAATGTTTGCCCGAGATTATTATCATGCTATTTCTCATCAGAGCTGGAGTTCTAGTTTATCAAAGTGTCAGCGTAAGGACTAACACTAGGGCAAAACGGCTGCAATGTGGCTCGACTGTGAGTTCCCCTCTGTCAGCAAACTCGCCGGAATGAAACCTGTGTCCCTGGCTAAAAAGGCTTTGTTTTTTTTTAATTAATGGAAAGTAAGGGACAGGTTTTATAGGCATTTAAGTCAAATAGTTCAGTTCGGTGTCTACTATTACAGTTTTCCAAACCATCTGGGTGGTTGGCACTGTATTTTACTGGGAGCTAGACATGCAGGCATTGTGAAAAATCAGAGATTTTGTTCCTTGTGTTACCTTATGCCTGCTACTAGGAAGGGTTAGAGACGCTCAAATGGGGGGAACCTCACAACACAGGCGGCTGGGACACTTCTCCGAGTCTCCACATATCTCCCCCAACCCAGCTCTCATAGCTGCAAAGAAAACTCCACCTGATCTCATTGTAGTCTCCCTCCTTGTTCTGTTTCTTTCTTTTTTTTTTTTTTCAAATGTTCTAATTACCACAAGGAATTAATTACAAATATTATAGATTAGCTAATTGTAATGCATACAGCAAATACAAGAATGCACAGGCATTCCTTTTAGACATTTAGCAATAGTTGAAGGAACTGTGAAATACAGAGTGGAATTTTGCTTCTCCCCAACAGTGGGGTGCTCCTTACCCCACCTATTAATTAGATTTGAGCTTAAAAAATTCAAGGCTATTTGTAATCTTCTATGTTTGGTGTATTCATGCACTGTATGCAAAGTTTATGGCTCAGAGTTGAAAACAAAAGAAGAGGCAGCAAGTTGAGGGGCTGAAAATACCCACATTTGTCATTGTAGTAGAGGTAGCGTATAACTGCATGGACACCTGCTGGGAGTAATTGGGCAGTCTGACACCAAAAGAGCCCAAGAGAAGGCCGTCATAGGAGTTTGTAACCCTGTTTTTTGCAGATTCCAGCTCCCATGTTGCTGCTCTGCCTCAGAGGAGCATCCCCATTTGCATCACTTGTCCTTGCTGAACTAAGCCCAAAACTGCACCGGGCTGCAGTTCCCAGCACTCCATAAAGACTGCTTATGCAAGGAATCCTGCAGATGGGGACCACATCTCCCCCACAGTCATGAACCCCTTGCAGTTTGTTGTGGTGATTATGCGTAGCTTCACCTATGCCTACGAATTGCTCATTTATGTCAGCAAAATATTCACAGTACACACGGGTGTTTGGCTGGAAGAATGAAAGTATAGTATTTCACATATATTTCAGAATAGCAAAATGAAATGGCAAATAAATATCCCTGCCGGTCATGGATTTGCTGCCTGGACATGATAATGAAAGGGACTCTAGCAGCTCGGGAATGGCTGCCTGGACACGGCGCTCTGAAGCACTCTGCTCTTACTCACGTCTGAAGTGTTTATGCAGATAAAACACTGTCCACTGGGAGTCTGGAGCAGTTTTGCCTAGGTAAAAATCGATGAAATTGTCCCATACTAGCGGTTTCCTACACGGAGCTGTTGGCTAAGCTCACTGCTGACTTTCTGTGGGAGAGGGATCCAGGCCCTTCCAGCAGAAGAGTGTCCTGGTGTCTAGTGACTCAAATGCCAAAACTACTGATACTCATTGTGTGCTGCTGCCATGATGAAAAATTACAAGCACACCTTTGAAGGGGTGTAATTTGTGAGAGGTGAAGATTTTTGCCAGGAAAGAAGAGGCAAACCATGTAGGTTTGAAAGAGATTTTTTTTTCCTGTCACTGCAGGGTGGTAAACAGAATTGAAAGCATTTTTTTCAGTTTCTCTAGAGCCACATGAAATCTCCACTGATACTTATTTTTCTCAAGTTCTATAAACCATTCAATGTTCACTGAATATTTTCTCCAGAGCAAACAGTGTTCTGAAGGAGCACATCAAATGCTAAAATACCCTTTAGCTGCATGCTTCAAAATTGTTAGTTTAACAAAAAAAGCACTTCTTCCGTTTTGAAAGTTTCTGAAATATTACCAGCTGCTCTCTGTACATATCAGCACTTTGCTATGAAAAAACTACTCCAAATAACCAAAAAAGGAAAAAAAGGAAAAAGACCATTATAAAAAAAAAATCCGTATAAAAAGGAGGATGCAAAGTAACATCTAAAATATTGCCTATTATAATACCAGGTCCGTTTATTAAACTGGATTTTACTTTGTTTTATAGAATTATGCCCAGATTTCTATTGATGAATGGTGTGTTTTGACTAAGCTTTAAGTAATAAAGTGGTACATTAGATGTAGGAGTGTGCATTAGGGATAAAATGCTTGCCTGTGTGATCTAGGCTCCTCCAAGAGTAACATGTAGTTCGGGGGCTATGGCGATGGTGATGCCATGCTGAAAGAAGCTGTGCTCTTGTGTGCCATTTATTGCTACCTGGTAGCACCACTTTTTAAGAAGTTCACAGAGCTTAGAATGAGGCTAAAAAACATGGTCAGTGAAGGTATATATAACTATGGAAATTCACTGATGCACTCTCTAGGTTGCAATGGACTGTGAACACTTCAGCTTATTTGGAAAATTCTGTTTACTGGCTTATTGATCACTGTTTGCCTGCAAAAGCCATGTTTACTTGAGCTCTGTCCAAAGTTAAGGATTAGGCTTCACATATATTTCATTTCTTTAATAAAAATCTCTGTTGAATAATTCTGATTTTCTGGCTGCGTGAATATTTCTGTTACTTTTCAACTGAACAGTTTTCCTGCCTTTTTTTTCCTTTGAACTTACATGATTTCTTTCTGGGAGGGAGGAGCATGAAAATCGTGATTTGAAAACATGCTGTAAATCTGTCATGTAGTTCAGGTAATTGCCGACTTCATTGCAAGGCGCAGTTCCTCGTTACACACAATTGAGTTTACCTGCAACCAGAAGCTAAAAAGGATGGTCTTGTTCCTTCCTCTCCCTGCTCCACATATTTCTGATCCATCTCATCTAGAGTGAAAAGCTTAATACAGTTCACTTGTCTGACTGATAAAAAGCCTTTTTGTTTGTGATAAAGCAGTAAGCTGGTCCAGCTCACCCTGTGGCCACTCAATGGTAAATATGAGGAAAATCAAGGCAGAGTGCAGTTTGACCAGATTAAGCGTGGTACAACCTGGTACCCCAATGACTATTTGCCCAAGGGTGGGCCCAAGCCCCCTGTGCCTGAGCCTGCTACATCTGCTGCACCTACACTGCACATTTAAGAAAGGAAAGGTATAATATAGAACTCAAGTGATATAGACAGTCTTCCATAGACCTTCATTTTAATTTGTGGAATTTCATTCTACATAAATGCAATGCATTGAAATAAAGTAACGCAAATATTTGTATTTCTGCAATTAGAAGATAGTTATCTGCCTCAAGGACAATATTGGGATTTCATTGGTAGACCTTATTCCTAATATGAAGATAAGTTGGTATGCAAAACAATCGCTTGAAATCTCTGGCAAGTGAACCTAAGTATTTTCCACATATAAAATTATATATATTTTGGAATGTAAAGGTCATATGTGAGGCCACTAGAATCCAAATCTATTTTTATATAATAAAAAATGTTGATATGAATAATAGGAGCTTGGTGTTTCCACAGGAGTAGAGAGAATGAAGAATCTTATTAAATTAAGTAACTGAAAGTATGCATAATCACTGCACTTACTAGAAAAATATTTGGTAGAAGTCAATGACGGTAGTTGGTTGCTGCTGCCATTTGTCTCAGTGTTATCAAAAAAGACAGTTGGCTAGAAATAAAACAAAATGAATATTTTTAAAAGAAAGGAGCAAGTAACTGCAGTTGCCTCTTTATCATTCATAGCATGGGATGCATATTAGTCATCATAAATGCTGTGCTGAGGGAGTAGATGCTTTAAACACTTTCTTCCTCTTCTAGAAATATCTTGGATGAAGAGCATGGAAGGAAATCCCTAGAGAAGAATAAACTATGATGTTTATAAGAACATCCTATTGACTTACTAATTGGAAGGATACTGAAAAATTCCCAGAAGAAATGATCTAGAGCTCTATGACTTTTACAGTTAATACTTTTCTTAGAGCAAATATTTCTTTTAATGGCAGAGATATACATTTAGATTGAAAATACTGTGTGTCAAACTTCCTGATCTGGCCATAGGTTCAAATCCAAGCAGAAACAGTGAAGTAAATGATAAAATTTGTATACTGAAAATGAGGATATAAGTTCAGAGCTGTTTTCTACTAAAACTTGTGAAAGTCTTACCATTTAAGTCAATAGGAAAAGAATCAAAAACTAGTTAAACAAAAGGTTTCCTCAGAAAAGAGAAAATGAATAGCTCATTTCTAAACTACCCTATCTAAATGTGCAATTTTTGCTTCTGTGTTTCATTTGCATACAACTCTCTAAGTACATCAAAAACACTGCAATGTGAAGTCGCAAACACCACTAGAGCGATGTCCCTGAGCAGGTAGCTCATACGCAGAGCCTGGGAGAGTTTCTCTGTTTGCAACAGGAAACATGGCAAAACTCTCGAGTGCATCACGAGAGGGACAGGAACAGGCAGAGGAACTGGCCAGGGCATCTGTGTTCCTCTTCCCAAGGACTGAGCTGCAGCTTCTTCTCCAGCCTTCAGATAGTTCCTGGGGCCTATCCTTCCTGTCTTCCTTCTCTAGCTGACAAACTGCTTTCCTCCCTGCAAAGCCAACTTCAAGATGATCTTCAAAAATATACTGGGTCAATTACCAGCTAGTCAGAGCTCTCCTACAGAAAGCACTACGTAGATTTTGTTCCCCTGAATATAACAATAACAATATAACAATAGCTGCAGAAACCAAACTTGCAACCAACTGGACCCTGATACACCTGAACCTGAACTAGTTAATGTGAATGTCCATAAATTTATTATTTTTTAATTGAATTTTTTGAATTGAATATTATTTTTTTAGTTGGATTGCAGTTTTGGTGAGAATTAATAGATGAACATGAAAAAATACACAATTTTAGGCTTTACATTTTCCTTAACTTCAAAGCACTATTTCTAAAGCAAACTTGTAACATAGGTTAGAGGTTTGTTTTCAGTATTTTTAAAGTGAAAATATATCTTAGATACATGAACTCATTATTATGAATTCATAAGACAGGAAAGCAAAATTCAGTTTATAAATTCAGTAAGCTGTACCTGTCTGTGAGCAAACAAACATGAAAAGAATATTCAATTCAGCAATACATTAGACATACCACGTATCCTTTGTACTCTTCTCAGGCAGCATATATATCCTATGAAAGATTTACATGAATTGGTTTCACATAATATCATGCATTTCTGGAGTTATATTTTTGGTATCTTGTATATATAACATCAGCATAGCTTAGAGGGTGGTTTTCATCCAGTGCTCTTCTACAGCTGTGCCCATCGTACAAACATGGAATTAACACGGCTCTCTTCAAGCACAATGCACTTTTTCTGAAAGTCTTTCTAACTCTGACCATGACTGAACTGCTTCTGCTGTAATTTCCTGTGTTATTCCACCTCATTCATTTCACGTCCCTTTGTCAGTTCTTGCTGGCACACACAAGCAATTTGCATGGTGAGGAATGGGGCGGGGACATGCAGAATAAGCTGTCATTTCTCAGTGTCAGGCTGTTAGCTTCCCAGTTCCCAGTTCACATCTGGAATTTAGTAAGTGTTTTTTCAGGGGTCAACAGACAAGTGGCAAGTGACAGGCAAGCAACTCTGTGGGCAAACCTGGTGCACTATGTTTTTAATAGCAATGTTTTTTCAGAGTTCATCTGTGCTGCCAAATTGGAGCAGTTTGGATTTCATTTGGGAGCCTGACATGACCAGTAATCTATATGGGCTAGATGTCAATGCCTGGTGAAACTCCAACTTGGGGTGCATCCTGCATTCCCTTCCTAAGGCAACCTGTGCAGGCAGAGGGGCTGCAACTCACACACTTGTATCACAGTGTTCAGTATTAACAGGGCAGGAGAACAGTGGAGGGCAAGAGAACGAGTATTCACAGTGTTGATGGCTCCTTGCAGCCCACCGAGCCCTCACACCTTGCACACATTGCTCAACCTCAGGTGCACGTTGTAAAAAGCTACTTCTGGAGAGCTGCCCTCTTGTTTATTGGTTCTAGTTGTTTGGCCCCACAAAAGCACTTGAGCACTAAGGAGCAACCCAGGTGTGGAAGAGTTGAGGCACTCATGAGCAGGCAGAGATGAGGAAGGGTTCTTCAGTCCCCTGCCAAAGAGGCTGTCTGACAGCAGGATGTTCTGAACACAGCAGAGCTACCCTGGGCTGGCTGTTTGCAAAGCAAAGAAGAATGATGCTGTAAATTCAAAGAAGCTGTACTCACATCTGTGACACTAACCTTTGGAGACAGAAAGACAAGTCTCCAAAATCCAGGAGACTCATCTGCAGCTGCTTTCTCCTCTTGAGCTGAGACTAGGACATCTGGGGCAGCTAGACATCCAGAGAGCAATTGAGTTGTGGTAACTGTTTTTATATGGCTATTAAAGTTCTGGGGGTGGAGAGGAAGGGTTGTGTAGATAACAGCAGGCAGCTCCATGCAGATTTGCGTTACCTAGTAATGACCAACAAAGATGTGGTCAGAAACAGGCATGGCAACCTTTCAGAAACAACTCGCCCATTCCCTCTCCTTTTGCTCTTCCCTTCTCCCAGGCAAATGGGAATCCTGGACTCCTTATGGAAGGAGTCATTTGCTGTGTTTGAGGGTTAGCTGTGCTGGGGAAGGAGGCTGGCTGGCACCTCCACCTGGTAGCCACAGCCAGGTCACCACTGTGGGGACTGCAGTACTGGTAAGGTGTTCCTCTCTTGAGGGACACTGAGCTTCCCAGGTGCCTGCAGGTGACTCGTGCACACAACCCTCCTTTCCTCTTCTAGGCCAGCTTGGATTAGCTGCCGTGGCAGCCTTTCAAGTTGCTCTGCGTAATTACTGAATGCAAACACACCACTCGGTTTGGTAAATAACTGCCTGGCAGGACTCTGAGACGATTCTGGTAGTGATCAGGTGCTCCCCATGCTAGCTAGAAATCCTCTGAGGTATCTCCCCGTCTTCTGTTTCCTGCTTAAGCCACAGGCTTGTTGAAGCACAAGTTAGCATCCTGGGCCACTTCTCCTCCTGGGGAGGTTTCTGCTACTGGGTCTAGTCACATTCTAGGCCCTTCGTGTCCTCATTGGTAATTTACTAGCAAAACAGGCTCTGGCTGTGCGCACAGGTAAATAAATACCAGACACTCTACGAAGAAGAATGGGGTTTCTTGGTCACCTACCGGGACAGCAGGACAAGCTTAGTGACTGCTGACTACTTTCTGGGGAAGTGACCCCAGGCAAAGGAAGAACAGAAGGGTTTTGTCCCAGGTTTGGATACGGGATATGTCCCATCCTTTTGTCTTCTTGCTCCCCAAGCCCCCAGGCCCTTGGTGGAGCACCCCATTAGGACAGCACACAAATGTGCATCACTGAGAAGAAGGAAGTTCGGGAAGGGAGTGGTGTTTGTAACTCCCTGTGTGGAAGCAGAAGGACTAGTTAAGTCCATATGATCCATAGCTCAGGGGTAGTATCTTCTGCGGGGCAGGTAGCTCTCTGCTACCTACAGCATTCTGGGGCGACCGCAGGAGGAAAGGGAGGGACGTGAGTGCACCGACTGTATGTAGTGGAAACCCTGTGGCTGTAGACAGCAAAAACGAGTTCCCCCACTGGAAATCCTGCCGAAGTATGCACTGCGTGTACCGATGTGTTCTGCTATGGCCAGGGTGCTGTTAACAGAGAGAGAATGGGCACAGCCAGAGTAATCAGCTTAAGTAAATGATTTGTATCTGTAATCATTGACTGATTTTAGAGCATGTTAAACTGAAATTAAACTTTCAATATATTATCACAAGAGTATATTCTGTTTCCGTAATGCCTCATTATATCTGTGATTCATATACTCAAAACATATACATTACGCAGCCACAATAATGAAAAGAGCTAAACGAATATAAATGTCTGTGATAAAATATGGTGAAGTCCTGTGGTACAGTGGTAAAGTTAGTCATGTTTGAAAGGAAATCAGCTCATGTTGGGAAAAAATGTATATATTTAAAAAAACAAACAAAAAAGTATTTGGGGGTTAACTCACAATAACTTGTTAAAGCTACATTGGAGAAAAATCTTCAGCAGACTATAAACTCCTAAGGTTTTTTTTTTTTTTTCTTTTAAAACAGCTTTCAATTTCTAACTGGAAATACTATTTAGAAAGAAAAGCTCAAAAGCTTCATTTTAAAAATACACCTGCCAATTTGTACCAGAATCAATAATTGTCTTTGTTCTTCTAAAATATTATCTTTTTATCAAATACATTGATTACTGAAAAAAACCTTCAACCTATATATATATATATTTTTTTTTTCTCACTACTAGGCTAGGGAGTTCTTTACTATCCAAATCTCTCCTGTACAAATACATATTTGAGAGTATAAACAAATCAACTCTAACTTTACCTCTGAAGTACACTGGAAAAATAAAGAAGTGCCATGTAAGATAGGCCCTCCATCATACTAATTGATATTCATAAAATTACAGAATTGTGTACTTCGGAAGGGACCTCTGGGGCTCATCAAGAGCTACGTCCTGCTCCATGAAGAGCTAGTTAGAGCAGGTAGCTAAGGGCAGTCTTCTATATGTGCAAACAAAGATTCCCTTAGTCCTGCTAGTTGTCCCTGGAACTTACTATGTTCAGATATTATCCACTATGAACTTTGAGCCTTTTTCTTTGTCACCTCTTGTGAGGAAAACAAGAGGCAACTGGAGAAAAATATTACAAAAAAGAAAAGAGAATATTTTTGCTCTGTTGACCTTCTGGATAAAATTCCATGTCTTCCTAGTGACAGAGGCGTAGTTCATGTTAAAATGGCATGAAGGAACTACTCAGTGTGCTATTGAGTGTCCCTCTGGCATGAAGGAGTCCTGAGATGCCTTATAGGCCTCTTCATGGCTGTCTCATCTTGCTGTCCCTGCCACAGGGACTTGTCAACATTAGTTTGGGGAAGGAAGGCTAAACCAAGAGTGTCATTAGCTCCTGGATCAGAGACTGGTTGCAGTTTGTCAGTTTTTATGGAAGAATTCCAGCTTGTGCTGGGGCTTGCTTTGACCTCGGGTCGTTCCTGGAAGAAGGGCAGCCCTTGGATGCTGCCTTCCAGGAGTGGCTGGAACAGGGCCAGGGAGTCCCTGAGCCTAGACTTTTGGACACCTTTAAATCCTCTTTACTCCAGGCTTAATGAACTAAAGAGCCCAACCCAATGAGCACTGCTATGATGATAGGTCACAGGCTGCGAGGGTACTTCAGGAAAAAGTTGTCTGGACTTAAAAAATATAAAGGGAATTAATGTAAGTTGCAGACTTCTCATGTGAAGTGCTATCAAAACCTGTTTTTGTTCAAGAGACAGACTACTGAGCATCTTGTACTGCCCAGAGGTTTTAAGAGTTCTTGGCAAAAAATTGTACATAGGGGCAAAAAAGGTCATGAGTTTCCACGTCATGACTGAAAATGCCTGTGAAAGGAATATGCTTGTTCTTCTAGGAATCTGGAGACAGTAGAAAATGCTTCTTGCTATTTATCTTGCTGATTATCAGGAGAGGTTTATAAGTCCCTGGGCTAACCATTTTTTTTGACAATCAAAAAGACGCTGTCCTACTTAGGGTTTAGACAAGGTTTAGCTCAAAGTGTTTTGTTCTTTGTTGCTAGTGTAATTCTGGCCTTCTGTCTTCTGCGGACTATGCTTGAGCCTTTTTTTTTTTTCTTTTTTCTTTTTTCTTTTTCTGGCATTCAGTTTTTCTATTTCTGAAAACAAAGTTGTGGAAACTGTGTCAATGTCAAATACTAGGTAAAATCTGATGGAGTGACAACTTCAGAATATGATTTTACAGGATTGTGTAATTTTCGAAAGTGATTAAAAAACAAGAATAGAAATTCCTTTCCTGATATATTAATCCCTTTAAAAAGTAGGTTTTCTTTGTTCTGCAGAGATCTTTGAAGGCCTTAAGCAATCCTGCTAGAAACCTAATTTTATTTGCATTTTTAAAGAAACGCTTATGGAAAAATACCATTTAAAAAGTGTTTGAAAAACTTTGTGACATAGCTTGACTTTACTCATTATTTGACCTTTAAAAATGAGAAGAGGATGTGCCAAAATTGGCCAAATGTTATGAGATCATAGCAATGATCTCATGTAGTCAGTGGCAAGGCTGATGACACTGTTAGAATATTTAAAATGTGAGAATAAATCATTACGCCTCCGTAATACATCAATCTATCTAACTTGTTAAAACAAGTTCTGGTCCTAAACTCTGAATTTGACAAATGAACGCCTTTGTTCTGTATTATAACTAGCAAAGCTGCTGTTTTCATTTTTAGGAAAATGGGAGTTTAAATTACCATAAGAGCAGGTTCCTCTACATTACATCTCTCTGTGCTGACTTTCGCTCATATCATTTCTGTAATTTCTGCTGATTGTCAACCTATTAAAGGAAGGGGAATACACAGGAGTGGCAAATAGTCACAGGATCCTCAGTATATGGGAAGGACTGAGGAAATCTTTAGATTTTTAGCAGTTCTTGAGGATTGTATTGCTGCTACGTTGTCCATGAATTTATTTTTTAAATGTGCCCTATGTAAAAATGCACTGTTTTCAAAATATCTAGAAAATTACATCTACTCACTTCAAAAGCAAAGCAAAAAAAAAAAAAAAAAAGAAAAAAAAAGGCAAAAAAAAAAAAAAAAAAAAAAAAAGAATAGTAGAAATATCCTACCTTCACTTCAAAACCCATACGATTGCCATTTCAGCAACAGGAAACATTTCTGTGAATTAACATTTTGCCCTGTCTCAGGGCAATTTTCAGTATTATTCGTGCCACATATCAGAATGGCTTACTCATCAAAATTAGGTACCATTTTGAGTTCTGAGGAAGCGCTGATGAGCTTACTGCATGCTTTTGTAGTGCTTCCTAGGCAGGCTGCACCCTGATCTGGGTTTAGCTCTTGTGCCACGCCTGGATCTAGTTCTCCAGTCTTGTTAAGCTGGAGGAGTTTAAGCAGAAAACAGGAAAGAAAGTTAAACAGTTTAGGTTTCAAACCAATAAAATGAATATTGAATATCAAGGTAGCACTCTATCTGTAGTGAGAAGAGTCAAGGAGGCTGACTGGAAGGAGTGGAAATGGAGTGAAAATGCTAAATGTAATAAAGTAATTGTAATTTTTAAAACATGTGCACTTAAAACATATTTAAAACATATGCATTTAAAGCATATGCAAAATGCATAGTTTTTAAATCTACCATGGAGTAGGAAGAAATCTTACCTGCCATAGGAGAACGTATAACAATTATATGACAGGTGACATCTAAGTGAGATGAACCAGATTGTCACTGACTTAACTTCTCCACTTCCTGTTGGATGTTGTATTTTTGAAAAAGCAAATAAACAGCAGAGATCTTACTGATTTACTGAGAAGTACGAATGTTAGATTAAGCACACAATTTTTCAAGAATTTAAGAAGACTAAAATAGAACAACTTATTTTCACAGTATTCTAACTTTAAATATAAGAACAAATGAAGGTTAATATAACAATCCCTCGGTGAGAAAAACAACAGAACAGAACAATGCAAACACTATAATGGTAATGTATGTGCAATGGAATTGATTTTTCTACAATCTTGCAGATCATTTAGGAGATGCACTTACAAATTATTACAAATGATTTTAGCAGGTATGACATGCAAAGTGAATTCATCATTCCCTTTCCTTCTTTTGGATTGTCTCAGAATTGTTGGAGAAATTAACAGCATAATCTATAGTTTACAGATATTAAATTGAAATTAAACCAGATATAGTAAATTCCTTCCCTTTTAGAAAAGGCAAACAGAAAGTACATTTGTTTGTATTTTAGGGGGATATATGCTTTGTTTGCTATAGAATTAATGTACAAATGGAAACTACAATCATCTGCTATAGATGGCATATCTTACTGAAGCCTATATATCTAACTATATACTTATCTAATCATTAAGTGCCTATCTTGAATTTAAGCACATTCCATATAAATAAAAGAATGGAAAAACAATGATGGACTTTGTTTCTTTTAATGTCCTATCTTCTTTTGTACTGTACTGGTAGAAGCTGCTTTAAACTGTGATCCTGTAATATCACTGAAGTATATACTTTACAAACTGCACAAGTCCAACTGATTCAAAAAGACTAGGAAAGGGTATAAAGTTAACCTATACAGAACTGTTCAGACGTACTAATGTGAATAAAATTAATGAGAGCAAGAGTTCTACTTTGCACTGATCTGATGGTTTCTAGGCATTTTACAGATTCCAAATTAATGAAGCCTAACAGTAACCTAAGAGAGGTGACTTCCAGCTTGTGGATTGATAATCTGAGCTGTATAAGTGAAGAATTATGGAGAGGATATGCGGCCTCTTAGTACCTCAAAGAACTGAGTTGTTTCTTCTGAAGCATAGCAAAAAGTTAACCAGAAAAACAGAAAAGTGTGTGCTCAGTATTGTCTTCACCTTCTTTCTTCTAATGGGGAGTATGAGCATATTCCAACTCGTATCTTTTATTTCCAAGGAAAGATCCAAGGCAAGAGGCAAGACTGAAGTGGAAACATCTTTCCTGCTGGAGCTCTCCCAGTGGGCAGAAAAGAAGGAAAGATTCACAGGACTAGCAAGCAAGAAAGGAGGACTGACTCTAACCGGGTGGCCAGGGTACTAAGCTGTAAGTTAGGACAGTGAGGTTCTGGTCCTCCTCCCGTCCTAGGTTAGACAATCACAAGGAAAAAATAAAAGGAAACTGAAGTAGTTTTCAGAGCTGGAGTTGCATTTGGAGAATCCTTGCACCTAAGGGAATGCACTGGGCTATATGCTACCGAGTGATCAGACAGCAGTTTAACAGTTTTTTTCTGATTTCAGTTTCGGGTGTTTGTGTCCTGTTTCAGATATAAGCATCATTTTTTTTTTTTTTAATCTGGCCTTAAGCAATTTGTTGATTCCACATAGCAATTTAATGGCAAAACTAATGCACACTTCTGTACCGTGACCAGCAACTGTAACTCCTGCGGAGAGCTCTTGAAACAAATTTTAAAAGCCTAAGGCATATTTCAGCAATTCATATGACATACAAAGGTTTGGCAAATGGCAGAAGATCTTGTTGCTTCTCCTGAGGGAGAAGGGGGTTTTTGACAGCTGACAGAAGATGTGATTTTCTTTTCGTTGTTTGGCCATAATGGGTTGCATATTCCTGGACAAGAGTGCTTTCTGTGCCTGTATTCCTGACATAGGTCTGTCTCAGCTCTGTTGGGAATTCCTTGCCACTCTCTACTTGCATCTTATTAAATTAATGAATCATATACATGCATGATGGGTGAAATTCAGGTCCTAGTGGAGTTATTGGCAAACATCCCACTCTAAGCAGGAGACTCAGTTGAACCCAGTGAAGACTGGGGATACAGATGGATTCCTGAGGGGTGTTTCTCAGCAAAATGAGCTGCCTTGCAGCTGGCAAGCCGCTGAAACAGCGTGGCCATCAATTCAACCCCATCAGTTCTTTAAGGGGTCCAGGTGATGTATTTAGCTGGCGATAGAAATGAACTGTGGCTTTTATTTTTTAGCTGAGGCTAAAATGACTCTCTAAAAAGTGGAAAAAAGGAAAAAAAAATTGAAGCAAAGAGCAAAACCAACCAGTCAGCTTTCTGCATGCAATCTGTGTGATTAATGTGTCTCTCAGAATACTGACATTTCTATAAAATATTAATTACTTCACTTCTGCACTATATTAAATTGCACCTAGCAGTGTTGAAATGTATTCCATATATTTTTATTAGTAAATACTATTTCTTTAATTTTTGATCATAGAAACCACTTCCTGTAAAATTTTACTTTTTTTGCTGGAAAAAAAAATGACTTGTAAGCCAGGCACAATGGAAGTCCAAGGAGCTTCCAAGAAGCAGCAAGATGACTTTTGTGAGCAGGCATCTGTGGAATGTGTTCATTTTTTCTTACAGCTGTAGTGTCCAATGTTTCACAGAAGAAAAAATGAATGTTGATGAGTGAGAGTTTTTTTTTAAAAAGTGGGGTTTTTTAACAAGATATAGTCATTTTTTTCTCTAGTTTTACTGATTTACATGAGTATATGTGAAAATTATAAATTAATACAAGTCCAATGTTTAATTAACTTGAAAATGCCCAGAATGATTGAAATGGGATTAGTTTTCTGTTTTATCAAAAACAAAAATGCCCCTAATTGCAAAAGTAATTTGCTGCCATGTTAGTCAAGTTGTTTGCTGTAATAGGTTTTACGGTCTAGAAGTACTTGTATCACTTAAAAGACTATTTTATGTTTTCCTTCCAGTTGTATTATGAATGAAAATTTGTAATGACGGACTAGAGTATAGGATAAAAAAATAGCAATGCTGTTACTGTTTACTACACACCACATTTTCTCTTATTCTTATGTCCAAAGATAGAGAGGGGTGTCACACCTCTTTCATATGCATAACAGATTCACTGTCAGGGAAGGAAGAAGTTGACAGATTCATGAATAATGCTAAAGGAGGAGAGCAGCTGTTTAGTAACAAAACAATCTTAGTAGAGCCTTTCAGCCAGTTGCTGTACCATTCAACGTGGTACTGTGTGTGCATGTGTGTGTAACTGGAAAGGCAGGAGTATAGAAAAAAAGCAACACAGTGAAAGCACTGATTATCATGTTAACTAAGTAAATATGTCATTTTTGCAAGAGGGGAGTAATTTGAGGTTTAATTACGAAAGGAGAGAACCACCTGAAAGGAAGGAACCTTTTCTTCAGCTCTTTTTAAACTTCCTTTTGTCAGCATAAAGAAAACAATTTCCCAGTTTGAGCAAGTGCTACATAAGATACTCTGCCATTAGGGCTCTTTCAGGGACAAGGTTAATTATTAGGTAAGTTTTAAGATAGCTTTCTCATCTTTCTCAGTATCTATTTATCTATCTATATATGCAAAAGGAAACAATGCTGTAGAAATCACTGAGGAAGAAAGAATAATGATTAATCACCAAGAAAAAAAATATAACTGAAAAAAAAGGCAGAATGACTTTTGGACGCTGAGTAAGAACATTTTCTATGTTGCTTCTTTATTGGAAGAGTTTACAGAAACGTATATGCATGTAAGTTGTTCCTACTTGAGTAATTCTCTTGATTGCAGTCTGTATAGATACAGAGAATGGGAAGAATAGGCCTGTTATCCTGAATTGATAGTGCTGGGCAAAAGGAGAGAGTTGTGCATCTCCTTAAGGCAATTAGCATCTATTAAGAAAACACGGCTGTTCTGCCTTTTTCACATGGACTAAAGAGCCACACGCACTTTTGATGAAAAATAGAGCACATGTGCAGGAACAATGGAGTTGCAGAGGACATATTCCATAGTTGTATTTGCTTGTTTTCCTCCAGGATTCCAAAACACATTTTCTACACTGATGATTTAAGGAACCCTTTTCTTTAGCACTGCCTTCCCTTCAAATTAGTGTGTCTATAAAAATTAAGAATTTGACTCAAAAATATGACTCTACATTTGTTGTGTTAGCATATCCTGTAATATTTCACACTAAGGGATGAGTATTACTTGCAAAGAAGAGGAAAGAAAACTAGATCTCAAGGTTTTCTTTTCTTTCTTTTTTTTTTTTTTTTGTTTATTCTGAATTTGGGCTTTACATTTTGTCGTAGAAATAATATTAAAAAGAGAGCTGTACAATATAATGTTAAAAATCCCATTATAGTTAATACATTTAGTTGTGCATTTAAATGTGTTCATATGAGATCCATTAAATCATTTTATAATGACAACATTCTTTTCCTCTGTTTATTGTCAGTGTATAATAGCTTTGTCTTCTATTTGGCACACCTTTTAAGACATGTTTGATCAACTATTTTAGTGCATATTTGTTCCAAGGTGTGATTTGAAAGTAAAGCACTTGGCATAGCAATATAGAACTCACTTCAGAGTCACATCTCAGAGTTCAGGTTTTAGGAACAAATGTCCTTAATGTTTTTTTTAACTTACTATAAGCTTAAATTACCTGAATTCTTTTAATGTATTGTGATCTGACTACATCTTGAGTTGATACCACTGAGCAAGAGGAGAGAACTGAGTTGCAGCTGAGGGCAGTCAGCATCTCTTAGGAAAATATGGCTGCTCTGCATTCTCCACACACAAAAATGGGAGCCATGGATGCTTTTGGTGAAAGCACAGAGCACGTGCACAAACCCGGGCGTTGTGGAGGATATATTTCATAGTCATATTTGTTTGTCTTTACCCAGAATTCTGAAACATACACCAAATAAAAGACTATTCAGTCTCTTCAATATTTAATCCAAGATGCAAAGATCCCTTCTGGCACATTTGTTTCTTAGCGTTTCCTTTAAGATTGGGGAGAAAGGAGGTGCAGCCCTGTACTGCAATCTGGCTTGAAAGTATTGCAGCCTACAGCCAGCTTCTGGTAATTGGCACCACCTCTTTATTTCTATTAGATTTGTTTTGCAGTGAAATTTCTAGGTAAATACAATATTTTAACAAGCATAGTTGTGATGGTAAATATCAATATAAGCAATGCTATGATAATTTTCTAATTGTAATCACTCTTGGTTACATGAACACCCCCTCCTTCCCATGGAATCTGTTGTCTTTAGATCTCATCAGATGTTTGTAATTTGGAGGAAACAGCTCTTCTTGTGATATTAAAAAAAAATGCAGCATTTGACAGCTTTTTATTAGAGAAGGGAAATGCTTGCTCTATAAGGAAGACTGCTTTTAAACATACTACTACATGGGTTTTATTAGAAACATGGTATTTTATCATATTTTTTCTTGTAAAATCTAAACACTTAGTATCTGATATTGTAATAATTTGATTATTGAAATCATCTTGATGTGTTGCTTGGAATTGGATCAGCAATATTGTAGTCAAATGAGGAGATGTATTATACATGATTAGTTAGGTCAGCTGAATACATCTCAGCCTTACAGTTTTTGCAGTCATCTTGACTAGTGTCATAATATTTTCCATCACCTCTCCCAAGGCACATTTAGCACCTTCTTTTTTTTCTCCTATCACAAAAAGAAATTCTCAATTACAGCTTTAAAGCAAACAGACAACTGCAATCCACCCATTTCCTAAAGCCCTATTATCCCTGAGGCACCTGAAACAAAAACATATTGATACTAATTATATAGCAGAAAGCAATCAAGAAAAATCTTCTTATCCCCAACTCTCCCTTCTCCCCTTACTCCTACAATCAATGTGCTTCAAAACAGAACAGCTTGAGTTGGCTGCAAGCGGGGAGGGAGACACTCTGATAGCACCAGCTGCCTCCTTTGTGCCCTTGTCCCCAGGAGTCTTTTCTGGTATCTTCTCCTCACAGCCCTCTTCTTGTTCACCTGCGATAAGTGTAATCTCTCCTCCGCAGCGCCCCGTGCTCCCAGGGTACTGATTTCTTCACTGAACAGGCAAGCGGCAGCAGAAGAGGTGTTGTTCACAGAGGTCCAGCCTCCTTTCCCATCTCGGGCACCTGTACTGAAATGATGAGTTGCCGCGGGCAAGTCGGCGTGATGCGGTGCCCAAAGCGGCGCGGGTGAGAGCCGCGAGCTGCCGGCGCGGGACGCAGCTCCCGGCCTGTGCGCCGCTCTGCTGGATCATTCTGCGTCCCCTGGGGTCTCCCCGTCCTTACGAGCTGCGGCCCCTGTACTGGCAACGTGGAAAGCAGACTGGCTTAGGAAAAGGCAAGGAGTTACGGCACAAGAGCAGGATCCAAAATCACGTGAACCTGTCGTTCCTGTATTGCAGTGTGCTCACCAATTGCAGTTGCTACGCTCACCTGCCCAAGCTGAACCATGGGACCTCTTCCTCTGCATGTTGGGCACACTCCAGTTTATCCTTTTGGCGTGCTATTTTCTTTGGCTTGCTCAGGAGTAGTGGGAAAAGAGCTTGCTTGTATAACATGCTCTGCTGTAAGACCCCCTGAGAGCTGCTATTTTTATCCCTACAAAGTCAGAGGTTTTCTGGTAGAACACAGAAATGTTGTTTTTTTATCATGGTGGTCCACATGACTGATCAAGATGACAAGAACGGCATGTACAGGCATTTATAGGTGGGAGACAAAAAAAAACCTCTGTAGCCTACTTTGGAATACTGCTTGATTTGCTTACAGAGGTCGAAAAAATGTTGGTTCTGCCACACTTACCCAAAGCATAGAGAAATCATGGGATAAGAAATAAAAGTATAGCAATTTGACGATACGTATAATAATCTTGACAGAAATCATTAAAGTAAATGATCATTTTTGTAAACCCTGTTGCATATGGTCAACTCGTACAAAATAATGCCTCGACATATTAACATATTTATTTCCATTTCCATTTTCAACAGATAAAATATCATTCTTCTGCACAAAAATCAATAAAATGTAAGTGAAGAAAATCTTCCGTAATTTATTTCCAAAATGACTGACTTCTACAAACCCAAACTGTGGTTAATTGTTGTTTTTTAATGCCTTTTTCTATTTACCTACAGCATGTGAAACATCCGTAAGAGCACTGCAGGGGAGAATTGCTTGACTTTGCATGAAGCAGATTCAGTGCAATGGCTCATCAGGCTCCCCATGTTCCTTCTGGAAGGGCAAGTCATCCAAATGAATCAAAGATGGTAATCAAAATAACAGAACAAAAACCCAAACATAAGCAAGGCCGGAGATTAGGAGAAAGTAAAGAAAAGAGACTATTCTACACCTATTTGTCTTTGTAGGTGCAGCACTAACGACAGAACCAATCATCCTGATGAAAAAAATTTCACTCTGACATTGATGATGTGGGTCTCTTAATAAATGAATGCAAATATTTAAGAAATTCTTATTAGGAACTAAACTTTTTTTTCCCTAATAAACTGGATGGAGATGGAGATGTGAGTATTTACACCTCTATTTTGCCCTTTCTTCCTGTATAAGAATGATTTTGCATAGAATGCAGCAACTTAACATGAGTGTAAATAGTAGAATGTTTTGAAGTGTCTGAAGATTTTCTCACTAGAAGTGCGACAAATCCCCGTATCATAGAAGGAATGTGTGTGCTATAGCACAGATTCTTAAATTTCATACAAAATAGTGGCTTTTCCTTGAAGTAAGAGAGACTTGGCAGCTCTGCTGTGTAATGAGGGGCGTTGGGGAAGAGGTCTGAGAAGCAGCTTGTTCTAAAATAATACGTGCAGATTTCATGTTCTACAGTCTGTAGCAGCACACTGATCTTTGGTTGGGTACACTGGTGAGACTGCTTGCCTTACACTTCCAAGCTGTGTAAAGAAAGCAAGGAAAGAAGAGCAAAGGCAATTAAGAAAATGTTATAGCAGTGAGAAGCATGTGTGTTGCTAATCTGAGTTGTGGTTTGAAAACACAGAATTCTAGAAATGTGGGGAAATTGAGATATGAACTTTTTTTTTCTCCTTTGGCGCTGCTTTATGAAAGGAAGAGAAGGAGACTGGGAAAGGATGGGTTGTGGTTGCTGTTGTTTTTATGCTCCCAAGGTCCTGCTGTCCAAAAGGAAAGAGAGGAGCAAGCAATCCATTCTTTGCACACCTTTTGCATGTTTCTAGGTATCTGGAAGATGCTTGTTTCATCTGTGATTAAAATCAGTCCTTACAGTACTTGGGTGTTTCTAGGAGAAAATCTGCTACAGAAAAAGGCCCAAATAATAATAATAAGCTGTAAATAACAACCTTTGCATATCGTTAATGTCCTTCTTCCCAGTTTCTCAAACTTTATTAAAACATTCCTCAGAGATGTCTTCCTGCATAATTAACAAAATACTAACCTATGTTCATTATTACATTTAATTTTTACTTCTGCATTTTGTTATTATACTTTATTTTTACTTCCTAAGCTGTAATGCTTCATTATTCTCACATTTTTTTTGAAAGAATTTGTTTCTGTCAAATATTCAAAGATATTTCTGAACTATATTTATAAAACATGACATTCAGAAATCCTTCGATCAAGTTGTTTTCGTTTATCATATTGCTTGTGATTAGAAGTCTTTAATTAGCTCCATAGCTCTAACTGTTAAGATGATGTAAAACTACTTGTTTGTCTTTTTTCTTTTTTTTTTTTTTTACTATTTTCCCTGCAAACCTTGCATGGCTTACGAATATGGTATATCTTCACCCAACAGTTACATCATAACGTAAAGCTTACAAATTTGATAGAACCTTGGAAAAACACTGTGTCATAAATCGCTTTTAACCCTGCTTGCTGGTTTCACTGCTTTCAGTGGCTTTATCTAAAATCAAAAGGTTTGATAACCTCTGCAGAATCACAGAAGGGCTCCTAGCGTAGCCTGCCAGCAGAGCTTTGCATCCTTCTTAGAAGACCACTAGCAAATGGAGTTTCTGCCTATCACTTTCCTCATATTGTAGTGATCTGAGGTGCAACATCTATATCAAAATCTCTTTGTGAGTCATACCCAGAAACCTGCTCCTTTCTTTTGCAGAGGATACCCTGTAGAGTGGATGGTGTCTCTGTGGGGGACTAAATTCAGGAGTCATCCTCTTTTTTTCTGGGCATGGGAGAGGTGTGTATGGAGGATTACTTCTACCTTAAGTGTGCGAGAGGAAAATCCTCGCAGATTTTCTAGACCGTAGAATTTACAGAAACATAAAAATATGAGCTGGGCAAGGGATCTGTGAAGACTGTCTGGTCCAACCTTCTGCTGAAAGCAGGGCCTTAGATTTGGGTAACCAGGACTATGTCAAGCCAAATCTCAAACATTCCTACCGAGGAAGTTTCAACCACTTTTCTGGTGTTTTCATTGAGAAGAAATTTTTACTATACCCAGACAGAACTACTCAGAAGCAACTTGTGCCGCATGCCTATTTCTTTCCCCTATCACTATTCATCCTTGTGAAGAGAGTCTTCTCCATAGCTAATGGTATTTCCATACGCTTCTTAGTGGAGCATTCGGTCTCATCCTTGCTTGCTTTATGTTTGACCTTACTGGGCCAGGCTTCCTGCTGTTCTCAAGCTCGTGTCCTGCTCCATTAATTTTTTTATATACTTCTGTAAGCTTACTCAGTTTGCTGGAGTTTTTATCTTTTGACTCAGTTTAATGTTCAGATCAGGTTCAAAGATGTGATATAAGCAGTTCTTACGCAGGAGGTCTTATATATGAGAGAAGCTTGAAAAAAAAGTCAGTAATACTAATGGCTTCGGTAATTAATACCTATGCAGAGTTTCAGAAGGATACAGATCTCACGCCTTAAAACTCCTATTTTATTAAAGAAATCTCAAAGGAATTTTTCATGAATATCAACATAAGGTTTTAATTCTGCTAATGTGGAATGACTTCAAGTTACGTATTTTGAACAAAAAAAAAACAAACTTTCACAAACTTTCTGGCAATTCAAATTAAAAGTAACTTCTGATTTTGGGCTTGTTTAGCTCTCTTGTCTTTAGAGAACTAGGATGTGAAAAAAGTGGATGGGAAAGGCCTAAATCTGAACAAATCTCTCATGTAGATACTGTGAGTACAGTGTCAAAATATTTTACATCTGTTTAGGCAGGACTTACCTAAGATAAATTGCTACAAATACTTTCATTGTAATGCAGTGTCCACACAATGCTCATTGTCCCAATTTAGCAAAAAACAGGTTTTGCTAGTTTTTCAAAAGTGCAAGTTGACAGAAAATGTGTCACTAGAAAGGTCCCAAATTTTAAAAACCTTTTAACTGCCTAATTTTCAAGTGTGTAACATGTGTGCATGTCATGTATGCAATTGTACAAAAACGAATCATTGTTAGTAAACATTATGGGGACGAGTAAATTGTTCAAAACTTGGGATGTGCCAGAATGAGAGTGGAGGTGAAATATTAGTTTGTTCCCTTGCAGGTGCGCATGAAAACAGTCAACGGTCATAGTAATAAAGGTTGCTTTGCCCCCAAATTCCCTGCCTTTTGCAGGCGATAGAATAGATGAGCATCTGCCTACTAATGCTTTTCTCCGTGTCCCACACCTGCCTCCCACCTGCCCTGAGACCCCCTCGGACGGCAGGTCTACCCCTTGCCGGCATCAGTTACCGCCCCAAAAGCCCCGGCTGGAGACACAGGGATTACACCTTCCCTTGCACATCAGCAAAATGGTGGCACGCGGGGGTAATGGTGAGAAACGCATGCTGAATTTGGCAACTTAAGCCCACTCCTGAATTTCCATGACTCTCGGGTACCATTGGCAAAGGGAGGCGCTGCTGCAGGGCGCACGGGCGGCCTGTGCCCGCGGGCCACAGAGTTCACAGCCTTGTTCTCCCGAAAGAAAAGCTGCGGCCTGCTACAGGCCTGAAAAAAGCCCTTCGTATGTAGAATGACAGGGAAAGCAAGGAGGGAACCGGGGCCAGGCACTCACAGTTGAGGCTTTCCTCTGCTCTGCCCCAACAGAGATCCCTTTTCTGTTTCCTTAACTTGCTTCCCAGCCTCCTGAGGCCAGGAGAGAGACTGCGGATGCCGTTTTGAGGCTGCAGAGGCTCTGCACTCCCCTTAGCGCGAGGCCACCTTCAGTATCAGGGCACTTCTTCCTCGCATAGAGCGGGCGAGGAGGAAGCGTGTCTGTCAGGAACCTGCACGGACACCTGCCCCGTGCAGCAGGGAGCTCCCCGGCACTAAGGGGTGCGTTTCGGGGGTCAGGCTTCCCTGACGCACACGGGCGCCTTTAAGTTCGCCCCATGCGAGGGCTGCCGGCGCGCAGCCTGACTCACTGTCAGCGGCGGGGCTCGAACCCGCGGCGCTCGGCGCTGCC
>VZSV01000102.1:1173508-1204920 GCA_013398735.1 Nothocercus julius
CTCGCACGGGGCGCGCGGCCGCCAGGGGGCTCGGCGAGCAGAGCTGTCCCGGGACAGCGCCGGCCGCCCCGGCCCGGCTGCCCGGCCTGAGTAGCGGCGTCAAGTCAACAGCGATTTTCTGGCTCGGGTCAATTGCTGTTCTTGAGGTATTCTGCTGTACTTAACAACAAGCAAACAAAAAAACCCCTTTAGTTACAAGTAAAGTTACTTGTAACCTTTAGTTACAAGTAGTCCCAGTAACACTGGAAGTTACATATTCAACTGTAAAGATTTCTTCTTTTCCTTTACCTGTGTTTATTCCTTTAGCTGTGTTTATTAATAATTTGAAGGAGGCACAATTTTTTTTTTTTTCCTGAGAATTCTTAGCCTAAAGGTTAGTGTATGGCCTAATGGTTAGTGTAAAGGTGGAATATTCTTTTTGTTTGTTTGTTTGTTTTCCTCCATTTATTTTAGAAAGTATTCTTGAGAGTATTACATTTTACAGGCTGTTCTTTGAATCCTCTCATCGCTTCGTTATTTTTGTGGGTCTTTAATAGAATATTTAAGGTAAAGAAAAAAAAAAAGAGTTCTAAAATCCTGGCAGGAAGCTGTGAAGCAACTGTAGTAAAATTATTTTGAATATGAAAGTTCACTGTGCTTTTTTCCATGTGGAAGTTAAATAATTACTCCTTGGCTATTTCTGGATCTTAGATTTTATGATAAATTGGAATTATTTCTTAAGTTTGAGTTACTATTCAGATGCATTTTTGTAGTTCTGAATCCGTTGGTATGCTAGCATAGCAGAAGAATATTTGCATTTTAAAAAGTAAAAGCAACTGCCTACGTGTGCAATATTGGACATGTATGTATTTTTTCATCTTGGCATTAATCTGTGTAAATTTGCCAATTATGGATAATATTTGCTGCTTACCATATGGCTTTTAAGTTGCTTATTACATAATTCAAAAAGAAGCGGGTAACAGGTATTCTCATTTTACACGGGTGGAAGTTGGAGGGAAGACTTTTTTTTAAACAAGGTCAAATTACTATTTGAATTAAAGTCTTAAAACTTCTAGTGTCAGGTTCTAGATCCTATGTTGTGTTTCCTCATTAACTAAAATAACACAATAATGATACACGGATTGGGGAACTTACTGTAGTTGCCGTGTTCAGGATTTTAATCTTTTCTGGCAAATACGTTCTAACTATTTCTATGCCTACCTTGATTCCTCTCTCCTCATCGCCTTCATTTTATTTCTTTTATTTTTATCAGTTAGGTGTTGGATGGCCTTTGCAATATTTATGGGTTCCCTTGTGTGTGTGTTTTTTTTTTTATTTCCCTCAATAACTTTGTAAATAACAGTCTCAGTCATACTCTCAGATAGTCTCACACTAAAGAACTTCTGTGAGCAGTATGGCTGTCTTGAGTAGAAGGTTATCCTGTGGAAAAGGGTTTAAGTTTTCTCTTTTTCTCCCCTAAGATTTATTTGTTTTGTCTTTAAAATAAAGGCTTTGTATCTATATTGAGTGCTTTCACGAATTTGAAAATCTGGAGATAGATAACTTGAGCCCTAAGTTCAGACTTGCGTAGTGATGATAACTGGAGTTATCATCACTACGCAGTTCATCTGTGTATTGTATCTTGATACAATTTGTGTAAACTTTTTTTTTCCTTTTTTTGGCTAATCGTAACGATCATAACAGATGCTCCTGGAATATAGACTTACAGGTGAGGAATGATGTTCTGAGATGAGATACAAAGTTTAGGCCTTGATTTAATTCTGGGTATAGTACACTGGAGGTCCTACTCAAACTATTAATAGGAGAAATTTGGTAAATTTATTGAGAGCTAAGAATGTATAATGTGTTGCACTGATTTGTAGTATCAAGTTGGACAATCTTTTTTTCTCTTATCAGTTTATGTTGCTTTATTATGTCAAAAATTATCGAGGTTACACAACTCCTCTAAAAATGATAGTTGACTATCATAACCACATTGGAAACAAATAAAAATGGGGGTAATCCGTTCTTATCTCCCGTTTAGTTAAGCACAAGTGATCATGGTACCACTGAGACTTTTCTTGTTACTGCTTAGTTGAGCTCATTTGCTGATAATCACTTTGAATTTATTTTTCATCTTGTTGGCTGATGCCTGCAGAATTTTATCAGGGAATATTGCATTAAAACATTTTTATATTTTTAAAATGTAGATCTTATTTTTAATAACATTAAGTACAGCTACTTTGCTAAGGTTATCAGCACTTATGAATGCAAGCTCAGTGACTTCTAGTAAAGATGACTGGAAATGTAAAGTGACTGAACCTCAACGGATTTTGGTGAATTATGTTTTTGGATAGACGGCATTAGTATGTGCTAGATTTGGTTTTGTTTCTAAAAAAGATTTTTGACGTGAAGAAAACATGAACATTATGCTTGAAAAAGATTTAAAAACACAATTTTTTTGTTGTTATTCTTAATCAAATTTTAAAAATTTAAATTATGTTTTGATGCTGCAGTTACTGATGTGGGTTTTGGAGTCCAGATACCTTATTAAGTACTTTCTGATTCCAAGTTTCCGTTCTTAGAAAGTATGAAGTAAGGAATGACAGTATATGTACTTACTGTCAGGAGTAACCTGAATCTGAAGTTATATCTTCATTGGAATCAAGATTCTTGATACTTGAATATGCTGTACATTCAAAAAACATCCTCCAAACCATTTTAGTGATACCTAATGTGTTCAGTTTGACTTTGGGATCCACATCAGAGATCTCAGTGTTTTTTCAGTTGCTGTATTCACATAACATGCAAAGCAGATTGGGATGTGACAGGTATCTTTTTTTCATGTGTGTTTTTCTTTGCTTGGAGGGTTTGCAGTGACCAACTAATGTACAAATGCTGGCACAAAAGTCTGATAATTGAAACTAACCTTGAGAAATAGTGGTCCCTGACTGAAAATTTGCCTGGGCAACAATGAAGAGTGAGTAAAGGACTGTAGGAAATGTTTCCCTTTCCCTGGCAGCATTGTTTTCAGGTTCTTAATTTGTTATAGACACAAGCCGTTCTGGAGTGTTGTGGACATATGCTTGATCTGTGTTGGGTCTACTGATGGTAAATATGTTGAGGTTCAGAAAGCAATTTCAGAAAGTCATCAAAATGATGGTTTTGGAGTATCAGAAAATTTCTGACTTCCTTTGTTATAAATGCAGCTGCAAGTTTCTGTGCAACCTCAAGAACTAAGTGATAGCTGATGCCATTTTTATGCTTATTAGTTGCTTATATATGGTGTCCTGTGCTAGCATTTAGAATTTTGCTCAGAGGAGAGATTTTGAGTGGTGTGTTTCAAAGTAGGGTTTTCCTCTGGCCTCTGCAAATTCTGCCAGTTAATCTTGTGGGGCTTGTCTTTTAGCTTTAGCTTGTAGTAAAGCCTGTGCTGCAGGATGGTAGTTTCCCTCCTGGTGCACACTTGCAGGTAGTGGCCCTTCTCTGTCTGCTCTTTCACGTAATCTCCAGAACATGCCTTTCCCCACTTAAAAGTGGTTTAATCCAGGACAAGTGCCTTAAGTTTCTTTTCTGCTTTTTAACATGTGTGTCATTGGTCTGGCATTCCAAGTTTGGCTTGTGGGTGCAAACTTGAAAATGGAACTGGTAGAAACTCTCTTTTTCATTACTTTATCTCAGCATCCCTATGATAAAATCAGAATTTATCAGGCCTATGCTGATATGTTTGTATCCTAGTTGAAAGTTCACCATATTCAAATGTAACTTTGCTGTCAATTTCCAATTTATAAATGCTTTACTGCTGGTAACAGGGTTTTGAGGTAGAAGTAATTACACTTTTTAGTAGTAAGATTTAATGTTTGGACAAATACTCACTTTATATGTTTTGTGCATCCTGAGACTAAACTGATAGAAGTAAATTCTAGGTACTCTAGAGTTAAAACCTTCTCTACAAGTGATCTTTTTTTTTCTTCTTTTTTAATCTCATTTTTATTTGCATTATCTGAGGCACTGTATTCATTTTTTTTTTTTCAGAAGAGGCTTCTGCAACTTCTTATTAAAATACTAAGTTTAATTCATGAAATTACAGTTAGTAAGTAATAGTTTTGTTATAAAGTTAAAAGAAAGATACAGCTTAGGCTTTTAGTTCTGATTGATGTGACAGGTCTAAGGTTGTGATTCTGATGCTTAACTGTAACTTCTTTGATTGTTGGGTGAACTTCCACAATTTTTAAGTTACTAATGGATCTTGTTGTTTGTTTTTTAGATCACTTGATCTAAAGTCTCTGGTTTATTGAGGGACACATTTTAAATGACATCACTGCAGGAAAACTGCAGAAGGATAATGAACTTACTTGCACCTTCTTTTTCTAAGGGTAAATTTGGGCTTTGGATATTCACAAGCTTGTGCTTAAGAGGGCGAGGTAGGTGAATGAGTACTGGTAAATAACACACTAAGTTCTGAAATTTCAAAGCCCATAGAGATAAGGTCATGGCAAGATTTTAGAAATTCAGAGATTCTTTTTGCAGTTGTGGTGTATGGTTTTTGTATTCTGAAGTTCTTTTCAATCCTCAATTGAAAATTCTTTTCCTCGTTCCGCCATTGAAGTTCTTTTCAATGCTTTCAATTCAATAAAGTGAGGAAAGGCTTAGATTATTTTGAATTTTGTTTTTTCCTTCCCATGTCCTGGTAACACTGTGGTGCAGTTAAGCATGTTTAAAGTAAGATAATGGAAATAGCATGAATTTCTTGTGTATGTATTTTGTAACGATATCAAATTATATAGTACCGTAAAATTGGTGGCATACCGGAAGGAAGGATCTTCTTTAGCTACTTGATGTGACAATGCAGTGAATGTGACAGCATTGTGAAGTCATGTATTTGCCAGGTTTATTACTTAGGTAAATTATATTTCATTCCGTGCAAAGTAGAAAACATTTAAAGGAAAAAAAATCAACTTATTTTCAAACATCTTTAACTGTTGAAACTTCCATTATATTGAAAACCTTTTGTATCAGAAATCTTATGAGGCTGACACTTCTGGTTTTTTATATCTCTCTCCCTTCCCTCCCCCACCCTGCCCTTCTTTTTGTGTCCCATTTCACCTTAATCTTTGATTCTTTGTATTTTTGTATTAAACTGTATCCGTTTGACTAAACACTTGCTGCTGGCGGAGGAATAACCTTTGCTGTGTGAGGATGCCAGGGTATCTGAATGTGCAAATTTTTCCTGATGGACTAGTTCCAATTTGTAACATCTTCCAGACTAAATATTGTGGATGAAGATTTTGTTTTCCAGTTTAGTCTATGTCAAATATGTTGCTTTATGAAAACAGTTTATAGTAGAAATGCTACCTAAACTTCTCATTTTAGTAGTTTGAATGACGCTGTGATAGTAAGCTTTACTTTAGAAGGAAAAGGAAACAGTGGATTTATGTATAATACATATGCTGCTTGGGAAGGGTTTGTTTTCTTGCTAGGTAGTTTAGCTCTCAGAGTGACTTTCTGTTAGCTCTAAAATCTCTGTCTTAAGAAGGTAAAAAAACATTCAAATATAAGTTCTTTCTATGAATATGTCCTTGTAAGCCTTTTTCTTTAAAAAAGAGAATTATTCCTAAAACACAAAAGTTTCACTTTTTTTAATATACAAACTCTCTCAAGTCTAAAAATAAGGCTGAGTTTACTTTCACCTTCATTTTGCAGTGAAATTCATACTTCTTGGTATAAGCAGTATTTAGTTTTCTTGGCTATGGTATTTCTATACCAAAAAGCAATTTTTTAAAAGATGTATGTATTTTTAGCTCAAAAAATTTCATTACCGAGATTCTTGTTTAAGTATTTCGGTTCTGCTCAGAACTTGTTTTTTTGTTTCCCGTTTTTAATAGACTGTTAGAAAGCTCTGTTCAGCAGGCATCGATTCTGTGTAAGATTATGAAAGTCTTCATTACTTTTATCTCTTATTATAACTTTTAGTGATACAAATACTTTTACTGCAGCATGACTTATTTTAAACTCAGATTAGTTTTTAAAAAACATGAATTAGTTTGGCAAGTATTAAAGTAGTTTTTGAGAGAGTTTTGCATGACAGATTTTATGATCTTTTTTAAAATGAAAGATGATAGTACAGAACAGTTCTCATTGAATTGTTACCAAGGTGTTCCTTAGAGTGACAAAAATGAAAGCAAAATTTGTAATAAGACCAAAGTATTGAAACTAAAACTCTGGTTTGATGCACCATCACAATGTTTTCCTTCACATCTCAGTTACTTACAGATGCATGTGTTTAGATGCATTTATCTTGTGCCTGTATACTCCATACGTGTAAAAATGTTAAGCACAATCTGTACCTTCCATTTATAGTTATGTATGACAGCTCTCTTTTCATCAAGAAAATGGGGGGGGGGGAGTTATTTTGCATATAACATGATTTTTCTGAAAAAGTAAATATCTCTGCTTTTGCTGTATGTATGCACTATATTCAGGAAAAAAGACTTAGTAGTAATCTTTGTACCAGATGATGGCATCAGTAAAAATGTGACCTTGTAATTCTATGAAAATTTGAGTAGAGCTATGTTAGTTTTAGAGATAAGCTAGAGCTTTTGCTTTTCCTAGATGCAATAGGAATGGTACGATGCTGCAGACTTAAAGTTTCAGAATTTAGGTGTTACTTTTATCTTCTGTGTCTGTGTTATTCTTTAAGTCAGGCTTGAGAATTTTCTTTAAACGCGATTTAACGTTAATATACAAACACAATAATTCACTTTTGCAAATAGGAACAGACTGAGTCACATTGTCAACTTCCTGGTTTTGCAGCTTGTGATTTTTTTAAAGTTTCTTTATTGAAACCTAAAACCAACAATTGTACATACAAGTAGCTATTCATACCAGTAAGTGTGTTATTCAGGGAAGCTATGTACATGAGTGAGTTTTGAGGCTTTTGTATTGTATTTATTCTTGGTAAGAATCAACTGTCATGAATTTTCACTTGTATTTCATTACTGGTAATAAGAATTCTGTAAAGTATTCTGCTCTCTAATGTCTAGTGCCCATAAGCTATGAAGGAAAGCAGTATTTTTTTTTTCTCCCAAAAATACTTTATTCCGGTAGGTGATGGCTGTGTCTAAAAGTTGCTTATTTTTTAACTTACAATAGAAATAACATTAACCTGCATGAAATCCAAATTCAAGATCTATTGAAGTAGTTGTGGGAATTCTCAGCTGAATACAGCTTCAGTGTAACCAAGCTAAAAAATCTTATTTATCTTGAATATTAGAGGGAAGTTTCTCAGGATTTTTTTTAATAATATTTTCATTTTTATTTTCTGTAGGAAGATGACTTTCCCCATCCTGAATATTTGAGATTATCTCCATGATGAGCAGAAGCAAGAAAAACTGACAGGTCTTTCTGGAACTCTGGATATACAACTTCAATTTGTAGGAACTCTTCCATAATGAAAACCTCATACAGTTACCTTGATGATAGCAGAAGGATGAGAGGAAAGTTATGATGGCAAAAAACAAAGAGCCACGTCCCCCATCTTATGCTATTAGTGTTGTTGGACTATCTGGAACTGAAAAGGATAAAGGTAACTGTGGCGTCGGCAAGTCGTGTTTGTGCAATAGATTCGTTCGTTCAAAAGCAGATGACTATTACCCTGAGCATACCTCTGTGCTTAGCACAATTGACTTTGGAGGAAGAGTTGTTAACAATGATCACTTTTTGTACTGGGGTGACGTAACGCAAAGTGGCGAGGATGGAATAGAATGCAGAATTCAGGTCATTGAACAGACCGAGTTCATTGATGATCAGACTTTCTTGCCTCATCGGAGTACGAATTTACAGCCGTATATAAAACGTGCAGCTGCCTCCAAATTGCAGTCAGCAGAAAAACTAATGTACATTTGCACAGATCAGCTAGGCTTGGAGCAAGACTTCGAGCAAAAACAAATGCCTGAAGGGAAATTAAACATAGATGGTTTTTTATTGTGCATTGATGTCAGCCAAGGATGCAACAGAAAGTTTGATGATCAACTTAAATTTGTTAATAATCTCTATATCCAACTATCAAAATCTAAAAAACCCATCATAATAGCAGCAACAAAATGTGATGAATGTGTGGATCATTATCTGCGAGAAGTTCAGGCGTTTGCATCAAATAAAAAGAACCTTGTGGTAGTAGAAACATCTGCAAGATTCAATGTTAATGTTGAAACATGTTTTACTGCATTGGTACAAATGATGGATAAAACTCGTGGTAAACCTAAAATAATACCCTATCTGGATGCCTATAAAACTCAAAGACAGCTAGTTGTTACTGCAACAGATAAATTTGAAAAGCTTGTTCAAACTGTGAGAGACTATCATGCAACCTGGAAAACTGTTAGTAATAAACTGAAAAATCATCCCGATTATGAGGAGTACATAAACTTGGAAGGAACAAAAAAGGCCAAAAATACATTTTCCAAGCACATAGAGCAACTTAAGCAGGAACATATTAGAAAAAGAAGAGAGGAATACATTAACGCATTGCCAAGAGCTCTGAATAATCTTCTCTCAAATCTCGATGAGATTGAACACTTGAGCTGGTCAGAAGCCTTGAAGTTAATAGAGAAGAGGCCTGACTTCCAGTCATGTTTTGTGGTGCTTGAAAAAACACCCTGGGATGAAACTGACCATATAGATAAAGTGAATGACAGAAGGATTCCATTTGATCTTCTTACTACACTAGAAGCAGAAAAAGTTTATCAAAACCATGTACAGCATCTTATATCTGAAAAAAGGAGAGTTGAAATGAAGGAGAAGTTCAAAAAAACTCTTGAGAAAATCCAGTTCATTTCACCTGGACAGCCATGGGAAGAAGTTATATGTTTTGTAATGGAGGATGAAGCGTTCAAATACATCACTGACGGAGATAGTAAGGAAGTGTATAGTAGGCATCAGAGGGAGATTGTGGAAAAAGCCAAAGAGGAGTTTCAGGAAATGCTTTTTGAACATTCAGAGCTGTTTTATGACTTGGATCTTAATGCAACACCTAGCTCAGATAAAATGAGTGAGATTCATGCAGTTCTGAGTGAAGAGCCTAGATATAAAGCTTTACAGAAACTTGCACCTGATAGAGAATCTCTTCTGCTTAAACATATAGGATTTGTTTATCACCCAACTAAAGAGACTTGTCTCAGTGGCCAAAATTGCACGGACATTAAAGTAGAGCAATTACTTGCCAACAGTCTTCTGCAACTGGACCATGGCCGCTCAAATTTATACCATGATAGTGCCAATATTGATAAAGTTAATCTTTTCATTTTGGGCAAAGATGGTCTTGCGCAGGAATTGGCAAATGAAATTCGCACACAGTCCACTGATGATGAGTATGCCTTAGACGGAAAAATATATGAACTAGATCTTAGGCCAGTTGATGCAAAATCCCCATACCTGTTGACTCAGCTGTGGACCTCTACCTTCAAACCACATGGTTGTTTCTGTGTGTTTAACTCTATTGAATCACTAAATTTTATTGGAGAGTGCATTGGAAAAATAAGGACTGAAGCATCTCAGATAAGAAGAGACAAGTATATGGCTAATCTTTCCTTTACACTAATATTGGCTAATCAGAGGGATAGCATTAGCAAGAATCTACCTATTCTGAGACACCAGGGTCAACAATTGGCCAACAAATTACAGTGTCCTTTTGTAGATGTGCCTGCTGGTACATATCCACGCAAATTTAATGAGGCCCAAATTAAACAAGCTCTGAGGGGAGTCCTTGAAGCAGTTAAACACAATCTTGATGTTGTAAGTCCAGTTCCCACCATTAAAGATCTGTCAGAAGCTGACTTGAGGATTGTAATGTGTGCCATGTGTGGTGATCCATTCAGTGTGGATCTCATTCTTTCACCTTTCCTTGATTCTCACTCCTGTAGTGCTGCTCAAGCTGGCCAGAGTAATTCTTTGATGCTTGATAAAATTATAGGAGAAAAGAGGCGGCGAATACAAATAACTATTTTATCGTACCATTCTTCAATTGGCGTAAGGAAAGACGAGCTCGTTCATGGGTATATACTAGTTTATTCCGCAAAGCGGAAGGCATCCATGGGAATGCTTCGGGCATTTCTTTCTGAGGTTCAGGATACAATTCCAGTCCAGTTAGTGGCTGTTACTGATAGCCAGGCAGACTTCTTTGAGAATGAAGCAATCAAGGAGCTCATGACTGAAGGAGAACACATAGCAACTGAGATTACTGCTAAGTTTACAGCTTTATATTCATTATCTCAATATCATCGTCAGACTGAGGTTTTCACATTGTTCTTTAGTGATGTGTTAGAGAAGAAAAACATGATTGAAAATTCTTACATGTCAGACAGCACGAGGGAATCAACCCATACAAGTGAAGATGTTTTTTCAAGATCACCCAGAGGAAGTTCCCTTGACTATAATTATCCAGATTCAGAGGATGATGCGGAAGGACCACCACCTTATAGTCCAATTGGTGATGATGTACGGTTGCTTCCAACGCCTAGTGACCGTTCAAAGTACCGACTGGACCTGGAAGGAAATGAGTATCCTATTCACAGTACGCCACTCAATTGTCATGACCATGAACGCAACCATAAAGTGCCTCCCCCAATAAAACCGAAACCACTTGTTCCAAAAACAAATGTGAAAAAACTGGACCCCAATCTTCTGAAAACAATTGAGGCAGGCATTGGTAAAAATCCCAGGAAACAGCCTTCTCGAGTGCCCACAGCACCACCAGAAGATATAGACCCATCTGATAATTACGCTGAACCTATTGACACTGTTTTCAAGCATAAAGGCTTTGCAGATGATATCTACGCAGTTCCGGATGATAGTCAGAATCGTATTATAAAAGTTCGAAACTCGATCGTTCTAAATGCTCAAGGTGATGAAGAAAATGGGTATTCTGATAGACTACCTAGAAGCCACGGAGAAAGAAGGCCTTCAAAATACAAATATAAGTCTAAGACACTGTTCAGCAAAGCTAAGTCTTACTATAGGAGAACGCATTCAGATGCAAGTGATGATGAGGCTTTTACCACTTCTAAAACTAAAAGAAAAGGAAGACATCGTGGAAGTGAAGAGGACCCACTTCTTTCACCTGCCGAAACATGGAAGGGTGGCATAGATAACCCTGCTATTACTTCAGATCAAGAATTGGATGATAAAAAAATGAAGAAGAAAGCTCAAAAAACAAAAGAAGAAAAGAAAGTAAGTCAATTTTTGACAAGATGTGGTTAGTTGAGATGTGTTACACTTTTTTCACAGCTTCTGGGGCACTTCTACTGAGACGGGAGGAGTCAAAGTATGTAAGAATTGTGCCTTATTTTGTCTTTAAAATACTGATATAGTGGTGGTTTTTTTTTTTTTGTCCCAGACTTAAGCTATATTTATATATAGTAATAGAAAAATAATATCTCTAATTCTTTTAGTCTTGTTGACTTGATGTAGAGTTCCCAATTCGGCTGTTTCTGCTGAAGCTGTTCTGAAGTAGATCTCACCTTCCCTGCCTAGTTTTATCAACACCTGCCCCTCCCTCTTGGTGGTTTCAGGCTGTTAAAACTTTTTGTAGTGGTGAAGACTTCCAAATGTTAACTATTTTTTCACTCTTCTAGCTATTACTTTTAGATTTTTTTTTAAAAAAATATATACAAGTTATAGTTTATAGCTGATACTTTAAAGTTATTCAGAGAAAATATGACTTTTAGAGGCAGAATAAAAATAACGGAGAAAGCAAATTCAACTTGATAGCTAAATCACTTGGACGCTTGGTGCTTTTAATAGAAGATCTTGTGTGTGTTGCATTGACTTGCGTTATACTTAAGAGCGTATTGCAGAAAGCTCTTTATACAGCAGTTTATACATAATTGTTAGTGTTTTCACACTTTAGTCTTAAGTATGTTAAGCAGTATTCATTTGGAAACAGAATTAGCCTATGTAAATTTTACATTTAGATTTTTATTTTTGAATTACAGTTTTCCAATTTGTAGAAGTTGCTTTAAAGTTTGAACATGGCAAAAGTTTCTCAAGCGGTATTTGTTTTCCTCTTGGAAGAAAATATTTTAAAATGTTAGCTTCAAAGAAAACACATTACCTTGCTGATCTCATTAATCTCCTTCTCTCCCAGTGCTTTCAGACCCCAGTCTTCCAATTTATAAAATAAGGGGTCTAAGGAGATTGGCCCTGGGAATGATGCTGAGAGGCAGGGGATGGATGAAGAGAGTTGAAGTAAGGTGGAAAAAAAATGAAGAGAAGGGGATAGAAGAGTAGCGTGTGCCTGGAAGGGCAGGAATTAGAAAAACAACAGGTCATTTTGCAGTTCCAAGATTAATAGCAGTAGTCTAGCTGGTCCTTTATCAAACATACTTGTACCAAACTTTTTTTGCAACCTAATGTTGGTACTTGAGATGTTATTAAAGGCAGAAATAAGTACTTGGAATTGTTGTGATTTTTGCTATTCAGAAACAAAGATAAAAATGTTTTGGAAAAAAACAATAACAAATCTGTGGCAAGCATACAACACTACTGCCAAAACCCAAAACATTGCTTACTATGAAAAGACATCAGAGAATTTAAAATGGAAGTCTGTAGAGTAAGTGTCCTTTGGCCTGAATTATTAGGTCATTGTTGTTGCTCCAAACCCCTTAAGCATTTGTGTGCTCACATCTCATTCCTCATTCATTTTCTAGAATGCTAATAGGTAGAGCTGGATGAACTGTTCTTGGGTTTTTCAGTTATTGCAGAAATAATTGATCTGAAACGGATACTCTTCAGTACTCCCTAAAAGTCCTCCCGAACTTGTCTGTCTTTGTTGTTGTGCAGCTTCTTGCAATTTCCAGTTCTCCTTTTTCTCATGCTGATTTTTTTTTTGTTGTCTTGTTAACTGAAAACAAGTGGAATAAGACTGTTTCTTATTTCCTGACCAGTGTTTTAGAAGAGGAAGGAAAGATTTGTAATCTCACTAAAGTGAGATTTGTGAATGAGCATGTCTGCAACGGTGTATTGCAGATAAGATCATAACAGTGTATCATACAAGCTTTGATGTTTGTTGTTCTGTACTAGAAGTTGCTCCCTGATGCAACTGTGTGATTGCATGTGCTTCTTTCATATTGCACTTACTGTCATTTGGTCCATGCTTGTTCTCGGTGATATTCAAATGAGGGCATCCTACTATATAGCAATGTGTAGATTTCTAGTAGTCTGTGAGTGGGTGATTGTTTTTCCATGAATTTTCCCTTCGTATTGATGAATGTTGTCCTGTCTCTGTCTCCACTTGTCATGGAAATTTCCAACATGTTGCTATCAAAAACTTTTCTAAAATGAACCCTACTAACACCATCTGAGCATGGTATTTTCTTTGCTTCAAGGAAAAAGAATGTTTTCAAAGGAGAAAGTAGTAAATCACTCTAGCATAATCTAACTTGTCAGAGTAGATCTTTATGCTATTTTATGTTATTGCCATCTTCAAGCATTCTGAAAAACTTGTTCTCTAGCCTTGCATGTACTGCTCATATGTGGAGACTTACTCTGATAGAGAAGTATGTGGAGGGCGAGGAGGAGGAAAGGAAAATCAGGCTGGCTTCATTCATAAGACTTCTTAGCTGAATTGGTGTGTAGTACCTCCCTGTGCTTGAGGTACTAATGTACTTGAAAGCATTGAAGTGCATGTTGTGTGCCAATATTTGTAAAGGTTTTCACTTTGTGATTTTCCTTTTCTTCTACAGAAATGTCTCTGTTAATTTTTCTCACATGGAAGAGAACCTAGTTCTTTGTGCTGTTATTCTTCAAAGAATCTTGCAGATGAAATACATTTTCCAGAGTGAATTCTCCCTTATATAAACATGCTCTGCATGTTTGACTGTTTGTTCTCTTACTGTTGTTCACTAAATGCAGAATACAATGGTCATGTGCAACTTTGCCTCTACTCTTTCATCCTAATTAAACTTTTCCAGCTGAGAGAGATACCTGTGCTTGTTCATGTCCTTGTCCCTTTTTGAAAAGTGCAAATAGGAACTGCAGTCATAAGTATTAGGGTAATGAAGTTCGTTCATTCAGGGGAAAAAAAAAAAAAAAAAATTCTAAAGAGCTCTGGAATAGGGTATTCTAGGGTATTCGTGTGCGCTTGTCCACCCCAGTCTTTTCAGAAGCAGCAGCCCTGGAAATCACACAAGAAGTAATCTTCAGTTTAATTTACTGAGTTTGGAGGTACAGAGCAACAAAAAAGGAAATGCAGGAAATTTCAAGGGATAAAAGAGTAGTGAACATTCCTAAGGGATAAGGATCTTGCTGTGGAAGCCTTCTTATGTCTGAGACAGAAGGAACTTTTTCATACACAATGATAATAAATTGCAGCTCTCTCGCTGCTTATGTGTTGATACCACATATACTCAGGGTGCAGTTCTCAACTGCTTGTTGGCTTTTTCATGGTGCTCCCTGTGTTCTCTCACATGTAAACAAGTTTGGTGAACAGAAACTACATGCATATACACACACACACACACAAACATATATATTTGTGTGTAAAGTATGTGTATATGTGTTTTACAGTTAAGTAACTGAAAGTAATCTTGGACTTTAGTCTTAATTTGTTGCTTCTCTGTACAGCAGATTGTTTTTATTGCCTTTTTGGCCTGGGAATCTCTAATCATGGAGAATAGTTGCAATTATTACCCATTTATTTCATTATTGAATGGAGGACAAAAAGTTTATCTGTCCAATTTAGAGCTGTTTTCTTTGTGAACATTTTTTTTTTTTTTTAATAGGTCATTTGCCTGATTTAGGTTTCTGGGCTTCTCTCTCTCTCTCTCTCTCTCTCTCTCTCTCCCTCCCCTTCATCCTGTTGTATGCAAGGAGAGAATGGAATCTGCACAATTACCTTTTAACTTCCTGGCTTGTCAAGTTTTCAANCCTCCCCCTTACTGCAATATAGTGTGTTTTGTTTTAGTTTTTACACCCCTTACTGCAATATAGTGTGTTTTGTTTTAGTTTTTACAGACCTCTGGGGTTTTTCCTCCCCAGCACACCCAGCATATAAAGAATAGCACATATATTGAATACATTTCAGCAAAGGAGAACATACAACCTCATGTTAAATCTGTGGTCTTTATTTTCCCTTCCTTGTGACTAACGTTTATAAATACTACTTTATAAAGTTTGTAGGAAAAATTAATTTGAAGTACATTTGTAAAAGTAGGAGTTGGATTAGTATGGATATCTCTCACTTTTTTGTATGGAAGAAATTATTCAGTGATCTCCTGAAAACAAATTCTGATGACAGAGATCCTGTAATGAGCATTATAAATTATACGATCAGAAAGAAATCAGTGAGAATTTTTGACAGGCCATTTTAAAATGTTTGTAAATCTTTTAAAAAAAAAAAAAAATGCTTTGCTTGTTTGTTCTTTAGCGAGTATAATTTTATTCACCAAGGTCACGTCATCTTTTATTTCTTCTGTTTCTCTTGCACTTGAAAAAAGCTATTCTAATGAAGCTATTTGTATTGAGAAATTAATTTTAAAGAAAAAAACAACACTTTAAATTGATATGCCTTGTAATCTAGTCATACTGTTTTTCTGAAAGAATGAAGAAAATTGTGCAATAAGGAATTCTGAATGACCTTTTATTTTTCCTTTGTTAGGATGATTTTAAAATGATCATCTAAAATGATTTTAAATTCATTTTAAAACTTAAATTTCAGTGTTACAGAGAAAAAAATGGAGTAGCACTCGGATGAATTCTTAATGTCTCTTACTTGGACACGTTTTAAAACACGTGATATAAGTAGTACAGGTTGAACATCTATTTTACCATGTTTAAACTTGTTAGGTCTCATTATAAATTCAAAGTATGCGAAAACTGTATGTTGAAACTACTACTGAAATAGTGTCAGAAACTTACATACTATGTATTTTTGTCTTGTTTTAAATAAGGCTAAAGTAAGAATGTGACAGATGGAGGATCAACTTGTATTTTTGTGTTCAAGTGTTTTTGTGTAAATAAACTCTGATTGATTTAGCAAATTACTCTCAAAACTTTTACTATGTATTCTAGTGTCTTTTTTTTTTTCCTGAATGGTATGAGAAAAATCAAAATACTTTTTAAGTTTTCATTGGTTTTGCCCTCTTGAAAGTTTTATATTTGTAGTTATCTTATTGGGTGTCTGTAACTTAAAAATTATACTAAAAAGCAGAGCTCTAAAAGTTGCAGCCTGCTTGTGGGGAAGAATAGGACAGTATGGTAGGGACCATCATATGCCTTATAGTCGTAAAATAGTGACTTTTCCCTCATTGACTATAGGGATGACTGAATGCAAATGAAAAAAACGCAGAAACTTTCCCTTGTGTTAAAAGCAGGAGTGAAATGTGTGGCAGGTAGAGGAGGAGTGGCTGAACTTCCCTTGGATAAGCAAATGAGGACAGGAGTTGTGATGGGAAGCAGATGAGAGAAAAGGAGGAGCATCCCTTTTAAACGGAAAGAACTCGCTTGAGTAAGTGGCTCTGCTGCAGTGAGGCTTGGTCATTAGTTTGGAGACTTTGTTAGTTTTCTAAGCTGATTCTGAAAGATAATGCTTAAGTGTGTACTCTCAAGTCTCACAGCTGGCAAGCTCACTAGCCTCAGACTAGTGTCTCCCTGGTGCAAGTGGTGCACCCTGTGGAAGTGGTGGAAATTCTGCTTTAGTGCATCTGACAATTACAGGAAATCAAATTTTACTGAGCCCTGGTGAGGCCACACCTGACTAGGGTACCCAGGTCTGGGCTCCCCAGTGGTGCTCAGTGACAGGACGAGAGAGATGACGGGCACAAACTGAAACGCAGGAGGTTCTGTCTCAGCATGAGGAAAAGTGTTTTTACTGTGAGGGTGGTTGAACAGTTGCCCAGAGATGTTGTGGGATTTCCATCCTTGGAGATATTTAGAAGTGGGACATGGTCTTGGGCAGCCTGCTCGAAGTGACCCTGCTTGGGACCGAGGACTGGACTAGATGATCTCCAAGGCTCCCTTCCACCCTCAGCTGTTGGGTGAAATTTAAATAAAAACTAAGGGCTTTAGCTTTATGGTGTTGGGCTTATGTTTTAATTAACGCAATGAAGCAGTGGCATAGTTGTCATACTTGAACTTGTGCTAGGATTAGCTAACAAAACCTTTGTGCTGATTCTTGGTGCCTGGCTTGATGGCTATTAGCACTTAATGACTATTAGCACTTCGCTGTTTTGATTTAGGAGGAGCTTATAAAACTGTCTTTGACTGTGCCCAAATTAGTGCTCCCTATATTCGGTATTAGTGTGATGTGCAGAGTGGGTGTATTCAACTGAACTGTCTGAACTAAAAATACCATTAACAAAATCATAATCTCTCCACCAAAATTTAGAATATTTGAAATATTTTAACTTTTTTCAGGTATTCCTTGACTAATTGTTTAATATTGAACAGTGTTTTTTTTAAATATTGTTTCCTCTAAGAAATGATGATCTAAGCAATAAAAGTAACTTTTAAAACTTTTGCACTAATAAAGTTTAAGCTTTTTGTTATCTTGACAAGCTGATTCAAAAATGTTGTGCTGTGATTGATGGAATAGAACAGCTGACTGCTCTTTTCCCAGGGCACAGGAGAGGTACTGAAAGCTAGCTTTCACGAAAGTTTATTTTTGGCAGAAATAAGAGCTGGGCTTCTTTCTGAAGCCGATTGAACAACTTGACAAAAAGCAGGTCTTTGGCACAGTAGTGTGTCTTTGTGTTCAGAGCTAGCTATTCACTTATGAAGTCTAGACATACATCTTCAAGTATGAAAATCTTGAATTGGGAAATGATATATTTTTAAAATACTTTTAAAAAAATTCTTTTAGGTCTTCAAAGTTGTATTATTAATTTGTAACAGTGTATTTTGTGAAGTGCAAATTGCATGATTCAAGGCAACCATAGGATTTATATATCATAGGAGAGTTTATCCACCCTCATGTACAAGAAAATAAAGGAAATAGTGAGAGAGGGGGAGAGAGAGAGAGAACATACTGGACGAGAGAGGTAACATCAATACATAACGGCAAATAGTAAATAAATTAATTATTGTAGCTTTATGTCTGTCTTGAGAAGGTCTGATTTTATGTTTATGGAGAGTTGTTCTCAAAGTTTATTCTTCATAAATTTTTTCATAAAGTTTTCATCTCTTTTCCTGCTCCCTAATTTTATGTGAGTTATGGCTTTCTCTTTTTTATTCTTTAGACAAGTTTTCAGTTTCCAGATTGTAGATCAAATTGACAGTTTCAGATCTACAGTTCCTCCAGAACTTCCTTTTTTGAGGATGCATAATGTCACATTTGATTTCTCAGTGCTTTAAACCTATTCTTCTAAATATAGGACAATCATTAGAAAAATATCCTTTATGGACATAGGTGATGTTTCATACCATATTGAAGAACTCTACGTAAATATTTGTAATATTCCTTACTGTTATAGTTGTTATAAATTCTGAAAGATCCTAGTGCTTTCTACTTGCAGCAAGAATGTTTAATACATGATATTCTAATATAATTTTAATCGGAGAGGGTAGCATAATCTTTTTCCACCTACTGGGTTTGAGATCTGTCATCTGAGTGTCTGTGATGTCCAATTTATTCCCAAATGATGGGGGTGTGTGCCAAACACCATGGAAGACAATCATTTCAAGTTGTTTTTTGCTTTCTTCATTACCTTGATGTAGGTACCTCTAAAATCTTCCTCTTCCATTCAACATTAAAGTATAACTGCTTTTAGCTTACTGTTTTATTGTGTATAAATCTGAAAATTACGTGCTAGGTTTGGTTGCGGTGTTTATTCAGTTTACATGTTCAGGTTCTGTGCAGCCAATTTGTTGATCATTTTATACTACCATCTCTGAATATTTTCATCAGCTTTCAAAGATGAAACATGCTGTCAGATGAAATGTAATTCCTGTAATTATCCAAAATGGAGTTACTAGTTCAACTATTAAAAGCCACACTCATTTAAAAAAAAAATTAAAAACAAAAAACAAAAAAGCTGTCTATTAAATCTACTAAGATTTATTAGGTGCAGAGCTCCTTCTCGCTAAAATACTAGGCCTGTAACAAAGCATTCATGCTTAATAGAATTATGTGCAACACGTACTTTCAGATTGTTTCCTGTGTATTCCGTAACAGCATATTTCTGGAATGGTTCCAATATAGAGAGTATCTAGTATCTTTAACATGAGAACTGCGCTCAAAACCTTCAGTAACTGTCTGATTCTAAAAAGTTGTGTAGAGATATGCATATAGTTTTGCCTAATTAAGATTTTCTTTGTGAGTATTGCTGAATGATAATGTAGGAAGGCTAGTCACAGCAACTGTCTTTAACAAGTAGGATGTTTTTATTTTTTCCCTCTTTTGGCCCTGTCTCTACTGCCTTGGGTCATCCTGTTTATCTGATGCAAAAATGACCAAACCTATTAGAAATAATTTGAGTTCTTTTTACCTAATGTATACTATTGTAAAAGTATTTCTGTTTTTACTTAGCTTGCCAACTTGGATGCCCAACGGATGGGTGATTTGTTTGATTTTACTGAATGACGCTCTATAGGTTAATTACAATATTACTTGTGTATTACGTAATTGTTACTTAAATAACTCTGTTTTCTTGTAGCAGAAAAAGAAAACAAAGCCATTAAATCCTCCAATCCGTAGAAACTGGGAAAGCAATTACTTTGGGATGCCCCTACAAGATCTGGTTACAGCTGAGAAACCCATACCTCTCTTTGTTGAAAAATGTGTGCAATTCATTGAAGATACAGGTAAGACACCATTTTTGGAGGAAAGATTTTGCAGTTACATATCAAGTAATGCCTCTCATTTTGCATTTTAAAGTACTTCTGGAATGTTAAAGTTATTATGGGAAAAGCCTCTTTGAAAAGGGAATAATTCTGTAAATTGTATATTTAATATGACTTTGTGATAGCTTTTTCTCTTCCTGTATAAAAAAATTATTTGATTTGCCTTTCAACAATTGAGCATTGGTATTTAACACTTATGTAATGTAATTTTGAGAACTGTCTTTGCTTTCTAGTCCCAGCTGAATTTAACCCAATAGCGTTCTGATCTTGCATTTCTCACTATTTCCGGTATATTTAATATAATAAAAACTCTGAAATTCACTTTTTTGAATTTCAGAAAACAGGCATTTCAAACAGTCTAGTCAGTCAGCAGGCTTGCTTTTTTGTTTTTGTTTGTAAAGTTAGCGTTACATTTAGTGCTGCAAAAGCAGAAAAATGTCTTCTGTTAATGTTGTTTATTGTCCGTACAGTGATTTCCATGTGAAAAATGCAATGCAGTTTGTGTAAATTCCAGCATAACATCTTTGAGTGTTTGATAGCTTTGAAGAGCTTTATGAAACGCACTCCTGGAATGAGTGTGAGGGATTTTGTTTTAATATGATGTGGTTTGTGGTGCCTCCTTTATTTAAAATCTTTCTTGGTCCACTGCAAGTGAAATAGGAATGGGTTTGTTTTCATATTAAAGTACAGTTTCACAGTATGCCTCTCATCCCTCTTCCTTTTTTGCGTTTGACCCTCTGTTGCTTTCTGTCCATTTACTGTATGGTCGTGAGGCGAGTGCAGTCTCATCTTGCTAATCCAGCAGCAGAGGCTACATTTGACAGCGGGGAGTTGTTTTGAGGATTGGGTGTGACCTCTGTGGTGGTGTTTGCTGGGTGCTCACTCTGAAGGTGCGCGTTTGCTAGTTTTGAAGCAATCAAGGGAGTGAAAATGAATCTCTGGTGCTGAAGAAAGAGCAGGTCATTCTCTTTTGGTGGGTACATGCTGCTAGGTATCGCTGAGCATAAAATGAAGTACTTTTTTTTTTTTCTCAATGTTTTCTTAGTTCTGTAATACAGTGTTGGTTGTAAGGCGAGAGTGTTTTATCAGGAGTAAAATTGAGGGATTTTCTTTGCTTAAAATTCAGTTTTACTGCTATCTTTAAGAGCAGTGATTACAGAAGTACTACAGGGAGCATGCCTAACAGCTCTTTCTGAAGACTTGTATATTATTACAACTAAAAAGGAAAAGAGTGGGGGTGTGAAACCTCAGGCACTGATCTCTTGGAAGTCAGAAATGTAAGTATAAATCTACCTTTAACCTTTATCTCTTACTGATTCCTTGCCTGAAGGTAAGAATTGTTGGGATTTTTTTCTCTCTCTTGTTTTCCTCTTCATCACCTGACCCAGGGTAAAGTGGAGAAGGAGAAAGAAGGGAAAGGAGTAAGATAATGGTATAGATCACCACAGAAATATCCTGGTTTTGCTGATGTCTGTGGAGGGGGAAAGAATAAAAGGGTACATCGCTGTCTCAATTCTGGTGTTCTGGTTAATGTGTAATGTTGTAGTGAATCTAAGGAGTCTGTAGAATCACTAGAATCGAGTAGTAGTATCCTGAGCTTGAGAGTGTTTAATTGAGAATATTTTCAAACGACAAAATTATAAATTGAGATCTAAAGAAGATTGCTTAAATGCATTGTTGTCTCTTACTCCTTTTGACTGTGTAGTAGGCTTTCAAAAAGTGCAGTATTTGATCGCAAAGGATTTGTTTCACCAGCTTGTGGGAAAGGGAGAACTACAGTAGTGTGGAAACATGATTTCTGTTTCTTTTTCTCTCCCTCCTGAAGTTGTCAATTCAGTTGGACACAAGATTTAACACTTTTATTCTCTTCTAATGACCTGTCTTAGAGGTATGTTTAGTCAAGTTGCTGACTTTTTCAAAATGCCAGGGTCTTCTCAAAAGTGCTGACTTAGAACATCCTGCTTTGCTTTTTAGCTGACTGCTTCTATGTTTGCTCATCGTGGAATGTTGCTCTGCTGGTACTGAAAGCGGGAGAACTTCTAATTCTAGCTGCACAGATACTGTGCATTCTGCATGTGTTCTGTATGGCTGCTGGAAGAGTAGTCCTACTGTTGCTGTTAATCATTTGGTCAAGTGATAAATAAAACTCCTCTTTCTGAATCTTGTCACTTTTTTTTTTCTATTTTATTCTCCTGCAATGGAGTGTATGCTGGTAACTTTTGATTGCTCTTTCCAAACCTTATACCTAGATGTGGGAGCTTTGTTTTTGTTATGACTTAATTTTATATTGAAGGACTAGTAATATTTTATAGATTTCTTACGAGACTGAAGCCCTGTGTTGAAGTTGGGCAGACTCATTTTGGTAGAATTTCTCTGACTTTGAGAGGAGCATATTCAAAGGAGTGTTCAAAGAGAGTGTTTCACTTGCCTGCATTCATAGCTTGTCCTGAAGCAGAATGACAGCGTTGACTTTGGGACTGGCTGACAGTAAAATCCACGTGTCCAGCTTGGGTGTGTTTGGCCTGAAGGCGACAAGCCGGGAGGCATTAGCTTTGGACTAGAGTCCAGGAGGCCATTTCCATTGTGATCAACTTCCTGTATCAGCAACTTGACCCTTGTCCTGAGGAATCATTCTACATTTCAGCTGTCCCTTGGCAAGTCAGCCTGCTGCTGGTGCTAACTCCTTCTAGCCCACCAGTGCTCAGTCTACTAAAACTTTGCTGGGTGTCCTATGTTTTGGGACCTGAGCCTTCAGAATAACATCTTCCCTCTGTATAATCTGCTGCTTTAGGTCTTTTTGAACAGGCACATAGCCATCTTTCTTTCAAGGTTGGTCCTTTCACTCCCCAGACATTTGTGCAAGTAATCACTTTTTAAAACACTATAATCAAGAACTGTGGTCTGTTCCCATTTTGCCTGAATGAAGCTAATCAATATATTTGTTATCTTTCTATCCTATACAAAGGACTTACCTGTTTAGTGTTTCTTGTCTGTCTCTCTGTCTTTGTCTTGTACTTTTCTTGCTCTTCAGAGCCATGAAGAGCATAGTGTGCTTTTTTTCTTTTCTCTTCCCCCCTCCTCTCCTGCCCCTTGCCAGTTTCTCAGCCATGTTCAAGGCTTTGAAATTGAAAAGTGTTTTCAAATCTCAGATTTGACTAGTTCAGAATCTCAGGAGATAAAGTTAGCATTTGATTTGAATACCTTAATTTTTTCATCATATGCAGAAATTTTAGATTCTGAGAGTATGAGTGATCAAATTACCATTCTTTCTTTTCTTTTAAGGACTTCTAAGTAGTCCTTAAACCATTTATTGGTTGTAATTTGTTTGATCTTCAAGAGGTGCTTGTGTCTTTACAAAATTTAAGCAAAGGCTTAAGTTTCGCATTTCAAAAGCAAAAAGTCTTTGAAAGTCTTGTTTAAAACAGATTCAGAATCATAATGCATTTCCTGTATTTTGCTTATACCTAAGCAATATCTAATATACCCAAGCAGTATACTTGTGATATTTGGTATCAACTTGTTTCTAATCTTACAGAGTTCAGAAAATGTGACTTGTAATACTTCTAAAGACTTTTATTTAAATTATTACTTCTGAAATCTTTTGCAAATGAAAAAAAAAAAAAACCTGCTGTCCTGTGGTCAAGTTTGGTATGTACCTGTTGATATTTTGTGTGCCTCGGCTCTCAGAGATGATAGTTTTGGTATGTAATAGTTAAGTTTTGACATTATTTCAAAATTATTTTCACTTTTAGAGGTTTTTTTTTTCTGTTATCAAAAAGCATGTAAAAAGAAAAGGAGAGTTTTTGTATGTATAGTTAGTTTCAAACTGAAGAGGTAATCTTAATTTTTAAAAAACTGTATGTCTGTCTCATGAAATTATAGAAATCAGTGCTTTGTATCTTCTGGGTTGTGACTAAAGTTAAAAATAATATAGAACATGTTTTTTCTGCTTTGGGTGCTCAGATGGGAAGATAAGATAGGAAAGTGTCCTTGAAGATTTCAACATAAACCGCTTTCTGTTGAAGGAGCATATTAATTCTGTGCAGAATGCACAGAGATCTTCTATGTCTCTGTTTAGGTTCGTTTTTTCAAAGAATAAATTTTATTCTGACCTGATCTTCTTAAATAATTTCTGTTTTTCAGAGATGATCTAGTGCTTGAATCCCCTTGGATTCTTTATTGGATGATAGTGGAAGTAACAACTTTGAGGGAGGGAAATGGTTAATGCTTAAGCAGATCCAAAACCAAATAAGCAGTAAATTTATGTTAGAGTCTCCATTTCAGCAGCAAAATGTACTGTTCTGATGCTACTAATAAAAAGCAGGAACAGCTCATACTATTTCTTATGTTGGAACATATTGATTAAAAGAAATTATGCAACATCATGCAATTACTACCTTAAATTTAATAACTCTGTCGCTTTGGGGTAAGGAATGAGAAAGGCTTGGCTAAATATTATAAACGTGTTTATTTGGCTATTAACATGTTGTCCATGGTTGTAGGATTATGCTTCATTTAACCAATTTATATGTTTGACTTCCTTGTAGTTTAACAAAATGAGTTGCTTGGTTGTTAGTGCTTTCTTTTAGGTTCATTGTTGAAGATAAAATAATTTTGGAACTCTCAGGTAAGTAACTTACTAGTGTTGAACTATCAAACTTTCCACTGAATATTTATATATAACGTTTGCATAAAAGGTACCTTTTGGTAAAGCTCCTGTGATCTTATTTGTAATTTTTTGCAGAACATACATAATATTATATAAAAGCTGCTGATGTTTGTATGCTTTTGCCTGTGTTACATTCAGATTTAAGAAGAATGTAACCTGAGAACTGGGGGAACTGCTTACTCTAATCCTTCAACACTAGTTATTTTCAGTTATGGACTTCCAAAAGAAAGTTTTTATGATACAGTTATTTTGGTGTGTTTTGCTGCTTTATCGTGGTGAACTGAATACAAGGTCATTTTCTTATGTCAATTGATGTGAACTTTTCAACTACATTGTTGATCCGCAAGCTAGATTTGCGGAAATGTGTTCTGTAAGTAGAGAGAAACACTGTTACCAACAAAACTAAAGCCTTGTTTTGCTTTTTAAGAAAATGATAGTGGTGGATAACTGGCCGGATTTCTCTACTGTTACATGAAAGTTGAATAGCTACCCTATCCAGTCTCAAAAGTAGTCAGATTTGTTTGACATGAGTGCAACTTTCTGGGGGCTAATTTACTGCTTAACTCTGACAATAATAAAGTTTTTGCCCCAACGTGATTGGTATGATTGAGTTTTATATTTGAGAACCATGTAAAATATTTAATGAATGTAATTCCTTTTATTCTAAAGAATTTTAAGCGTTGCTATTAACTTTTAGGGCACATTTATAGCTGGAGTGTTTTGTTATAGTTGTGTAGTGACAATTTTGTGATGTTTTACGTACCACCATTTTAGTTTCAAGTATTGTTTATGAGTGGCTTCATCCAACAGCTTTCCTAGACTACTACTTATTTGCGTTTTTTGTGCTTGAGGTGTTGTGGGTTTATTTTTTGTGTGTATTGTTAAATACACTTATCTAAAATATGGGTGCCCTAATTTAACAAAGTTGTTGGCAGACTTGGGGGAGTCTCTCTGCCACCAGGATGGTCAGGGAGCTGGAGCTCATGACCTGGGAGGAGAGGTAAAGGGAACTGGGCTTGTTCAGCCTGGTGAGGATGTCCTTCCAAGGTGTCTTCCAACGTGAGTGATCCAATGATCACATCAAGATTGGGATAAGCTTGAGTTTCAGTATTTATGACCCCATTTCTGTTTTGCAACTTTGGACTTAGTCAACAGGGGAAACTCTGCCTGAATTCGAGTGGATGAGAAACAGACATGAGTTGTTTTTCCTAATGGAGGACTGGCTAGGTGATGGACAGAGGAGAAGCACACACATTAATAGATTAGTGTGTGAAAATCCCTGAAAACTGTAAATAAATGTTTTGAAATAAATATTCATGAACACATGTTGTGCACTTGAGCTGTATTGCTAATTAAGGTATCTCTTCAAAGGGAACATCATGGGAATTATGTAAATAATTTCTAAACAATGAAGATAAGCTCAAGATGTCAGTGTATTTCAAGGAGTACTTGTGATTATGCTGCCCCTCTTCATCATCTCCCTCTCTTCAGACCTAAAGCAACCAAACAGTGACTATGCTGCGGAAGAATGAAATTAAAGTATCTTCAGATCTGTCATCCATTTCTTAATGAGATAAAGAATGCACCTACCTTTTCTTTGACAGATACAGAACAAGTGAATTGCTGTTTGTCGTGTCATATTAATTGAAGTGTTTTATTCTTTTGTCAAAGTGAACATGCCATGAAATACAAAATTCACTTCATGACACTTCATGAAAAGGCTGAGAGCTTGTTTAATAATTGGTTAATGTAAATTATAGAGCTATTTCACTTTAGATGAGAGCTTCCTAGTTTTGGGTGAGTCTCAAACTAGAGACTTTTTTATAGTGCTTAGTGTTTTTGGTATTTAAAAAGCAATATTTCTGTATTCTGTATAACTGCAAGAAGCAGTAGTAAAACACTTGTTTTTGGATGGCTTTCTGAGCGTGTGAATTGAGCATCCCATTAATCTCTAAATGCTATTGTTCATGTAGGATTTTTAATGTATCGATGTATGTGAATTTATTGCTAGAGTTTTCTTACTTGGAAAGAGTTTGGATTCCTAGCGTTGTAATTACTGTGTGTACTATAAGAAATACTATTGTGGACCAATCTGGCAGAGGTTCCTGTTCACACAGAATAGTGGACCCTCGAGACCGCTGGTATTCTGTATTTTTGCAGTTCAGTCTCTTTAATGGTTAACATGTTTCTTTTTTAGGCATTTACATTTATATTTCTACCTTAAGTTTCTGAACTAATAATTCTAGCTAGCTAGTTGCTAGCTTTGTTGTGCTCTGTAAGAAATACCTTTTTTATGTGTTTTTTTTCCCCCCCCTCTAAGGATTATGTACTGAAGGTCTGTACCGTGTTAGTGGAAATAAAACAGATCAAGACAATATTCAGAAGCAGTTTGATCAAGGTAATGTTATATTTTATTATTTAAAGCCAAAATATAATTTTATTTCTCCATAGATTTTTATCATATGATGCAATATAAAAGAGTTGTCTCTCTGACTGACTTTTATAGCACTGACTGCGTGATGCCCTTGTATACTGTATTGGTGTAGCCCATTTTATAAGCAGGGATGCAGTGCATAAAACCAGGGCCAACTGGCTACAAAAATTCTTCCCCATCCTTTGTTTGTATTGCTTGTGGATTTCCTTTTATGAGAGATTTATCAACTAGATGAACCAGTTTGATCTAGATTAGCATTTCTTACCTACTGAACAGGTATTGTTGTTCTGTAACCTGTCAGATTGCTGTTAGTTACCTAGCTGAAATGTTGCATCTTAGGTTAGTAGTTCATTAGTCCTAGGCATTTAGCTTTTTGTTTAAAACAAAAAAAGCTTGATATTTACTTCAGTAAAATAATCTGGATTAGCAATTAAATCTTGATAATGAATTTCTAATACAGTCTTTATCATAACGCAAGAATATATTGAAATATGATTTGTATATTATGATGTTCATTTTGATGTCTTAAGAGAGAGGGCCTGCATTATTTTTTCCCTCATATTTTCTCATTTAGCTTATATTCTCTATTTTTATATTTAAAATTTTAAAATTACTATTGGATATTAATCATGAAGTTTAAGTCCATGGAAAAGAAATCATCCTAGTAAAATTTTTACTTTATGGTAGGCCAAATATTTAATTTTTTTATGCCATATTCATGCTGTTCTAGGTCTGTTTTAGTCTGAAATGCTAGATATTCTTCAGTCACCTTTACTACAGGATGTTCTTGAGCTTTGGATAGATTATTATAAATAAAACTGTTCTCAAAAAGTCACCTTTGAAACAATTGAGTTGGAACATTTTGGGGGGATCTGCAGCCTGGGATGTTTCCACTTCTTTTGGATCAAAATTATGTAGCACTCTAGATTTCAAGTTTTTAAAAATCTAGTTATAAAACATCTAACTTCTGGTATTTGGGAATTTAGCGATAAGTTATGGTGTGTTTTGTTGTCTGTGCTTTAAAGGCTTCCAATATGGCCACATGAACAAGATCACATTAATTATTAAAATTGATGTACTTTGCATGAATTATTTTTTTAATTGGGAAAATAGAATTCAAAACTTACTGTTGGACAAAACTAATCAATCAGATGCCAATTAAGGTCCACATGAAGAGTTAAACAACTCTTATTTCTAAATAAACAACTTTTTTTTTTTTTTTTTTTTTCCCCCTTCTTACACGCCTCCCCCCACCAAATCCTGTACTAGGCATATATTGTGTGTGGTGTGTGTGTGTTTGTTTTTCATTCCTGTCAGATTTTCTCTTACTTGATTACATATGGGTCAGTTAGTGCACTGGTGCGCTTTTTCATGTGCTGCTCAAGTTTGGAAAGAGTTTTATTTTTGATATTTTTATCAAATTCTTATTTTCATTAAAATGCTATGAGGAATAATAGCTTTAGGTTTTACTTATGTTGCTGTTAAATTTTGTCTTACAGATCATAGTATCAGTCTAGAATCTATGGAAGTGACAGTAAATGCTGTGGCTGGGGCTCTCAAAGCTTTTTTTGCAGATCTGCCAGACCCATTGGTTCCTTACTCTTTGCATCAAGAGTTGTTAGAAACATCAAGTAAGAAATGATTTTTGTCCTTGTCTATTCGTATTGATTGCACTTACTATTTTTTTAATTCATTGTAAGTTGAAATAACCAGCTGCATTGAAATAGATTTTTTTTAATTGCTTAGGCTTATGCATTTATTGATATGTTTAAAACTAACAACTATATGACAAAACCTGATTGTATTTATTTTTTCTAAATTGTGTTTTTTTATTTCCCATCCTTCCAGACAAGTTAATTGGAGGAATCTGTTTTGTTCCATTATGTATATTGCTCTGCATATGATGAAGGTTCTTAGAACTGTGTTTCAGTTGTTAATGAGCTTGTATTCCTTCTATAATACAAGTGATCATGGAATGGAAATGCAAGCTGCAGAATGTTTAGTTCTTCAGTGTCTTAGTGTTTTGTTTGCTTTTGTGTGCGTGGTGGTTTTTTTTTTTTTTCCCCCACAAGTGGTATAGTAGGTCAAAAATGTATTTATGTACAATAGGAATTTATGGGAGATAATTTTGAGTGAGTGGGTGAGCTATAACGTTCCTCCATCTGTGGATATTTGTTAGGATAATACAGATTCATCCAGTCCTTACACATATGTCTGCAGTTGGTTTGCAGGAAAGTCCTGTTTGCCTGTTTTCTCTACTGTAAAACTTGTAGGTTCTGGAATTTTGTTTTTATTGACAGATCCTGAGTTACATGAACTCAGTTGTTTCATTTCAAGTTGCAAAACAGTACTTTTATCATTATAAAAGTAACACAAGTAGCTAGTAATTTATTCCATAGTCCTTTTCTTTATGTGGCTTAGTTACTCTTTCAAACAAACAATATCCTGTGAATCTGTGAAAATTTTTCTCCTTTAAAAAATGTATTGATAATAGCCACATCAGGCTCATTCATATATTTGACTAATTGACAGGCTTAAGATATTCAAGTTCATGAAAGTACCTTCCTTCCCTAGATTCTCTATAGAACCGCACTCTGAATAAATCTTACAGAATATTTTAAGATGCAGTGTTTTGCAAACAGAGGAAAATCTAACAGGAAATGATCCTGCTGCATTGTTATTTACCATTCTACAAACCAGCAGTGAGTTAGTAAAACGATTTTCTGCTGTTAAGGACAGATAAATAATTCTATTTAAATACAGAAAAATATTTGCATGTATTATTACCTCTTTATGACAGAGAATTTAATTTCACAATAATATATAGGTAGGGATTTTATAGAATTTTTTTTTTTTTTTGATCTTTCTCTGTGGTTACCTTTATACTAGAGAAAAAAGATTTAGCAACACTTTACTCAGTCTTCATCACTTATATCTGTAGAGATCCTGGATAAAACAGAACGACTGCATGAGTTAAAGGAAATTGTGAAGAAATTCCCTCCTGTGAACTATGATGTCTTCAAATATATAATAACTCATCTAAACAGGTTTAGTATTATTTTTCTATTAAATTTTTATTTGTATCAATTGCAAAGAAAGATTTGTGTTAGTAACAATTAGTGGACTATCAAAGCTGAATTTCATTTTGCGTTGTTCACTTGTTAGTATGGAAGTTGAAACTAGTAGTTAAAAAGGCTGATTGGAAAGCTGTCTCAAGAAAATACTGCATGTTCTTTCCTATGTGTAGGTAGCTAGCATCACCGCTATTGCATAGGTAGGTGTTAAAGTCATAGACTTTTGGTTTGAATTCACCTCTGGAGGTCATTCCCTTGTCTCTCCTTCAATCTGAGCAGGACCAGTTTAAGTCAATATAGAAATATAGCAACAAAAACTGTGCCAAATGGCTACAATAAGGAAAGTTCTGAATTTCTTTCTTGCCTTTTATTTCTGAGAACTCTTAAGGAATGCTAATTGAAAATAGATACATTGCTCGGGGTTAATATCTTCTGTGGGCCTTCAAAACTGTATGTTGCATGGAAATCTAATGGTTCATTCTTTAAAGATTGTTTCTAAGTTTACTGTAAGCTCACGTTAGAAGATATATACTCTCTCATAACCTGGCCTTTTATGTGCACAGGTGTGGTCATATTTAGTCATAAAAAGACAATAAAAAGACCAATTTACTCATGATTCTTACTCGGCTGAAACAGGATTATTCTCTGAAGCCTACTCAGTCAGGCTACTGACATACTTGAATAACAGGTAGAATTGGCATCACCAGCACTAAAACAAAATCTAAATTGTTTAGAAAAAGCATTGTTGTCCAGCAGCCCATGATTTAAGAAGTAGCTAGTGGTTTTTCTGTTCATTTTGGACAGCTTTGTATATATATAATGGCATATATGGTATGTTATGTTATATCATATACCATATTTGCTGTTATATACCATAATGTTTAAGTTGTGAAATTGTTTCAGACTAGTGTTTTTGTAGTTTTGGCCATTTAAATAGAAAATAGAAATTTAAGTAGAAAAATTGATAGAGGAAGAAAAACTCTTTGAAATTATTGAGCAACTTTATAGTTATATATTTTGGGGATGTCTTTTCTTAATCAAATTAAAGCATAATTATTTTAGAATAACGAATATGAATGTTACTTTCATTGAGGAATAGTGTCCAAGTATTCTTTGGACCCAGTTTATTCAAAACAGATTGAGAGCATTTGTGTATGCTCGCAGTATTTGGAATAAATAATGTGCTTGTTAAAACGTAAGTCTATCCTTTATAGTTGGTATTATAAATGCTTTGTAAATTAATGAAAATATTTTCTTACAGTAGTAATTCTACTGCATATTATGACTTTCACAGCTTTTGAATTTGTGGATTATGGCCAGCTCAAATTCTTGCAATCTGTTCTTGCTGATCATCAAAATTGAAATTACAACTGACAAGTTGCTAAAGTGCTTTCTTCTCCTTTTTTTTTTTTTTTTTTTTTTT
>VZSV01000102.1:1204985-1262270 GCA_013398735.1 Nothocercus julius
ACTGCAGCTTTCAGTTAGTTATGTCCTGTCTACTATAACATAGGACTGACATAATTCCAACAGAGTATCTTAGCTGTGAATCTTTGTCTCTTAGTTTTGTTAATATTGAATTTCTAATGTTCACTGCTAGATAAAATTGTGATATTAACTTAAAAAACAAAATAGTTTTGGAAAACAAAATTCTGACTCTTTTCTAGACTATCATTTTAAAAAAAAGTACAAATTTTGAGGAGACATTTAATTGCAGATGATAACTTTAGTACGCCAAAGAACAGAATTACTTCTTAAATCATGTTTTATTACAATAGTACTGTAATAATGAATTTAGGTGATAGGTGAAGAACCTGTGTCAACACCTGCAAAAAACTAGGAAATAGTAAGGACAGCAAGCATGATTGGAGGCCTATGTCATAAGTCAAAGAAAAATAAAGATTATTTATCTTATGTAGTAATACTATATCTGGACAATTACAGAAATATAAGTAGAAGCAGAAAATTTAATTAGAACGTAACAATATGGGAAGGTAACTTCAGCTTTCATTAGAAAGTTATTGCATCTTGATCACAAGTATTTCTCATGTCAGTAGTGAATTTGATTATTTTAAGGTCTTACTATTATCATTATTTCAGTCCATATCAATAGAAGGAAAAGCACATAAGAAGTACGAAATTTCAAAGACCTGTCTTTGGTCTTTTTGGAAAATCAAATTCAATTATGTCCTCAACCTGAGAAGAATCCTCATCATTCACTTAACAGAAGAGCAGTCATACCATCATGCTTATAGATTCTGGGACTTTCTCAACATGTCTCGGGAAAGGGCATCTGCTTCAACTGCTGTCTGGATCTTTAGTGCAGTTTCCACTTCTATGAAACTTGGGCCAAGTTCCATTACTAGTCAGTACAAAAGCAAAAATCTGCAGAGATGTCTTTTAATTGATAGTTTAGTGTTTATTTTTAGCATATAATAAAATATGATCCCTTTTTCCTTTGAGTGCCATAAATGTCAGTTAATATCTAGCTGTCCTGTAGGAAGAAGCAGTTTCATTTGTTTTTCTCCTGGACATTTTACTGGGCTTGACTTAGTAGAATGTGAAGTCCTGTGCTGGATGAGAAATTTGAAGGGTATTTATTATTGTCACTTCAAAAAAAATGGGCAGAAAGTTTTTGAACTTTTCTCTTTATTCAAAATGGAATCAGACTAATTTGTTAGCTGTCAAAAATCTGAAAAAGGTTTTGGTTTCTAGGTTTTCTTTTGTATAATTGCTTTCAGGAAACAAGGACTATTGTTTTAATGGATAGCGGGAGACAAGGAACAAAAATCCTTAAGGTTTAAAAACAATCTTACAGTCAGGAAGTAAGGAAAACATGTTAAAATTTAACTGTTTGTTTAGCATGTACCATTTTAAATTAATTATGTGCTTGCTTTTCTGTTCCAGGGTTAGTCAGCAATATAAAACCAACTTTATGACTGCTGATAACTTATCAATTTGTTTCTGGCCGACTTTGATGAGACCCGATTTTGAAAACAGAGCGTTTTTATCTACCACCAAGATCCACCAGTCGGTAATAGAGACCTTCATTCAACAGTGTCAGTTTTTCTTCTACAATGGGGAGGTGGTAGAAGCACCTGCCACAGCAGCCTGTCAGCCCCCGCCTGCCAACCCGGTGCAGATGGTGGAGCCGATGGTACCTCTGCAGTTACCGCCGCCACTGCAGCCCCAGCTCATACAGCCCCAGTTACCAGCCGACCCTCTTGGTATTATATAAGATGATTGCAGGCAGCCTGGCATTGGACAGTAAGGAAAAGCTTGTAGACATGCATGTTTCAGGATACAGTAATGTACTTCATATTTATGGAAAAAGAAAAATTCACATCCAACTGATCGGACATGTTTTTTGTTATATGCCGTACTGTGTTCCTCATTTGTACACACTGCAGATGATTTAAAAAAAATGTGATAAGCATGACTGGAGAGGTTTAATTTTTAAAAGCAAAAATAGCTATAAAGTACAAAGCTGCTGCTGCATGATACCTTATTGCAATCACTATATCATTCCTGTGACAGTTTGTCACAATATATTGTGAATAAAATTTTTCTATAGAAATTTAATGATTTAAAAATACATTTATGAAACATTCAGTGCTTACAGCCTGCTTTATGGCTGTTTTTGTTATTTAACATGCTATTTTTGGCAATTTTATTCACATTCAAGCGTTCTGTGTAAATGACGAAAGCCCAGCTATAGTTTATTTTGTAATCTCCTGGTTACTTCTGTGACGGTATGCTTAGGATGACGTATGGACGAATGGAAAGTGCACTGTTGAGAACTTTGCAATCCCTTACCTTCCATCTTTACCTGTAAGTAAGCCTGTGGAGAGTTTGTTAAGGGTGTGTAAACTTGCTTCTTATTTCTTACAGCACAATACCAAGGACATGCTTGTTGTAAAAGTGAGTTTCAAATATTGTACAAAAATTTTGATGTTGCTTACTTTTTTCTTTTACGTTCCATTACTGAACTAAACATTTTGTAAAACTGTTAATTCTGTAAACAGCTGCATGTTTAAAAGATCATTGATGGTCTTGTAAACTTAATCTAATATATTTTAGATATTTTAATTTTTCCCACTTGGGAATACATTTAGTGTTTAGAAAATAGTTCATGACATTTTCATATAAGGTTATATAACTTTTCATACATAAACATGAACTTTGTTGTAGTAAAATTCTCTAAACCAAACAACGTTTTAATCTAGGACTTCAATTAATCTATTCTTTAAATCTATTTTTATGTGACCCTTTAAAGATATACAAAAATGCATTGCTAATACATAGCAATAAATACTTTGGGTACTGACAATTAACCTCTTTGGAGTGTGTATATATATAAAATCACATAAACTTGTATTCATATTTTTTTCCTGTGGTATGTTGTACTAAAAATTCAAATGACTGATTTTGTTTTTGCACCATTTTTTTAATGATATCCTTTTTCTTTTATTTTCCTTTTACATTGGTACCAATTTTGCTGTAAAACAATGCTGCTTAATTTAAAGAAATCTTTTGGTTAAATATTTTGTTAGTGGTTTAAAAAAAAAAAAAAAAAAAAAAAAAAGAAGGTTACAAACTGTAGCAAAGGGGCGACCATAGATAAAGACTATTTGTAAGACTTCTCATAGCAGCTTTTTTTTTTCTTTTTTCTTTCATGCTCAAAATTTACCTTTTTAGGTCTGCAAAGAAAAGAAGTTTCGACTTATACAGCTGCTAGAATGTTTTGTGTAGTTTAAAAAAAAGCTTTATGATGGTCACTGTTGTAATCTTCACTTATAACAAGATTTAAGATCGTCTTGTATGTATTATAGTTAAATAGATGATTTTGAGAATTAAGGCTCTTAAGAGTTTGATTTGCTCCATTTTCCTAAAATAAAAATTGCCTTTCCCACTTAGTGTCCTAGGTATTGTACTTCTAATTATGTCTTGGGTTATCATTTTAGATTACTATGATACCATAAACTTGGCTGCTGTTTAAAGTACATGTATATTATAAATTCTTGATATTGTGTTATATTCTTGCAAGTAATTATCTTTTCTAAGAAAACACAAAACAGGAAAAAAAGAGAAGCCACCCCTATTCCTATTGCAAAGCACACAGGAATCGATAATACAATAAAGTCTGTCCTGTAAATTGTAGTATTCCTAACTTGTTCTACTTTACATCTGTTGTCTATATAGCCTTTATTTATAGTTGTCAGTCTAACATTGGCATGTTTAGCAAAAAAAAATTAAACTTCAAGAGTTTTATAAACTTATTTCTAGGTTGCTAAAGAGTTTATTTTTCTACTATAAATGGTATAGACAAAGTATCACCTGTACAGCAAGCAAGCCTATTTCTTATAGAAGTAAGCTTAAAAATAAATGCCAGTCATATCCATATTTAAAAGCTCTATCTAGTAAAGTATCTCCAGTCTTTGTAATGTGAATTACCTTTTAAACTTTCTATGAATTCCAAGTTGTTTGCCATAATATTTAACTGAGCTTTGATTTAAAATTTTTAGAAAAATCTTCTACATTCCATTTCATTATGATTTCCATGTTGCCATATGTTCTAAAATACTTGCCGTATCTTTTACTTCATGTGAACATAGTTGTCACTCAATCGCTTATTTTATTACTTGTTTAAATTCAGCACTTCCGTATGGCCACATTTGAAAGTATTGTTACATATGCCAGGTAAAATATGAGAAGAAAAATTTCCAGAAGTAAGCACAGCGTGTGGCACTTGACTGTCATGAGAAGGAATTCCTGCGGAGAGGTGGCTTCCTAGGAGTGTTTCATGCGGGAATGTGGATGTCTGTGTGTGTGTTAGATACACTTGGAAATTTTGGAGTGCTTGTGTTCCAGTACACAAGCACATGTGCTTGCAGGCACATACACCTGCATAGTAAAAGTTTTAAAAAAATAAAAAATAAAAAAAAAATAGTTATACCATCCGTATTAAAGATTTATAATAGAGCTTTCTCCTTCACTATTTTTATTAGCGCTATAAAATGAGGAAGCATGTTGATATATACAGACTCCTCGTACTTTGGCTAATGTAGTCCCTTATAGTTTTGTTTTAATGAATATCCAAACAATAACTATTTTTAAATGTGAGCATTTTTTTACAGTATAACTGTCTTGATTAAAAAAAAAAAAAGATATATATTACTTTGGCTTGAGCATCTCAGTGACTATGGAGTAGTTTTTTGTCTTTTTAATGTAATTTTGTTATAGGCATTCTGTAGTATATTGTTTTTGCAGTGTTGCTTCAATGATTTTAAAATCCCATACTTGAGTTATAAAAGTGCCATTTCAAGTCATGTTTAACTGGTTATTTTAAAATTCCTTACCTCCCATGATTTTGTGGATTTTTAACCTATAGAGTGTAAATAGGTCACAGGTGTCAACTTAAGTGAAAAGAACACTTCTTTTTTTCCCATTGTATGTTTTCTCCATTATTTCAATACCAGTGGTAGACAATTATAGCTGTGTCTATGTTTAGTTGCTGGAAGTTGGCTGCTAATATTTATGATCATTTTAGAAAAATTATCAATTAGAAATCGCAAGCAAAAATTGCCCTTAGCTTCTATGCTTATTTCATTTTTTTTTTACAGTAATTGTGATGCTATTTGTCAACTGAAGAATTACACACACACACACACACACACACACATATATATATACAATTTTTCAAGTCAAACTTACTGTTCTTTGTTTATAATGTAATCCTCTGTTGCTACACCAACAGAATACTGCAGTAAATTAAATACCAGTGAAGCTTATTCTGTATAAAAGATGCAATGAATAAAATACTAAGATGCTTATTGTGTATAATGTTCAGTTTAGTTGCCTGCTAAATTTTTCAGGGCAAAAGCACCCTGTTGTCTCTTTAGGTACACAGAAATGAAATTTAGCAGTAAATTTTACTAAACTGAGCGTCCCAAACGCTTTAGGAACTCATCTGGGTGGGAGGCGCGTCTCTCTGGATCTTTGATTTCTTTTAAGCTGCTGCATTCTGGAAGTTACTCAGTTGCGTGAACCTTTAAGAACCAAAGCAGGTTAGTAGGGGGTAAGTGTGTGACTTGCAGAGCGGCGTAAGCTTTGGCACCCTCCCGCAGGGTGCACTTGCACCCTCCCCTGGAGCGCAGACCTCGAGGGCGCCACGCTGCAAGATGTTCTGTGTGAAATCACGCAAGGCGCGCTGCGCTCACAGACGTCTCCTGCCTTTTTCACTGGATTGAGTTGCTCAGCAAGAACTAGGCTATAATTACAGAAATTATTTTTTTTCAGATTCGTCTCCTGCTAGAAGAATGGCTCAAAAGTGAAAAGACTTATTTTCGCTTGCATGCATGTTTAGGTTTTATTTTTTCCTCCTTCCCTTCTCTTTCTCCCCCCGCCCCGAGTTTTTGAACCTGAAATAAAAACTGCATGGTTTGAGAGCAGTTTTCAATTCTCAGCATTGTGTATTCATCATATTCTGCTCACTGCATGGAATAAACCCAGCTCTCAGTTCAGAGCTTGATACTTGTCCTGCTCTTAGTTCTTGTGCACGCACCATCGATGCCTAGTTCCTTCCATATGCCTTGAGTAGTAGAGCTCTAGTGTAGAAATAACTGCTGAAACTTCCTGGAAGCCTTCAAATTTCAACATTGTTAAGTTTTATTATAAATCAGTGCATGCAGCTGTTGATAATTTTAATCTCAAATGGAATGTTTCTTTATATCTTAGTGTGAAAATCTAATTCTTTTAGACTGTCTTATGAAAAAAATTCCTAAGTCTGAAGTATATAGCAATACTTGGCCTCTACAACGAATGACTTGTTGATGAATAACTGCTCATAGGCAACCAAAGTGTAAAACTGGCACTCCCATGAGTCAAGTTCACCCCCCCAGCTAATTCACGGAGTTTCCAGGGAATGGGGAAGGAGGAATTTGATGCGTCGTGGTGACTGCTGAAAGCGAACGCTTCCTTTTCTTACCAACAACTTCCCTTGCCCAGGAGCGTAGCTGGCGCTTGTCGGGGCGGTTACCTGTTCGCTTCTCCTCCGTGCAGTTACGATGCCCGTGTGCTTGCAGGTCCCCGTCTGTGCTGTGCCGAATTGAGTGTTACTGGTGCCTGGCCAACGTTCTGGTGACCTTTATGTTGCAGGCCATGGCTTAATATACCTCAGTACATCGTTAATTATTTGTCCATTACTGATTTAGAAAATGCAAAGAATTAAATACTTTCACTGAATGCCTACAGCAATAATTTGTGGGTTTTTTGTTTCTTCTGTTTTTTTTTTTTTTCTCTCCAATCTTATGAGCATGACAATGATGAAAAGCCACTATTGCTTCTGCTTACAGGCTGCTTTGAATGGAGAAAAGATGGGAAGGGAATCTCCTGATGGTACCTGTAGCCATGTCTATGTGATATTTGAAAATTGTATTTGATTTCTAGAACACTCCATGTAGACCTTTGAGAAGCAGGAGTTTGCCTGTTCCGAGTGTGCAAGTCTTGTGATGTTACACTTGGCTTTCTCTCTGTGTTTAATCTGCTTTTGGTGAGACTTGTGACAACTGCTGAGCAAACAAAGTGGTTGAGCAGCGTTGCAAAGAAAGCCTTGTCACTGCAGCGGGGACAGATGCGCTGAGCTGGAGAGCGCTTGCGGCTGCTCAAGGGACTAGTAGACTTCAGTAGTGTAGCTGTAGTTTATATTTTCTCCAGCATTACAGCATCACCCTGTACATGTTCTTAAACTATATCCCCACTGGATATTTCTGCTTCATAAATGAAAGCCTGAAGAGCAAAACTAGCTTTTCTCGTATTTTCCTGCAGTTTTCTCAGCTTTGCCATTCGTGAGAGAACTGTGAGGGACTCAAGTCACTCCTGCAGAGAGAATGTACAGAGTTGTAAGTTGTATGAGCTGGAATTGGTCAGTAGACACCAAGAGACATGGACTAGTGAAGCATCTGTGGAAAGATGGAGTTTCTATTAAACTACACGTAGTCTGGTTCTCCTCTAAGGTCCTGCTGCTGGTACTTGGCAGTGAAAATTCTGTGCTGCTCTGGCCACCGTTACTGAATCACACATCCTGAGCAAGAGTTGGGAAGGGAGAGATCAAGGGAACTACCTCAAAGAAGTAAAGTCATTCGAGCTACTGGATAAAATTGTTAAAGACAAAATGTAGCCAAGTAATCACAAAGAACAAAATAGCCGTAATTGGAATATCACATACGTACATCTATATTTCTATACACACACACACACACACACACACACACACAAAATATGTACGTATGCTTCTGTAAAGAGATGTTGACAGCAGTGCTACTAAGTAAATTTGTTAACAGGTCTCAGTCTGCTACAGATAATTAGTACTTACATCTATTTTTTCAAAACTTAAAATCTGAATTGTAAGTAGACAGCCTTTTGTTATCCATCTCTGAGTTGTTTAATCTTATCTGTGCGGTCACTTCTTCCTTGTTCAAACATCGGGGAGCTGCACAATATTCCAAGCAGTCTGTCAGCCTCGTGTCCCGTTCAGTGTGCAGTGTTTGTATGCACCTGCCGGCTCTTTTGGACGCGAGGAGTCTTTCTGGTGTGTGTGTACACAGGGCATACGGCACTGCGACTCTGTGCCTGGAGACTGGAATTGCTAAAACAGGCGTCATGATCTCTTTCCATCCCCTAGCCTAAAACTGCGGTCTCCTTTAAGAAAGGATTGTTGGATAGAGCAGTTAGGAGCTGATGTAGAAATGCACGAGTTAAGCGTTAGGAATCCTTAGCGTGTCACTGAGGTGAAGATCTTGCCTGGGTTGGGCTCCCTTCCTGCACTAGGGGCTTGTTCTTAGAGGGCTTTTGAGCTCTCCCATGAGGTTATAGGGGAAGGAGGAGATGGGAGAAGCCAATATCCTTCTCTTTACCCTCAAAGGCCAGCCCTGGCCTTACAGAGGCTGCGGCCCCAAATCCCTTATGTCAGATGGGGAAGTTTCATGCCGTCAGTGGGGTGCTCATGGATTAGCATGTAGACTTCAACAGCAATGGGTACAGCCAAGCGCTGCAGACATGTGGCCAGCTGTTCTGGGGCTACGTATTGGCATCACTCTGTCTTAAGCATAGTGCCCTGTGAGTCTTCTCCATATGATTTTAAACATAAAATGGTTTTAATTGATACTGCCACCATAATCTGCAGTTCTGGGCCATCCTTCCACTTCTTTGCACATGTCTCTATTGTTGCTAGCACAGGTAGGCAGTTAGCAAGGCAAAGGCGAGCTGTGCTCCGTCTCCCCGGTGTGTTTTGCAGCTTGGTAGCGGGGCCTGTGCAGGGAGGGCCTAGATCAGCACATGAGGATATGTGAATCCGGCCGGAGTAGTTGGAAAGATTGTCCCTGGCAGAGTAATTGAATTGTGGAACAAATCATCCCCTTAATCATGGCACTGTTTCCTATTTGAAGACAAGGAGTTTGTTTTTCTCCAGAAGTGAGGCAAAGTGGTGCGCATGTAGCGCGGTCTGTCAGCGCTCTGGGCCCAGCAGGAAAATGAGCCGATGATTTGACTCTAGAGGCGCACCGAGACAGCCCCTAGACATCTGCGTTCATGTTCTAGTCTTCAAAGCCTCTGGAGGACCTGGGTCCTTCTGCTTTTCTCCTCACGTGCTGCTGTCCCTGTGACTGGGAGGCAAAGCCTCGCAACTCCTGCCTAGCGTGGGTGTCTGCCCCGCTGCCGGCTTCTACCTGAAGCGCTGCCCGCACGTGTGGTTTGTAAGCTCCTCATCTGTGAATACCTGTTAGCCACATTTCCTGAGGCTTTTGCTTTGGTTGTGTTTTTTGTTTTTAACCCTTGTGGGACCCAGTGGAGCTGCTGAGGTAGAGCTCCCTCCATATGAATGAAGGGACTCTGCTCCAGGGCGCTTTCGGGTGGGCGTAGAGTCGCTGGCTTTAGATCTTGCCTCTCATCCTTTGCACTGCAAGAATGCGGGGCTGTTAACCCTCGTGCAGGAGTGGCCTGAAGTGAAGTTCCACAGGCATTTGTCTGTTGGCATTAATTTATGGGACAGGTGCCAGAGCCCTAGAATGGCAAAAATTCCTCAGAAATATAAAGACAAAAAACTAGCTTGCAATTGCTGCGAGTCTGACTTGTGTCTCTCCCCTCTCCTTTTCCTGAGGCACTGGTTAAGGAAGCCTGCAGCTATTCTTGCATAGAGCGGTAGTGCAAAGGATGTTCCCAGCTCATTTAGATGATAAATGTCTCTCTGTACTGAATTGTCCACTAAAAAAAAACATGTAAGCAATTGCTTTCTTGCGGATAAATGTTGCATGCATAATTACCAACTGAAGGGGAGGGCTGCTGGAAAGTGTGCCAAATATGAACACACAGGACATGAGACTAGTTTAGCTCATCAAGAGGAAACTAACAGGGCATGGGTATTTTAAGAGCTTGGACATCTTAAACTAAATTAAAGGAAGTATTCGTGATGGGTGGTTCCTTCCCTTCCAGTGCTTGTAGTGGCTGAGCAGAAGCGAAGTCGTGGCCCAGCCTGCTTGTTCAGTCTGCCTTGGCTCTTGCCTTGTCTTAATATGAAGATATTTTCCAACGCGTTATTTCCAGTCTTGCAGCAGTCTTACGTGCTATCCAGCCCGATCACTGACGAGGAGACCCTGGAGATGGTTTGTACCAGCCTTTTCTTGCAATGCAAAAATCTAGGAGCTTTTGAAGAAATGTCTGCTTAGAGGACGTCTCCTCTGCGAAGCTGCTGGGAGTGCGTGCGTTGAGAGGCGGCCCCTCTCGCGCTCTGCCGAGGGCATCCTGCGCGGCCGCGCTCGCAGCGCCCTGCGCGGAGCTGCGCCCTTGTTCCTCGCGAGGGCAGAGGCGCAAATGCACACCTATCCCTAAGGACCAGGGGGCAGAGGGAGATGATTTTGCTTATGCAACTCCTCCTTCTCTGTAATGTTACTTTAAATGTGGTCCTATATAATATTCTTTTTTTTAATGCATATCAGTTTAGAAAACAAACCTCAGCAATGTTCGTATTTGTCCTTTACATCAAGAGACTTCAAGGAATAGAGGAAGACCTGCAAATCCTGCATGTTTTCCTTGATGCTTCTGAAATGAATGAATATGCTCTATGGTTTAAAAACAGAACCAAATGGAATGCTGAATAACATTGAGAATAATAAAAAGTGCTGTAAAATAGAGAACTAAATATGGAAATAAGAATTGGAATTAAGAATTAGAATTAGAAGAATTAGAATTTAGTTCTTAAAAGGAGAAAGAATTTAGTTTCTAAATAATGTAAAACTCCATTTAAAGTTGCAAGCATGAACCACTTCAAAGACAGGGGCACGTCTGCAGGTGTTAACATAGGCGTTTTAGCTCAAGATACTGCAATATGCAAGTGGGTTTTCTTCTGCCTATAGCTGATTACTTTTAAGTACTTAAATTTTTGTGCTTGTTTAGTTTAAACAAATGCTCCTTAGGTTTCAAAAATTTGCACTGATAATGAGATATAAGAACTCTTGGCCTGCAAGAGGTATTATAAATATCATCCTGGAACATGAGAGTGTTGGTCTTGCCCATTTTTGTATTTTGGGGTAGTTTCCTACACTATTCTTCAAAACATATGAAATGTATTTCACAGCTTTCTAAATGTATTATTTTTGGTGGTTAGGTATCTACACTGGAAGAAAGACTTTCCTAATAACTAACCAAAATCTTCTTTACTGCAAGATAAATTGATTTCTTCTAGTTCTTCTGCAAGTGACATGGCGAATATCTGATCACTGTCTCTTAGATGGTGACAGGTTGTTATGTCCCATTCCTTTTGCACTTCTTTCCACAGTTATCTTTTCCTGAACCAGGCTATGCGTTATTTGAAGCCGCCTTTTTTTTTTTTTTTTAAACAGGTTTCATTTCTAGACCTTTTGGGATTTTGTTGCTTTTTGTGGCCGTTCTGTTAAAGGAGTATAATGGTGGTGCTCCTACCTGGACACAGTCCTGACGGCTCTAGCACAAAGCGCAACAGCATCAAGTCTTCGGTATCCTGTGACTAATGCGTGAGGCTGATCAGTCCCATGGCCTCTGCGCTGTGAATGCCAAACTCTCTTACCACGCATACCTTTGAAATGGCACCGCTCCAGCTGTGACGGTGATCTAGGGATCTCAGGCAGGTCCGTGTGTGGTTCTGCGCCCTCGAGACCCAACATTGAGCTCCTCGGGTGGTTGCGGGTCCCTCCCCGGGACGCTGCGGTGACAAGGGGGACGCGCTGCTCGAGGCGCTCCGGGACTCTGCCCTTCGGGGAAGCTGAGAAGCGGCCGTGTTAGCGAGAGGCACTCGTGAGGCGCGAGCTGGCGCACCAGCCTCGAGCTCTGCCATCCAGCACTGTCGTTGCGGAACGGTGATAGGGAAGACGTGAAACAAGGCAAGGAACTCGGAGAAAGGAACAGACAGTCCTTCCGAATGGTTACTGCATTAAGTGACAAGGAACATCAAATGCTCTTTTTCTGTGCTGTTTTTCTCAATTATCATGTTTGCTTCTTAAAAATTAAAATAAAAGCTTCTTTCAGTGAGAAAACCTCTAGAATTGAGGATTTATTTCTTTAGTTCCTGCTTCTAACAGTCGCAGGAACAATATAGTTGGTGACATAAGTTAGGTATCTTCACTGACTTCTCTATTGCTCCTGTGTATTCAAAATATTAAAATATGGCCTGTTATTCAGAGTACCTGGGTAACTCTTTATAACTCCTTCTTCTAAAACTGAATGTAGTAAAGATTTTCTTGCACCATTTTCAGCTTTGTCTGCAATGAGATTCGACCTGTTCTCTAAATACTGTATATATCTTTGGCGGTGAATCCTGTAATACAGATCTCATATTGTACATGCGAATTTAAGACTTAACGTGATGCTTTCATAGATTTGTTGGCTATTAAATTTATGGCTGCCTTCCTTAGTTCCAAGGCAGTTTTTATTTAAAACAAACAACAAAAAAAAAAACCAAAAAACAACTTTAATTCTTGAGAGAAATACCACTGTCTGAAAGAGTATGATTTGGCTCTTCAAACACAAAGCTCTCCTTGTCATTCTTCTGATTTCCCACCCTGCTCTTCTTTACATTCATAGGGAGCTAAATGCACAGCACTGCAGCATGACAGTTCCGAGCAATAGGACCATTAATCAAGTTCAGCTGATTTCCGACCGCGCTATCAATATCCCTGCCTTCAGGCTTGGCTGTTGACAGTGCATTCCGAAAGATTGAAGCAGCAGTTCCTTAAATGACCAAGCAATCAACTTACAGTAAATCTGTAAAAGGTAATAACATGATAAGATTGCTTTAAGACAAGTATCCTGTTAGGACGCATATTCCTCTGAAGTGCTCCATGATATGTTTATAGATACAGGTGCACATGTATGATATGACATAGAACGGTACACAGGGTGTTCTGGAAATGCAGTTTAATGTAGCAAGAATGTGGGGGCTTTGTTGGCAAAAGTTTGACCAGATGAATATTGGGTGCAAAGCTGCTGCCGGCAGTGTGTGCGCTGTACAGAACGTAGAAATAGGTGTATTTTCCCCAAGCTGGCAGGTTGGATGTTATTGAGGTACTGATGCCAGGTGTGTGTGTTCTCCTTCTACCCAAATTATGTCACAAGGATTCAAGAAAAAGGTTGCTATGTTATGTCTGGAACATGAGGGTGATTTTGTTAGGATAGAGATCATGTTATTGAAGACCGTGTATTTCTGAGGCTGGACTGGTACAGGAGGGTCTCCAGTGCTGTCAGGGTTAGCCCATTTCCTTCCATCACACAGAGGTGAGTAAGAACTCAAACAACTTCTCTGCAGTGGTGACATGCGAATGGTGCCAGGTGGCCCTGAGCCGCTGTGGTTAATGTGCGCTCGCTGGGGACGGGCCGAGGTGCCGTGAGGGCTCCTGGTGTCCATGCACGGCTCGCGAGGAAGCTGCTGCTTCACCGGGGGAGCCCCAGCTGCCGCTCGCTGCAAGTCTCCCTTTAATAAAGAAACTGCCATCAAGAGTGCAAATAACCAGGCAAGCACAAAGCAAACCTCACAATGTCCCTGTCAGAAGACGAGAGATGACGTCTCTTGTTTTAGCCTTTTCTTCTTTGGGAAGTATCATAACTTCTCAAAGAAACAGGAAGATTTTGCAAGTATTTCACTGTGCAGTTTTTCATTATAACACTTTCAAAGGGAAATGTTAATTTCTTTAAAATATTTGCTTGATTATTGATCTGTGAGAATTCTCCGGTTAAAACTGATTTATTATTTTTAAAAATCATTCCTGCCTGAACCACTCTTTCCGGACTTTTTTTGCCTTCCTGGTTGCTGCACTGGATACTGACTGTTTGTCACTTAGCTTTGTGCTTATTTAAAATACTTCAGCCAGTTTTGCTATTCCTTCTCTTAATCAGGCTTCTGCAGATTTTGACTTTGTACTTTGCAAATCAAGGCTTTGCAAAAGATATTCTAGACCCTAAATCATGTTGGTGGTTGTTTTTCTCCATATTCTGTACAAACTGCCAAACTCCTTTAGGATATTCAAGCACGTGCTGGTTGCTCTGCCTCACTACCAGCACTCCGGTAAGCTACCCCGCTACATGCAGTTAAAAATGCTGTTCACTCCTCCCAAGGAAGAGCGCATGCACCAAGGAAGTCTACTGAGCTTGGAAGTCCCTGTGATACTTTCTGAAACTGCCACATTTGCAAATTCTGTGTATTGATCCAAATCTTGTGCCTAGTATCCCTACCACCAGCTTTTCTTCTGATACTGAATTGTATGTTGGAGTGATCCTCATGTTATCTCTTTAGTCTTGATACTGCCTGCTTGTTTTTCTCCCATCTTGCTATATTTTTGGGGTGGGGAGGGAGGCACAAGGGCTGAGTACCTATTGAAATTGGTTCTCTTGCTCAGCAATGCTGAAGCAGAGCTCTTGCAAACATCATATGTGCAAAAGGGCTGCAACACCATACACAATTCTTCTCTCGTTGATGGCCCTCAACCATCACTCTTTTGGTCAAGATTCGTATTTGCTGCTGTCTGCCAGCTGTAAAATATTTGCTAGGGGACAGGATACACCTGGGTCCAGGCTCCAGGAGAGAAATAGTCAAGAAGACAGCAGAGAGGTTCACCAGACAGCTAAGGGCCAGGAGGTCACGTAGCCCCAAGTGCATGTGTTGTATAAGAAGGCATGGGTAGGATGCCTTCTCTTGAAGGTTCGATATCATCACTCACATCTCCAGGAGAACATCTGGGTGCTGGCACGTTGCCAGCCCCGATGAGCAGCACGCTGGAGAACAGGATTCATCCATCTCCATCCCTTTCTTCACTTTCCCCCTCTGGCTGTAACACTTCACTGAATATTTCGCTCATACTTCATCTCTGGTTTGCGTTACTTTGTCACAGGTGGGTTACTTCTTGTATTTTTCCTGGCTAGAAATCTCTCTTCGGCCAATACCGTAACATTTCTGAGTCTCTTTTCTCAATTATGATGATGCCCAAGAGATTTATCATCGCCTGCAAGCTTGACCAAAATGCCACTCTCTTGGTGAGCTCTTCCAATCAATCAATATAGCTGTTTAACAGAATGGGACCAATGCAGGGCTCTAAGACACCTTCTTGTGGTATTCAGTTTGCTGATGTGTCATTTATCATAATTCTCTGTTTATGCTTCCACACCAGTCACTTGTGTGACATGCATACTAAACCATCCCTCAATTAAAGACTCTGCAATAAATATATTGAATGTTTAACATTTCAACAGTGACATTTATAGCATTCTCTTCATCTATGATGTTAATTTGTGTCAAACAAACAGACAAACAAAACAAAAAAAACCTCCAACTATTAACACGGCATCATCTCCGATTTTTCTGTTGAGCGACGCTGTCTCCCGGCGTGGGCAGCTCATGTGCACCTAGTGTGCAAAGCCCCTTCCTTAAGTGAAGTTGTCATTTCCCCTGCTACCAACAAGAAACCCAGTAAAATATTGGATAGTATGCCATTATTTTATGGGAATTAATAAACAAATTTGATGGAATTTACTTCTTTGATTCTCATATTTCACCGATGTTCAGCATATTTTCATTTTTAATCACGATTTGATGTTCTTGTGAGGACCCATTTAGCTACTCCAGATTAATGATCCCATCTACAACTTAGAGATAGTTCATTTGGTTTTATGGAAGGACAGACCATAGTCCTGCTAACACTAAAACAACCTTTTTCTTGCCATTAACAGAGCCAGACAAAGTGTAATCCTTCAAACAAACTAGGTACTTGTACATTGACTTCTCAGTGTTAGTAGCCTTCCTACTCATTTTCTAAAACAACATATGGCACTTTGTCCAGCTCTATCCTCTTCCAGATTTTGCTTTGTTCCTGAGTTTTCTTCCAAGCACTATTTTGGATGTGAGGAAATAAAGAGAATTAAATATTTTCAGTTTTTCAAACTTTTTTCTTTTCCAGCAAAAAAAAGTTTTTGCTTGGGCAAGGCTGTCTTTTTAAAGTCCATCTGCTCATGGCCAGAGCATGTATAGAGGTTAGGACATAAAACACAGAACTCACAGCATTAATATTGATGCCTGTGTTTGCTGTTGTCTCTAGGTCTCTGTATCGTACACCTTGTAAATAAAGCAACTTTCTCTTCTACTAGTAGCTTATAGATAGTGTGGGAGACTTGTTACTGCCACTTTAAGCAATTACCTTTATGAAAACAAATATTAACTTGCTTCTGCTGCTTTATTCAGCTGCAGTGCAGCGGAGGTGCGCACATCAGCTAAGCATCTCTGGCTGTTCTGTACGCTGCGTCGCAGCCCTGCAGCAGTGGCACTACTGTAAGACTAGACAATCTCTGTTGGACAGAACACATAACAAATAATAATTTTCCTCCTGGAAAAGTCTTTGGGAAGGTTTTATTTTTATATTTCATACGGCAGGTTTGACCTCTCTGCTTTAAAGAAAGAGAGTGAGTGCTGTGAGCAAGGCATTCAAGTTCACCATTGAACCTTACAGCACAGCAAATATATAGGAGCAGAAGAATAAAGGCTGAATGCATCAGGCCTGCATGATGGACAGACTGTCTCGGCCCATTACGTCTCTTTTAATCAGATGTGAATTGTATTAGGGCTGGCATAATGGTTACATGTGCTAGCGGCTAATCTCCAGAATCGGAGAGCCATTTGTTTTACTATTCTTAAGACTCATGCACTGCAGGAACTGGCTGTTCAGAAGTATAAGTAGACAGGCTGCTGCTGATGCAAGTAAATATTGCAGAAAAGCGCTTATAAAGAGAAGCCTAACTGATGTGTCTGATCACATTATTTCTGTTTAGAAGATTTCCAGTGTTCCTAAGTGCAATTCACCACAGATAATTGAAATTGAAATTAATATTATTGTTTTTGTTGTTGCAGACATTTAGTTGCTGCTGCTTTGTATTTACATGTGTACGTTGCTCCATGTTGGAATTATTTGCAAATTTCAATGTGCAGCAGGTTGAAATATTTGATGTCTAAAAAATTGCTGTGTTTTCACTGTTTTCTTTTCTGTCTGTGCTCTAGTGCCTATTATGTATATAAATATTAATGGCAATATGGATTCAAATTCTCATTTTAAAAGGAGAGATTAAAGCAGCTGCACTAGGAGCACTACTGCAGGTGGGGCAAGAAAGTTCCTCTCAAGAGGAGGATGGATATGGATACAACTCCTATGTCCTAAATAAGCTTTTAGACATTTAATTACTAGATGAAACTGAAAAAACACAGATTGACCTCCTGGTTGTGCTTTATGAGCAGCAGCTGTTGGAGACACCAAACTCCAGGCATGGAAATTGCAAGCCTGTGATTTCCAGGTTGAGGCAATGCTTCAGTTTAGTCCATATTTTTTTCTGCCAGTGTTGTACTTTTTGTAGATCCCCTTTTAATTACCAAATCTCTCTGCGCATCTTATTGGAGGTCTGAATCCCAGTTAAAGGCTGTGCATTTTACTAGGCTTCGAAAGGCCTAAAATTAGGTGCTTTGAGAGCTGGCTGTGGATCTAACTTTGGTTAATGAAGGACTTCTTTCAGGTCTCTGAAAACAAGCAGCAACATTTAATTTGGGACAACTATTGCTGCTGTTCTCAGAGTTGCCCATCCCGCTCCATCGAAATGGCTGAGTTGTTTGTGATTCAGGGGCTTATGCTTTGGGTTAAAATGTAACACTTTAAGGAGAATTATCACTCATTTCCATATGCCTTAAGACTGTATCATAATCCACAGCCCTCTGGGAGCTGATTCACAAACAGCTTGAAAATCCACGCAGTGGAGATAGAGAGATACAAGCTTGTCATCTGAGCCAAGTAACATGTTCTTCATGGCTAATCAAATCTCCCAGTCAAAGCAGGGATGGCAGTGCCTGCACTCCCTTGTGTACTTGCAGCACACTTGGAAAATCGTCCATTTAAAGACTAAATGGCTGTTAAAAGGTGCTCCTTTTGGAGAGCGCTGCTTGCTTTGATGCAAACTAATTGCCTCGCAAAGAGGCACCTCTGGTGCGTTCGCAGAGCTGGGAGAGACGGGCTGCAGCGCAACTTCTTTCTACTGTCTGTTCACTTGTCAGCCGCAGCAGCAGTTTGTATGTGCCGACATGTCAGCACAACGTTAGGAATGTATCTTATATTTTTCAAAAGTTATTTTCACGGCTTTGGTACTGCTTGTGTGACACGAAGCAGGAAGGCGGCAGGAGACGAAGCAGCGGCTGAGCGAGAGCAGTGCCTGTCTAGCTGCCTCCCTCGCCGCCCGCCAACAGGGTTGTCTTTATTTCTTATTTATATTTGGTACACTGAATTTACCTTTGTTTATCCTTTTGCTGTGTTCACCTTTATTCGCTTCTCCTTTTAAGGCAATTATTCAGTTTTATTCTTCTTGTGTGCATAATTCCACTGCATTTATATTTATGAAACAGAGTTTAACCAAACAAACCAGCTTAGCCAGTGCTCCAGAGGGGCCTATTACAATTCTTGTTATTCTTACTATTCATGTGAATGCTTTGAATTTTAATTACTTTCACATGCAGATAAAACAGTTCTTGTTCTTTATACTTGTAAACCTGATTCTGTAAATTCTGCAAAATAAATTTTGTTTCATGGAGTTATCCTTTTACTGGATTTTCAATAGTAGAAAATCCTGCAGAGCTTCTAGGGTTAATATTTTCCACTAAAGTCACTGGTGATTTTTAGCTGTGCTAGATTTAATTTTTGACAGTGTTTAGTGAGTAACTGTAAGTTTTTACCGTATGTGTGTATTTAATTCTGTCACTGTGCTTGCAGAGGGCAATTGTCAGTCATTTTATCACTTTTTATAGATTACACACAGATGCACATACGAATACCCATGAAGAGCTCAAGCAGCCACAGAGCAGACCAAATACGTGGCCAGACAGTGCCTGTGGCAGGAATAATTGCAGAACAGTGAAGTCCTAGGCAAAACTTTCTCTGACTGCACCATCAGCAAAGGCGCTTCGGATCTGAGGTGATTTCTTCCTCTGCCCTGGAGACGGTGCAGCAGAGGTATCGGCATGAGGAGAGTGCAGCTCTCCCCAAACAGCCAGGGGGGATGAGACCACTAGCAGCAGCTCCTCCAGAAGCAGCTACTCTTCTGCGCTTTCTAAAACGCAGGTTTCTATAGATAACATGATTAAGGACTGAGCATTGATTGGTACATGGAGAGCTTATTCAAGTTCAAGAGTGTCGTTTGAATTGGGCGCCTTCATATAGAGCAGGGAACTACATTACAGGCCACAGTACTTTTCCATGAGAAAAATACACACTTCTTGACACCTCAGAGCATTGAGAAAACATGCAATAATTTCTTAATACCAAGGGCAATTGGTTGTTAAGTAAATGGTTACCTATGTAAAATAAGTCACAAGAGCATTTAGTCCTTGAGTTCTGTTGTTTGAAATGCCTCTGTAAGTGTGGATTAGAAAGGAGTTTTAAAAGACATAAAATCCCATAAAAGAAATATAAACAAGGCTATTTTTGTTTTTTCTTAGATTGGAGGTTTTGGGAACTCTGATGTTTATGCTTCTTTGATAGATAAAATTATATCCATCCCTCCTCCTCCAATGCAAGCCAGAGTAGCTGGTGTGATGTTCAAAGGAAAAAATCAATAACATAGGTTTTCCTTGAGTTTCTGCAGCAAACCATAATTTTCTTTAAGTAATGAAATTTATTTCAACTTCAAAATTAATCTGCGTGGATAGTTAGTTCTCCATGGAAATGAATCTTTACAGGCGAAAGGTATTCCCCCCTTAACCCTCTCAATATATGAGAATATTGCACTTAAAGTAATTCCTAAGATGTAGTCTTTTAAATCTAAAGTGGTGGGTGAGCCAAGATCTAACTTCTTTGTAGAGCTGAAATGAAAAGTTTAACTCAAATGTTTTTTTAAAGGAGGAAATGGAAAACAAAACAAGGCAGTGGGGAAAACAAAGCATAGCACGTGGTAGCACTTTTACCCAGCTTTTAGATGGAGTGTGCTCAGGTGAACACTAACTCTGTCGTAACTCTTGTGAGCAGGCTAACAGGAGTTCAAGCATTTGTCACACGAGGAGGTGGCTCGTATACGTTAATATTTTCCTGGATTGATTGCCTGATTTAAAATACACCTATAACATCTCTTTCACACATACTTTGGACTAGTAGTGTTCAAAGTAATACCATTCAGGTCCTAGGGGCTTACCAACAACTTTGAATATATGTAGCATCTTCCATACAAAGATCCCAAAGCAGTTCAAGGCATAATTTCCTTATAATCTTTCTGAAAATACATCTCAGGTTTTAACTCTACAGTGAGACATAGTTCAACTGCTACTAGAGAGGATTATTCATATTTTTTATTCTTTCTGTATTCTCTTTTACACATTTACTTTATCTGCTTTGCAGATGGAAAGCTGTAGACCCAAGCAAAATTATAATCAGGATAAATTTGGCTGTACTGACAGCCACTATGTGTGTTATTTAAATTATTTATACACTCCTGTGGGAGACTTTTTTTCATTCCTGTCAATCATTTAAAAGAAAAAAAAAAGAAAGAAAAAGAAATAGGAGCCAATCAATATCATGTTTTCTTTCTTTAGCAAGAAGGGAAAAAGGATATGCAGGAAGATTTGTGTAATTCCTTCTTTTCCGTGGCACATCCAACTCCCTAAAAATGTTTGTGTTGAGGAGCTAAACAGTTTTGCATAGTGATTAACTTTTCAGCTGCCAGATAGCGAGAGTTAATATTTACCCTCAGATTTATTTCTGGGTTCGCCACGCACTTGCTGTGTACAGAGGAAAGCACAAGGGCCTCAGTTACTGGCACTGAAATGGGTATCAGGAGAGGAGGGCAAAGCTGACTGTAGTATTTCAAAGCTGTCCTGGTTTGGTTAGGTCTTCCAGGTGAAAACTGAAAGCTGTTTGACAATTTTTTTTTGTATTTTGATTTTTCAAAGGAGCTTTTAGGGGAATGCAACTTCCCAAAATGATGTGCAATGCAAGTGGGCTGGAGTTGACTCTGGCAGCCTTAGCAGGAGACTTAGACTGAGAAGGGTCCTAAATCCAGCTCGATTTTCATGTAGTGCTTTTCGTTATTGCTTCCACATTAGGATGAAGAAATAATATTCAGACTAGTGTTTCATTTGTCTTCTGTGCAGACAGAAGGTGAATAACTGAGTCTAACGAGGGCAATAAGCTAGATCATGGTGGTAGTGTCAAAGTGGGCAAGGCTGTCTCGGGCAAGGCACCCATAAACTGTTGCCAATAGCCAAAATATGTAGTTGTGTTTATTTGTTCACTTGTGAGACATTGCCTCTCACCAGCATTTCCGAAACTGTCCTTGTCACTGAAAAGTAAATCGGTGCCATTCGTGTGTAGTTATGGATCTGTGCAAAGAACAGCTTTTAAATCCCACTTTTCTGTGAAATCTGTTTTCAAGTTCTGTCCAACCGTAGGTATTAACAGTTTCCTTCGTGGGTCTCAGCTTTCTCTCTTCATTCTTCTCCCAAGCGGTAGCACTGCAATGCCGTTTCGTATCGCGCGGGTCTCTGGCGGGTCCTGGGCGGGATGCGTTCGGCGGCCGCGCGGAGCACACCGCTCTGCGCTCTGCCCAGGCGGCGCCTGCGCGTGGCTCCCTGCCTGGCCCTTGGCCTAATTTAGGTTTAGGGCCCATTGTATCCAGCCATAGTCAGGGCTGGCATCTGGCCAGGCCTCCTTTTAATTGCCGCCTCTCTCAGGCTCCTTCCCGAGCTTTGCTTTTCTCCCTGCCCTCCTCTCGGCCTGCACGGCTGCAGGGGAGCGAGCGGCCGGGCCTGGGCCTGGCAGTGGCCGCTGCGGCCGCTGGCCACCCACGAGCGCTGCCGTTGGCTCCGTGGCGCCCGGCCGCCCAAGGAGGCTCTGAGGAAGCCGTGGCTGTTCCTCGGCTCTCTTTGGGAATGTGTTGAGGAACACGCCTGGGTGGTCCTTGTCCTTTCTAAAGGATCGTCCTGGGCACCCCCGGGAAGGCAACCTCATGGCCTGCCGAACTGATCTGGCTTATCACCCCCAAACTTGGGGCACTGAACATGTTCTTGAAATCATGCTGTGCCTCTTCAACCTTCCCTTGCCGCGGATGGGCCTGGAGGCCGAGCAGCCTTCGTGCCCCTGCCGCCTTGCAGGCGGGGAGGGCGGCAGCAGGCAACCGAAATCAAGCGACTGAAATGTGATTATGTGTTTCAATGGCGTCAGAAACAAGAAACAAGAGTCCCAAAAAACAAGAGTCTTGTTTGTGGTAGATTTCTTCACAGTCATGTTATTTTTCCTAGCTCGCTTGCCATTTGTCCTTTTTCTTCCTCCCACTTGCCTTTTATAGCCCAAGGGAAAGGTGGCTCACGTAACGGCACCGTGCAGGCCTTGCAGGGAGGGTAGCGGCCTCCCTGCTCGCCTGTGGAGCCCTGTGGGAGCACCGAGTTCAGCAGGAAACGTGGCCACCTCCACCTCCTACCTTTCGCTTCTTTCACTACTGTCCCGTGAAATTTGTTTCCATCCAGAGCTGGTGGCACTCCTTTTACCTTCTTGCTGATGCATCGTCCCCCCCATTTGCAATTCAAATGCAGTCATAAAGCTTAAAATGTCACGTGAAAAAGTATGCAATACAGAGAGATGAATTAGGTGAGTTCCAGAGGAAGGAAGGTGGTGATTCCTACTCCACTTAATATTTTTAAAAAAGAAAATAGAAAGCTTGCCAAGATATTTTAGAAAGAACTATCAGTAGCCTGAATGTCCTAACATTTCTCTTTCTCCTGGAAGAGATTTAGAAACTGACCACTAAAAATCAGTCCTGCATCCTACTGCTGCTTTATTTGCAAGAGTGGTTGCACATCCGGAACAAGACTGCAAAGAGATTTGTTTCCAAAAGGAAAGAGTCATTTGAAGAACTACCTATTTCTCACCACCTTTTTACTGCTTCTTATCTGATCTATTCTGCAACATGACCAGTGCTCCCAAGCCCCTCTGCCCAACTGACTAGTATTTCCAGCAATAGAAAAGGCTCAGAAAAGGCTCATTCTTGGCTGATGTGTAATGTTAGTGGATAGAAGCTGGGGAACAATTTGTTCCTACAACAAATATTGCAATAAGACTTCCTGCCAGCGAGAATAAAATTCACTCATCCACTGAAGTCAACAAGTGTTTTTGCAGGAAAATTACTCAGGGAGAATAATGTTGGGAGAATGTGGCTTATAGCATCCGCTGTGATGATACCGAACAATTTGGTAGAATAAGTAGCTAAGCGGCGTGACCAACTTTCCTCATTACAAACCTCATCCGTGGTCTTCATAGCACTGAGTTGCCCTTCAGAGACTTGAAAAAAGATAAACATCAAAAAATACAAATCCAAAGCAGAGAAAGCGTAATGATCACATATGCTTTGGCTGAGTACATGGCCAGAAGAAACTACTGTGATCAATCCCTGAAAGAAACTTCCTTCTTGAAAGCCTACCTGCTTTGCATAGCCTGACGGTCTTCTTCACCTGCCCTTTTTCTCCAGAAAACATAAGCTTTAAGGCAGTCTCACCCTTTCTGAATTTTTATTCTAAACATCATTCATAAAGATTCTGTTCATTCCATCAGAATTCAGATAAGGCTTTGGCATTTCTGAACAGGATGTTGCAGCTGAGCTTCCTAAGTCGGTAAGGGACGTTGATGAATGAAGTCTCCCGGCTTCACATTGTTTGAGAGTTACCATTATTTCTGAATGTGTTCCAGAAACAATGGTACAAGGAGTGTGAGTGGAGGCCACACAAGGAACAAACTAAAGGAAGTAGCAATAGCTCTCAAATCTACTGGCTGCTGCCCTGCTCTCTTAAACATACAGATGCTCATTTCTGCTTTCTTCTTCCTTCTAGAATAAGCATAGTAATGTGGATTTTTGCATCTTTTTGACTTCATGATTTGCCTGGTTCTTTTTATTTTCCCCATTGCAGAATGTGGGAGTTAAATTTCGCCTTTCCCTTGTTGAACATACACAGGCTCTTCTAAGTTCTCGTCTTTTCAGGACGATCTCAACAGCCCGCTTTCTTCATTTCTTTTTTTCTGGGATAGATGTTACGTCACACATGATACTTCTATCAACTTAATCATGCTTCGACCATGATATTTTCTCATTTTTTAACCTTTTTTTTTTTTTTTTTTTAATTTACAGCACGTTAAAACTTCCTTGGACTTCCTGTGTTCTAAACCAGACAGGACTGTTTCAGAATCTTACCAAAAGCAACCCACAACAGTAAACAGAAATGTGATGGTGTTCTCCTTTTCATATCACCTGAAAAAGAAAACTAAATTAAATTTCTGAGAAGTCTGTTGCGTCTAATTTTCAAAAGAAAAAAAAACGGAAGTTGTCAACTCGTTATTTATTTTCTGTTTTTACAAGGGCTTTTTAAGGTGAAAATCTTTGGAGTAATCAATGGAGCAATCCTATACTATGCAGGAAATGTTGTCTTGACCTTTTAGACCCCGGGAAGTGGTTATCCTGAAACATGAGGATTAATATTTCCTGCATTTTCATAACCGTGTTTTACAACTTGTTATACCACAAGATCTCAGCACATTTCAGGAATATTGGTATTATTTGTTCAGTGACTGTGAGTACAGCTAATGATCTACAGCAGCAGCAATTAAAAAAAGTGCAGACATTAAGAGAATGCTACTCTGGGCTATCTCTGGTAAAAAGGAGTATTCCTGTAACCTCTTTTCTGTATGTGTATGATTTCATTTCATTCTCCTGCACATGGTTTTCAGAAGTACATCACTTTTGCTCTAAGATTCTCTTTACAACAAAGCCACCATCCTCTTTGTTATTTTTTTTGTCTCTTTTATTTTCTATATTTTTTTTTCAGTTACCAGAACGGAATTCAGAATCTTTTAAATATAAAATTAACTTCAGTTTATATTTCAAAACCTGTAATAATTTCCGAGTGATTTGCTCAAAGCTTCATTAAGTCAAGCTGGCTGAGGTTAGCATTTATTCAAACAAAGGTCAGTTAGGATAGAGAAATGACAGAATGTAAATGGTTTGTTATAAGAGAAAAGCTAGCAGGTTCTTCATAACGAAGCTGTTTAATGTTCAGTATCATACAGATTATTCACTACCCTTACCTGTTTGTCAATGGCCTTGGAGTATGTCTGTGAAATCCTCAGAAATCCATGAACAAAGAAAGGTGTTTTCCCTTGGATGAATAGAGATTGTCTTTTTGTCCCACAGCTTCGGTTGGGGGAACTAGGAAGGTCATCAGTGGCCAGGTATTGGAAGTGATATAAGAAACAACTCTGGTCATTGCAAACTCATTTGGGATGCCAGGTGGACATCCTTCATTCTTACTGCCAAATACCCAGGGAGATCAATGCCATAAATAGGATTTAACTGGATCCTTGTTTATTTCTCTACTTTCCTCAACTCTGTGTGTAATGAGCTATTCTTGCCAGAACAGTCCTGTGTTCTCCAAAATTCAAACACAGGATCACCCATTAAGAGAACTGAGGTTTCCACATGGCCTTTGATCAGAATGTCACTCTCAAAGGTCCTCTAAAGCAAACCGTTCGTCACACACAAAAGTCAAATAATCCTGAGCTGCCTGAAAAAAAGAAAATCAGAGATGAGAGAACATCTCCTTTTTCTCCAGGGGAAAGAAAAAAAAAAAAAAAAAGAGGGAGAGAGAGAGTGGGGGGAACAGTGTTGTCCTAGCCAAAGGAAGAGGTGCCTGGTTTAGCTAGTAATAATGTTTAATGAATGAGAACCATGGTTTAATTAAGTGGCAGGTCTTCACAAAGAGCATGTGTAATAGGAGAGTAAGCCTTATTATCAATACAATACATGTAAGGAGAATGAGGCAAAGAGGCTAAACGACAAATTGAATTCAGGACATAAAGTGGAAGCAGAGGAGGGCTGGAAAGGAAATTCTGTTCTATGAAAATTTTCACTTGGAGGAGCTTTCTGGACAAAAAGCCTCAGTTTGAAGCTGCCTGAAAATGAATATTTGCCTCCAGGTTACTTGTTGGCAAGGATCCTCTCAATTTTGCTTTCTGATGTTGTAGACTGGCAGCCGAGGCTTCATTTTTTCTAGGTGTCCATTTCCTTACCAGCCTTCCGAGCAATAGTTGCTGTTTATCTAGCTGGCTCTGGTACCCTTAGTCACTTGGCGATTTTTCCCCTGACTCACACACAAGTTATAGAGAAGTTATGCACCTTTGATGTAAAGAAATTCAAAATGCTATCTTTATTTAAAGTTCCTAACATTTCCTGTCCATCGATTTGACTAAGTTCCTCCCACATGTGCACTGTGGAAATAGAAAATTTCAATCCTAGCAGTTCTTGAATTATTGTATTCAATGTGCTAAATTAACTCAGTTATCCAATTCAAAATCATCTCTTTCAATCAGTTCCTTTATCTTTTCTCTACTCTTACTGAAGGAAAGTGACTGTTTAGTTATGAAGTCTGACTGCTATCTCATCCATCAATAAATGTGTGTTCAGTAATGTTAATAGATTTGTTTTATAATCTTTGCCAATGATGAGGCAACTCCTGGTTGCAGTTATTTCTCTGAATAAATTTCAGGCCTGTCTATCCACCTCTCGGCCTATACTGAGCCTCCCTTTCTTTTGCATCTAGGATGCCGTTAGTGAGGAAGGTATCGGACACCTTCACCTTTACTTCTTCCTTTCCTGGACAGCATTTCAATACCTGTGTTCTAGTCAGGATTATTACTGCACTGTGTTTCTGCTTTACAGAGAATAGTTTGTTTGTGATCTGCAATAATAGGTTTTTTTTTTTTTTTTTCCTATTTGACTTTTCAAGATCTTCCCATTAATACTTTGTTTCTATTGACCATACTTAGTTCTTTAGTTCAGTTAAACATAGTCCTTTCACTGAACATATTAACTGACTACATTACTCTTCAGAATTAGTTTGTTTACTTTCTCATCTTGATCACTGTTTCTTTACCCATTCCTTCATCCTCATTTCCATTTCTTTTTCTTGTGGAAATTTCTTCCTAATTTAAAATTCTTCCCATCAGCTGGGCCAATCTCAGGACCGAATGGGTGTTTGTCCAGATTTCATGTAGTGTCCACCCTTCAAGAATAATATTTTTATGCATAACTTACACTCTTTGTAAATATATTCTAGGATGCAGTAATCCTTGAGCCTTCTGTTCATCTACATTATTTGTCATTTAAGTTTTGTCCTCAGAAACACTACCATTTTCACAAAAAGGAACTTCTTCCATTAGGCAATTTTGATTTCAGGGGAAAAAAGGACATGTAATTCTACATCTCCAACATATTTGCTTCTGCGCTAAAACCTGTATGTAGGCACTAACGGCTCCTAATAAAATCCAGTTATCAGCAATCAGAGTAGGATTTGTTTTCAAGCAAGTGTTCCACGATTCATCTTTCTTGGGCCAAGTTATAGCACCTTCTTTCTAACCCTTAGTTAGTGTTTCCCTGTTAATATTAAATAGATGCTTAAACATCCCTTTCCATCAGGGATTATCATGCTTCATTAGTATTGTTTGGACTGAATGCTAAGAAAGTGTTTGGTCAAAATGAATTGTTACTTTTTGTATTTTTAGAAACATTTGAATTTGCTGCCTTACTTACTAAAAGGATCAGGACTCCATCTCATTAAAACATGGCTAAAGTTCAAGTTATTAGCAGATTTCAGATGCTTTTCCTGTGAAGGATGAGACTGTAAGAATTGAGTCACGCCATTTTTGCATAATATATTTGGTTTCTTACGGCTTTTTAGATGACAGTAAATTTAACACATGTGTGGTATAAAATATTAATAAGCAATATGCATTATTGCTGTAAGTGCTAGGAAATTAGAGCCCATTTGGCCCCTGTTTATTAACATTTCAATATCTGATTTCTGAGAGCTGCCCAGTGATGTGTGAGGGCACAGAGGGAGATTTCTGATAGGGGAGAGTAGCTTCTCTCCTGCTTCGGCACTACTGTTCCTTTGATGGCAACCTGCATTTGTTTTGTAGCTTTTTATCTTGTACATGTATTTTAAAGATTGGCTTTGTGTGTAAAGGAAGCATGTCTGGCAGAGCCTAAGCCCTATCTGTGCCTGGGCTTGCAGGTGAGTCTCTGGTGAAAGTGCAAAAAAGAATGAGGTTTTGCAATGAAAGTATCCTCTTTTCTCCCTTCCTTCTTCCTCTTTAATTCTCCAGTTGGTGCTATCCAGATTCTCTTCGCATTTCCCTATGAGCTGGCAGGGAGACCTGTGCAGCGCAGGGAACCCCCTACTTAGTTGCTGTTGATTCCTCATTCCTTCTTCTTACCCTCAACCCACTTTTGCTTCTTTATTGCCTTCTTGTCACACTCGTCTTCAGCATTACTACATTTAACCATTTAAGACACATCTATTCATATTAAAATCTTGGCCTGTTTCTCACCTTACCAAGGTGACTAGCTGCCACCTCCATCTCAGTATGACTAAAGAAAAACTTTCTTTCTATCCCCTTTTCCTTCAGTTCTGCCCCTACCACAGAGGGTCTTGATCCACTAGTAAGCTACATAAATGGTACGATGATACCCGTGCTGTTGATGATGTTAGTTAGTGTGGTGTGAGCTTAGCAAGCGCGTGTTGTGCAGTTTGGGCCTGTATTCAATGCACCTGGGCACTGAGTTCAATCTACAGAACTGCCTGTCTATGAGCCCAAGTATGAAATGTAATTAGCCCTTAGTCCTATTTCTCCCCTGGATTTAGGAGCCCCATTGACATTGAAACTTGACTTCAACTGCCAGGCTACTTCAAAACTTTGAAGATGTTACTCAGTATTTCAGTGTTAAGGGCAGGCAAATCAAGGAAACAGCATAACCGGACAGTTTGCCAGGCAGGCGTGCTAGGTTAAGACACTTGATCAGAAGCAGATAAACCCTGATACTATATGAGAAAAGTGTGGCGGATGACTCTGTCACCTAGCGTTTATGTGTATCAAAGGGACACCAAAAGCCCAGGCCATTTACTTTTAAGGCCAGGCCTCTCCATCATCAGGCAGAGCTTTCCTCGTGGCGCTGGTGCGGGCCCTGTCGTGACAGGCCCTAGCCAGAAGTTGGTGAAGTCCAGGGCAGCTGTGGTGAGATGTTGGCAGCACGTCCTTGCTCCTGGTCACCAGCTGCGCCCCGACGTGAGGGGTCCCGCGTGGCGGGCGCGGGCGCTGGCACGGCTCCGCGAGCAGCCGCTCGGCAGGCCCGCTCCGAGGGCGCTGAAGCTGGGACGGGCTGAGGGACAGGCCAGGGGATGGAGTCACTGCGTGCCCACGGGCTCCTAGCAGCACTTGGTATGGGGGCTCTTAATCCGCAAAACTTTAAGGTAATTTGAACTGGCCCATTTTCTTGGAAAATCATTAGTGCAAGCTGCTATGGAGACTAAATAGTTCTGCTTATTAATCAGACTAATCCATTTAGGTGATAGTCTTGTTTGTGGGGCTTGAACGAACGCTTTTGGGGGCAGCTCAGCTCAGGTTTGACTTGTGTGATGCAGAGCTGCCCTGGATGTACCGTTTAACAGGGCTGTACCAGACCAGCCTGGCACACGGAGCAAGAGTCCGCAGCTGCAACCACTCTGTGCGCTGGAGGTCAGGTCAAAATTGTTCCAGATCAGCCCAAAGTAATACTGGCTGACATCTAGGTACACTAAAAAATGTGATGTGTTACTTGGGGATGTCTAGGCTGCAGGTAAAATATGTCGTCAGACGTTTTTTCTTTGCTAAACAAAATCCAGTTTTTGCAGCTGAGATGTATATGCAGTTGTCTCCTCACTTTGCTAAAAGTAGCCTCCAGCAAAATGGCTTAAAATCTTGAAAACGCATTATAAGACATTAAGGTAGTGGGAAGTGTATTTTCTTCTTTTATAGGTATATCTTTTGGTCAGTGCTTTAATGCAATGATTGATGAAAATGTTGTCTATGGCTGACATCTGGGATTATTAATGGATGTAGAATCAAATTTCTTTGGCATTAAAGAAAAAGGGTGATCTGTGTCTCACTAGATAAAATGCTCAAATGGGAATGGACCTTCAGTTTAATTTTAGATATTACATTCTGAAACTGTTTTACTTTGTCAGGCTAATAAACAATGCTTATAGCTCCTGTTGCTACAGTAGGTGGTATGCATGAAAATGTGTAAATTGGTAGCAGTCAAATGCTTTGAATCTTACGGCTAAAATCTGAAGCTTTGATGTGTGAAATTCGAATTGAAGCCAAAAGCATGTCAAGAAAACAGCAAACAGGCCAGCAGAGAAGTTGCACTTTGCTCTGTTATTTTTACCTTTTTCAGCACTCCATGAGTTAAAAGCAGAGCCCTGCACAAGGCTGCTATTGTGAGATGCCAACTCAAGGATTTCTAATGCTGTAAGACAAAGGGTTCCCTTAGCTAAAAATAATCTTTTCTTTCCTCCCATTCCTAAGCTTTTTCCTCCAGGGAGCAGATTCATTATGCTGTGTGTATGTGCTCAGTGCATTGCAGGAGTGACTGAGGTTTCATGACGTCACGACTCTAAGCCTTCCTCTCTTGCCACGAGCTCTGCTCTCTTAGCTACTGCCTTTTGTGTCTCACCAAAACGCCACTTCCATCTAGGAATGGGCTTTCTACCTACGTAAAGACAGCGTTTGCCATTCTAGGTCAGTAAATTTGCAAAGGGAGAGCACCGCTAAAGCAAGTGGGCTTTTTTTTTTTTAACAAAGCTTTCTCTGGGTTTTAGGGCTTGCTAATCAAACAAAACAAAACACGCACCTCATCAAGATTTTCCATGGTTCCCTTGTCAGGCAGAAGTGTGCCTGGAATCCATTTCCCGCGGAGGTCAGAGATCAGCAGCGCTCGGGCAGCCAAGGGAGTGATTCCCCCGTGACACTTTTGCTGTGTTTTGATGAAAGTGAAAGCCATGTGGTACATGGCTGAAAAAGCAAACAGATTTTTTTTTTTTTCCCTATGGCAGTGCTGAATTTTGAAGTCAAACACAGCAGGTAGGAAGGGTGCACATATTTGGAAAGCACCAGCACATCTTGACACCAAAGCACCTATCTCTCTGTCTTTTTAACCCCTTGCTACATTCCTCCCACAAGTCCGCATTTCCAGGATTCACACTCTAGTTATTTTTTTCTCTTAGGAGACAAGAGAAGGGGGTACTACTCTTAACCCCTCACTGAGAGTGGGAGAATTGTGTTTGTCCATATATGTAACAGATGAGAAGTTATAATTTGGCAAATAATACATATCATATCTCAACAGAAGTGTATTTTCCCAGTAGAACCGATCATATTAACTTAAATATTTGAGTGATATATATTGGAGTATATAGGTTTAAAAGTCGAAGTTTTTATTCCTTTTCTAGGCTTTTTTTGACCTAGACGGAAGCAATGTCTTGTTCGTATACTTGATTATTTAATTATAGTCTCCTGACAGAGTCTTTCCTTTCAATGGATAGCACGGCTCCTATTTCCCACCCTCTGATTGTTATATAGTGCAGATTGCATTGTAATCCCATATTTGGAGCATTGTTTAGTGCAAAGACTTTTGCCTATTAAATGTGTAGCTTTTTTCCTATGCATTTTTCTGAAGCTTGATGAACAAGTAATTTTTAAAAGTCAATAAATAATAACAAAACTGCAAAAGCCACCTAGGAAAAATTGTCAAGGGATTTTATGACTCAGGGGATCAGTAATGAAATACAGAGTTTTTCACCTCTAGGGCACTGATTCAAATATAACCTAGGTCATTAGTGAGCAAAAAATCATTACCAGCAGCTGTTCACTGACCTACAGAATGTGAAATGAATTTGTGGTCTCAGTACAGTTTCTACTATACATACACAAAAATATCACACTTAAAGTTTGCCTCCTGGCTGGTGTTCTTGCTGGAGAAACTAAAATCTAAACAGATGCAGAAAGTGACTAACTGGCTCTCACATTTGTGTGTATGCGAAGCATTTGGATGGCATACGGAAGGAGAGAAATCCCATGGACAGCATGCTTAAGAAAATGTACAGCTGACAGTTATTGATTGAAAATCCTCTCTCCTCTAATAAGGATAGATTCCCTTTCAAGCGACGTCTGCTGTGGACATCTGAAGGTCTTGAATGAGGCTTGTAGTGATTTCTTTGTAGTTAACATATTATGCCGCCAACGAAGCAAAGAATCGTGGGTTGAAATAACAAAGCCGTAGGACTGCCAAGAGATGAATTTCAGTTTCTTAAAGTTTAGGTGGGGATTTGTGCAGCAGCACAAACAATGTGGGTGGAAAAACGTTGTGGGTGGTGGGCGGGATTTCATGGCAGCTCTTTCCACATGGCTGAATTAGTTATTGCCTTATCTCCTAAACCAGTTATGTGTTCTCGCCTCAGCTGATGGATGTAGGAAGCAGATATATTTTTTCTTGGCCTTTTTGCTAAGAACAAATGTATCCTGAGCTTACTATCTGATACATCTTCTGTGACAGCCCTTGCAGTGACATAAATTTGATGAGCTCCGAGAGTCATTTCTATCTTAAACTACAGTGCAATTAGAGCATTACTGACTAAGGATTTGACATTGAGCAAATTTTCGTCACCTGCGTGTGGTTTTATAAAATTTGCTAAATTCCTGGTTGCATTAATACCTTCTGTTTTCTTTCAGTGTTCCCAGCAAGTGAATATGCAACGTGATAAATGCTTTCATGTTTTGAGACAATTGATTAGAGTTGTCACTTTTCATGCTGGAGTAGGGATGTTCTTTTGAAGAATGCAAATGCCAACCTGATTGCACTACAGATAATATTTATGGGAATAAGAAAGATGTAGTCATGCTGTCCCTGCCACAGTTAGTAAAACAGGTTAATTCTGGATAAATCATCCGAGAATATGCCAAAGAGAAAAACACCTGCAAAGGAGGCCTCAGGTCCCTGATCTCTTTTCTATTAGAACTCTACAATGTTTGCCTGGGCATAACCCTAAATCACTAAGTAATAGCTGCTAGGTAAGAGCTGTGGCGTGCATAAAGCCATCTTTCTTACTTTTGCAGAGAGCAGGCAAACTAGTTATGGCTGGTGTCAGGATGGCAGTTCTGAGATGTTTAGCTCGGTTCATTCTGTGTAGTGATTTAGTAACTTATCTTCATTTTACCTAAGCACATTCAGTCACAATTTCCTCTGTACCATGCTGCTGCCCATTAACGACTACAAGTAGCTTTGCAAAGTGGATTATCCCTTACGCAGTGAAAACCTCCTTGTTGGAAGCTGGGAACTATTTGCAGGGCTTCCTCCGGCTCGTTCTTCTGGGGGAAGGGACAGGCTGTTCTTATCGAGAAACTCTCATGTTCAGCACCAAAACCAGGCAGCATTAAAAGAACTTGCAGGATCTGAGTGAAAAGGCTTAAAGCAAGTGTAGTGCCTCATTTCCTAGCTCTGCATATCCCATATTCTGGCAGTGTGCGAACATATAAAAGCTGCCACCTGGAATGAGCATCCCTCTGGAACAGCATGGGGATGCTTAACAAGGTGAGAACTTGCAGTAGTGGCAAGGGCTGTCAGTGCTGACAAGTGGCTACACTTGTGTGTGTAGACCTGATGTATTCGGAGGGAAAGTACACGAATAGAGAGCTTTTGGCTTGGGCTGGCAAGCTCCTTGCTAGCTCTGACCACAAACTTCCCTGGGGACCAGGGCAAAAGTGGAATAGCCGGGACTCCCATTTGACAATTTGGGTGGCACCTGCCCACTTATTTGCTCTCACCTCTGTCGTAGAGGGTACTGTGGAACAGTTTAGTGCAAGCAAGGAAAGGGATTTTATTATTCTCTGCCTTATTAGTCTTACAAAAATGCAAGGCCTCAGCAGCCGTTCCTGTCCTAAAGAGAAGATAGAGTAAATAGAAGAGAAAAGCACGGAGGAAACATTGGTTATGCTGCTGCCACCTCCATTTCACAGGTGAGAGCCCAGGCACAGAGATGAGGCTCACCTGAGGCCAAATGGGGGCCTGTGAGCCATCAAAGTGACAAATCCCTCTTTCCTCAATTTCAGTCCAGTGTTTAGCTGCAGAATCAGCTTTTTTTCTCCTGTGTAGATCGTGATTGAAATTAATCTTTTTCATGGAATAGAGAATCTTGTTCAATGTCCTCAGTGTCCTGGCTTCTCTCAGATGTAGGGCAATGTAGGTGCATAGTCCCACTGGTATAAACAGAGGTTATTCTTAAATTCCTCTAAATTACCTTGGAGACACTGACTGCTTTAAACTGAAAATCCAAAATCTAATGATTTTTTTTTTTTTGAATTTGTTTGTGTCAGATCAGACACGTCAGTGTAGCTCAGCACACTGATTCTTTTAACCTAGGTCTGCCTCAGAGGAGGGAAGGCAGGGAAATCCTGCTGTTGGGGGCAGATCACTTGTACTGCGTGGCCAGGACAGGGCTGAAGCTCTGGTACCAGCGCAGCTCTCGTGGACTGGCGAAGGAAAGGCCAGCAAACCTCCTTGTCTGCCCGCCCCCCATGGGGATGATGCTGCAGTCCCTGCAGTGGACGGAAGCTGCCGCGTAGCCGGGCCTGGCTGCTCCGAGCTGCTCTGTGCGTGTGTGGGCAGCACATTTGGTCAGATGATGCACTTTCTTCCTGATGAGTAAAAGTGATTTAAAAATCCCTTTGTTACACTTCACAAAAATTTAAATCACTTTAAGCTGATTTTTAATGCTTTTCTAATTTGATTTTCTGCCTCCACCGGATTCCACTTTGGAATCATTTCTTGACAAAGATAGGGACATTTGAACAAGTTGAAGAGGATGTTTGTCATTGAGACAAGGTCACGTCAAACTTTCTTAGCACATGACTGTCTCTGCTGCCATCACTGCAGTGTACTTGTGAACTTGTATCACAGCTTTAACATTTCAGTTTTTACCGGCTTTTGCCCTTAGTTTTGGTTATCCTTTTTTTATATATATATATTCTTCTGAACAATTGCTTTTGCTAAAAGCTATTTCATAAGTTGTCATTTTTAAGCCTCTTAAAGGGCCACTTACTCACAGAGCATACCAGGGCTGGAGGCCTTTCTAGAGGATGTGAGGATTATTCCTGCTGCTGATCCTCCATGGGGAAATAACAGCAATTGATTAAGTGGGGGTGCAGGTGAACGCGGAGGATCCGGCGTCAAAGCAGGGCGGGATTCACGTGTACGCGCAGCTCATCTTCTCCTTTGCTCTAAAGAAAGAGAGCCAGGGAGTAACTGAGAGAGACTCTGGGAAAAGCCAACCAAAGCCGAGCTCTTGTGCAAGATTTGCTCCCGCTGTGGAAGAGAAACGGAGTGTTTAATTTAGAGACGTGACTTGCGGTCCTTGGCCGAAGGAGGGAGGGCGGCAGCGTCTGCGGCCAGCACAGGGCCCGTTGCGCCCTTGGTGATCCCAGTCTCACGCTTAACCCGCGGGCGCTTTCCCTGAGGCCGAGGTCGCTTCCCGCGGCGCTGCCCCCGGCCCCCCGGCCTCGCTGCTGCCCAGCGTGCCGCCCCTGCCCATGGGGAAGCGTGTTTCCTAAACGCCACTTCATCTCGAGCTGCTTCATCTGGAGCTTTATTGTCTGGAAACTCATCCAAAGGGAGGTTACTGCCCTCCAGATGGGTTTCATTTATATTAAAATGTGATCCTCTTTCTTACCCAAATGACTTTCATAACCATTTCCATTCAGTTCACCAAGGTATCTCTGGACACCGTTTGTGCACAGGCGCCGTTTGCATAATAACGTTTGAGTAGGTCACGATGACTAAGCAGTTTAATCCCCTTCTGCCTGCGATCCACTTCCTTAAACCTTTGTTATAGCGTTTGGATAGACTGTGCGCTTCCAATTAACACCGAATTGTTTAAGGATAAGGATTTAAAAGTCCTACGACTTTTAAAGTGATAATGCGAGGACGAGGCAGAGGTTGGTTACAGCCGTTATTGGTCAACTGTGTGGTCCTTCTGCCACCTTGTGGAGAAGGGTTACTAAACTGTTCAGCGAACATGGAAAAGAAGAGGTGATTATTAAAACCCATGTTTTTCCTAAATGGTTCTAGGAACTGCTGCAGCAGAGTGAAAATTGTTGCTCTCTCAAAAAATTTTAAAATATATTTTTAAAAATGTGCTGAGATCACCTCAGCTACCTAACGTCGAAACCGCTTGCAACTGCACTGGACTGTTATCATACGGATTCCCTAGTTTTTGCTTTCCGCCTAGCCTGTCCTTACATTCCCCACAGAATCCTGCCGGCCCCGCGGGCCCTCCCGCCTTGCAGGAGGGGCGATACGCTTGTTCTCACTTGGACCTGCAACTTCATAGCCTATTTTGCAAGGGTCACTTTGCCCATTCTCTCATTCAGTCGTAGCACACGTAATTAGTCTAAGAGACGCAGCAGCCTCTGTTCATCAACCATGATGAGCATTAATGAGCACCAGACAGTATTCACTCCTGTCTTCTAATTCCTGGCTGAGCCCCTAGTGCCCAGACTGTATGCAGACACTGAAATTATACTGTTGCCAAATGGGGAAATTTCTGCCAGGAGTAACCAGGTTATGCAGAGATGATGCTCATCTATAAGAAGCATGATTTGTCTCACCCAGACATGTCAGAAGCTGTTAAGCGACTACATTTAGCTCTATGCGAAATTGTAAATTTCTTCTTGCTCTGTGCTTAAAACTGGCTGATTGGTGCAGTTCGAATCTGTTGCAGCTCTTTGCTCTACAGAGACTCATTGAACCAGGCAGGAAAATGCTTCTTAAAGATTCCTAGCTTTTGGCAGGCAGCCAAGAAGGGTCCTGTGCTTTCCTTCTCCCGTACCTCTCCTTTGTGAAGCACAGAGAATCCAGCTGCTCCACTTTTATGTGCTGGAAGATCAAGGAAATGGAAAAGATCTGGTTTACCCACTCCCTGTTCCATTTTGCATGATCACAGACCATGTGAATGCTTTGAGCAAGATATGGAATGGAAAAGCCCCTCTTACTTTCTTTTAAGAGTTTTGCAAAGGCGGATTATTCAGACAGAAGGCTTTTTTTTTTTTTTTTTCAAGAATACAAATATTCATTGTTTTTGCTTTTTTTTTAGATCTACACATGCCAACCAAATGTGGTTCCCTTTTGTGCTATGTACTCTGGAGGTGCATACTGAGAGATGTCATCCAGAGATATTGTTGTCTAAACAAGATGAAGAGTAGGGAAATAGAGGTACATAAGGAGAAAAGGAAAGAAATCTTACTTAATGAACTGAGTCACAGAGAATGAAAGCCTGATAATGCAAATACAGAAGCTGGTGAATAATGTAGCCCGTGCAAAAGCATGCTGAAAGAAGGGGTTTTTGACGTGAGCAAGATTCCTCATTTGCATGAGATTATGACCGGCTCTGAAGCATCCCACGATCATGCAGACAGTGCATGTCAAAGCCCAAAAAGAAACCCATATTTCTTTCATCTCAGTCAAATCCTATAACATTCATAATCTTCAGTGACCATCTGTGGAGCAAAATATTGAACACTGCTTTTTAATAGAATTTATATGATTACATTTCTATATTATCCGTTATTACAGCTTCTGAATTATTTTAAATCTAGACACCCAAGTTTCTGTTTTCATCTATGAAGGGCATAATGCTGTTAAGATATGGTTCCTAAGCTAGCCTGGCTTTTTCTGCTACTACAGCTCTGCAGAGAAAAAAGTTGTTCATTAGTTTATCTCTGTTTTTTTTTGTTGGCTGTTTTGGCCGATAAGAACAAATGATACAACATAGATGTTGATAGTGGGAGTATCTGTGTCTTGTCTTTGATTAGCTGTGTAATTCCAGCCCCGGTAAAGATGTCTCTCTGAGTTTCACTGTGTCGATGTCCTGACTCCTCTTAGCTCTGAGTGACAGAAATCTGCTGGGAGTGCAGCCAAGATCTGTAGCAAGTGACCAACATTTTGTGGAATGTTTATGGGAAAAGCGTTTTGGTTTGGCGGTTTTTTCTTCTTCTTCTTTTTTTTTTTTCCCCAGCTCACTTGGCTTTGTTCTTAAATTTCAGTGCCAAATGTAGCAATGAAAGACACAGTCTCAAGCTTATGCTTCTTAAAAATATACACAAGTTTTAAACCTAATCACATGAAAGAATAAAAATAAAATTAGTTAGCATGACGTTTTACAGTAGTTTCAATGTTAAATGGGTCCCTGTGATGGGACACTTCTTCAAGTACAGAAAAAACAAAATACAGATTAGAACAAGGACTCCGCATGTTATTAAGATTTTTTTTTTTTCTTTACAGAAGAGAGTAGACAGACTTTCTGTGTTGCAAGTTTCTGTGTTAAATCTTTCAGTGTCATGTTAGCAATCTTGGCACCCGTCAGGAGAAATCTACCTGATTTTCCTCTCTGCTGAGAATACCGCAACATGAAATTGCTTTAATTGCTGTGCCTGTTAATTATCATACTTCCCGATTCCACTGAGCTGCTGGGGCTTAGTGCTGTGGTAAGTACCTGGATGCTCTTTCACTGTGAGTTGAGCCCTGGCAAGTTACTTGCAGAGAAATTTGGAGGGGGATGCAAAAGGGAAGCAGGTACAAAGGAGCTCATAATGGAGGAGAAGGGAATTCCCACTCCCCCGGGGACTGGCTGCGTGTTACAGCTCTCTAGCCCATAGCAACTTTTATCACCTCTGAAATCTGTCCTTCCCTTCAGATCTAAATGCAAATACTCACTCAGATCTCTACCTCAGGGTCTCTCTGCACAGATGATGATATCAGGGCAGATAGCTGTGTTTAAGACAGAAAAGTCCTGTTTTCCACTCCTTGAAGCTATATCCAGGGTTGTGTGGAGTCCCAGCCCGGGAGCATAGGCTGAGATCACTTTTCTAAGCAGGAGGTCTGCTGCAGCAGAGGCAGCTGGCCCCTTCCCCAGTGCCGGGGCACCGGCACAGAAACCGGGTCCGGTCCGTGTAAATGAGCACAGCATATGCAGAGCTGAAGAGAAAGGGCTCTTGACAGCCTGTGAGTGCACAGAGTTGGGCATGAGTTCAGGTCGGTGCAGGACTATACCTAATAGCTAGGAAATACTTCACAGATTCACAGCAGGCAGGCTCTTCTCTACTTTGTCTTACTCCTCCATCCTGCAATGTTGTTATTAAAAAAAGGAAAAAAAAGAGAGAGAGAGAGAGAGAGAGAGAGGAAAAAAAGTGTTTGCACTGGAAAGGGTCCAGCTCACTGGAAGAGCCAAGCTCATCTACAGCGCTGCGTGGCCTGTTCTGGTTGTGAGAAGGGAGCTTTGTGCGAAGCGCCGCGGCGCAGTCTCACAGAGGTGATGCTCGTGGCTCTCCCTTGTGCCGGGGAGGCAGCTATGTTTCTCCACACACTTTCACATTTAGGATTTAATCTACTTAATGGAAGAACCTGCTGAATTCTTCCTGCTCGGACTAGAAATGCTGGATGCTAAAAATCTTCCTACTATTATTTTATTTAAAAAATTTGCCTTAGAGCATGTGGCCTTTTTCATGAAAAAAAAAAATGTATTACATTTAAACACCTACCAAAAAACTCCCTTCATTTGAAATGCATACTTAAACCAATTAAGGTAAGTAATTTATTACTCTTATGTGACATATAATGTCATAAAACGCTGTTAGATGTTAATCTATGCCATGTGTAGAACAATCCTGACTTAAGGTAGGCAAATGTTTTACTCTTTCTTTGTATCACCTTTACTTTTTCCCTCAGAGGTCTGGATATTGTTCCTTGAGGGAACATACTGGATTTTTTTTTCCGGTTTTCCCTATTTGGTTTTTACAAATGCTGAAACACCAGTGTGTGATTAGACCTGGGGGACAGAGGATGAACCAATGAAAGTAGTAGCTACTGAAAAAATAATTTTAATAAGTGTATAAATCTGTTTCATAGTACAATACATATGGGCTGTTTGGAAGGGGTAAGACAAATAGCTTTATATTCAGTGCTAGCTGAAGCACAGGGTGACTGTTTTGGAAGTATTTCTACTAGGCCCTAGGTTTCATTTTCCTAAATAAAAGCTCAAGTGTAGCGAATCTTCAATAAAATTTAAGATTCTAAGTATTCACATAAATCTTCTTCTCTATAGGACTAAGGGGCTTTATTTTTTGTTATAGGCAATTTTATCCCAATAACTACTATGTTCCGTTGCACAGATGGTACGCTATAGGTGAATCATCCTTTTGGTACAGGTTAAAATTCAGATTCAAGATTCTGATAAAACCATAGGATATGGCAACAAGGAAAATCATTCTTCCAATGAACATGAGATGGTTCGTTGCAACTCCTTTGGTCTCATACCCCTAGTAACCTTCCGAGGGTTTCACATCGCATGGTGACTGTTTGCCTCCTTCGTGCTTCTAGGCAAAAGCTGAAAGCAGAGCAAAATTCTCTGTTGAGATGAGCAGTCTGTGGCTGACCAGTTCCATCTTGTCAGCTCTTAGTAGCATCATGGCTCTTGCAAATGAAGCTAATAAAACTCTTTTGCAGACAGCAGGGTTTTCCCAACATTCCCTTGCAAAATCTGTGGAAAGGGAATGCTCATACGCTCGCCTGTCTCTGAATCAAGCGGCGTCACGGGACAGTGTTCGCATTCCCATTATCTCAAAGGTTCCACACAATGATATCATTCATAAAGTGGCAGATTGTATGTGGAAGCTGCCCCAGCAGGCTGACACCTCCCACTGAACCCGTCAGAGTGTAGCTGTTCTCTCTCCCAGCACCAGGAAATGCTCCAAGTGCCAGGGAGAGCGTGACTCAGGCTGACACATCTGGTATCGCAGGCGCAGGGAGCCGTTTCCAGGGACTCTTGGTTGTCAGATTGGCTTCAAATCTTGAAAATGAAAGAAAAAGAGCAGTAAACAAATGTTCGAAAAAATACTGAATCTAGAGGTGAACATTTCTCCATTGTGATCTAATTCTGCCAAAGGTTTAAGTCACAAAATAGTGCCTCTTTATGTCTTATGGATTAAGGACTTTGTATTCCACCTCAGACCATAGATTTTCAACCACCGCAACCTCCATGTGCGCAAATTGCTTGAGGCATTTTAGTCAAAGCTATGCATAGTCCAGCATTACACAGGAACTTGCAGGACACAGATATTTATGTCATCTACTATCTGTAACCCCGCCTGGGTGAGGCAGGCTGTTTTCAACAATAATTATTCGGGTGGCTGTGTAACAGAGAGGAATGTTCTGCTCTGTTTTTACAGGTGTAGCTGTACCGCGCAGGAAGAGGTGACATTTCACTCCCTCATCCTGCTATCAGCTACCACACAGCATGTCACTGTTCCACCTGGGCCTTGAGAATTTGCACAGCCTCTGCTGTTGGATGGTACCCTCGCTCTTTGCTATTTCCCTTGAGGTCAGAGAGAGGCTATGGTGCGGCCATTAGTAAATGTACTTTGATGTTTTTATGGTGTCCCATCTTGTTCCTACTTCCCACTCCTATTTGGACATTAGGAAAAATTTGTTTGCTAGGAGGCTAGTGCAGCACTGGAAGTATTTAGCCACAGGGGCTGTGGAGCCCTATCCTTGGAGGTTTTCAAGTCTCAACTAGACAAAGCTGAGGCTACTGGGATCTAGTGCTGACGCTAGTCCAACGCTATTTGGGTTAGACCAAAGGCCTCCAGAGGCTCCTTCCAACAAGCATTTGTATGATTCAGCCCCTCTCTGCAGCCCTGAGTTATAAAATCTTGTGGTAGTATAAGGGATGGATTTAGTGCTCACTTTTCATAATAGAGCTGTATGAATCCTAGTGTAATATGCATGTCAGTTCTTGTCTTGCAGTCAGATTTCTTCACAAAATCAGGCACTCCAGAGGAAAAATCCTGTGGATTTTTTGAGATAGTGGCCACTTTTGGCTGAAAAGAGAGGAAAGGAGGTAAAAAGAGACAGAAACCCTGCTATACACTACTATCTGAAAAGGACTAGCTAAAGAAGGGATGGATGGGCTGGAATCCCATACTGTACCAGACAGAACATTTTGCAGGTTCAAGGCTTACCTGTTCTTGTTTGTCACTGCTGCTTTTGTGCAAATTTGGATGGTGACTAAGTACAGTGTACCATGCACATTGCCAAAGCGAGATGATGTATTGAAATGGGTACATATTTTCATTTTCCTGGCAAGACCTGGTTAAACCTGCCACATCACTCATCCCACTGGGAGGGAGCATACATCTTTAATTAGCCTGGAAATAGCATCAGTGACGTGCCCCAAGGCATTGCTGGGATCTCCGTCTCGAAGTTCTGACACAAAATTTATGGGAAGATACTGAGGATAATTGTCTTTCTCTTTCACAGTTTCCAAAATGCCCTGTGGATAATGTTCAGTTATTCAGTTCTACATCTTACAAAAATACATCTGGAAAATGCATTTTTTTAAAAATAAAATAGGGAGCCTAACATTTTTACGAATTGCTCCAGGATGCAGTACATATGTATTCCTAGTCTCCTATTCTTTTTACAAAAAAAAGCACTCTTATGCACTATACAGTAAATACCCTCTGTCTATGTTCCAGAGCAACTATAAGCTTTTCTGACATTGTCTAGTTAATTACAAGGTTATTCATCAAATTATGCTGCTTTATTGACCCTAATGTGCATTCTTTGCAGTATTATTGAACCTATCCAAAGCTTACTGGTCCAAACAAGCAAATAGTTGCATTCAGATAGGGAAAAACATATAATCCTTGCCATCCTTTTTGTGGCTGCATACATCTTCAGGACACAGCTGTTAGGAGAGTTGAAGAGGCAAGCATTTTGACAGTCTCATGTTACACTACTGATTCTATTAGAGGTTTGAATTAGTTTCCCACAAAATGCAGATCTTTCAACAAAAATTTGACTAAATAGCTGAAAAGCCAAATATTCTTAGATTCTTACTAAAACCAGTTAGCAAACTGTGTTTAGGAAAAGGTACATGACAGGCATTTAAGAAAGCTGTACTTTTATTCCCAAAATGATTGAGAGATTTTTAATAACCCATCTCACAGGGAGGGCTTCTGAACAGACATTGTATAATGCACTCAAGGCTCAGCTTTACTGAAGAGCACTCCAGGCCAGACGTTTCTAGATCCCAGGGGCCAGCAGAGGAGTCTCAGTGCACCGCCAAGGAAGCGACTCCCTCAGCAGGCTCCAAACAGCATGGCTGGTAGAGCATGGCAGCATTTTCAGGGAGAACCGCTGGCTGAGATTAGATTTCTATGAGGACATTAAGAAGTGCATTTCTCCTTCCTGCTCTGGAACAAAGGGAAAGGTGCTGTGTTTGTTCTGGTGCCTGTAAAGTCGTGTCTTTAAGCAGTCTCCAGTCTGCTTGCCAGGATTTAACTCCTAGCTGCCTCATTTAGATTCCTTTTAAGAAGCTCCCTATCTGGTATCTCTTTCTGAAGTTGATCCAGCTACAGAGGATTTTTTTCCTTTCATTTCTCCTGTAAGGATGTTGCACTTTCATACATTAGAGTTGCTGCTACAGAGCAGCTTTTGATTATGATGTTTTGAACCATGTCCCTGTGCTACTCAGAATCAAGGCAAGAGCTGCTTTGTTCTCAGGAGCTCACTATCCAGTTTCTCCATGAAACATCATTAATTGCATTTAAAAATCTTTACTGCAGTGTTGCTTTCCCATTTGCATGGCAGCAGTTGAAGCCCCCTCTGACTTGCCCTCGTAGAGTCTCAGCTTTTCTCCAGTGTCATCGTTTGTCACCATAGTTGATTGTGTAGCATGTCATTCAGTACATACAATCAGAACAGTTTTGGGCCAAGTGTATAAAGCATACCATGATAATCAAAAAGAAATAAAAATCTCTCCACAATAAATATCTTCGAACAGAACCATTTAAATCTATGGATGCTACACATGAACATCCTAGAATGAAATGTGCTTCATCCAGGTACAAAATGTTGTCATAAAACAGTGTGAGTGAAGTGAAATCTAAGTTAAATCTGGCGTTATACCAGAATAAACTCTCACAGTCAATAAAGGAGACAATCAATAAAGAGTATGAACTAATTTCTCAGTGGGAAAAAATGTCTTACAAGATGATTCTTCCATTTCTGACTTCTCATGAAGTTCTGAAAATGACTGATGTGGAAAAACAACCAAAACTGTACTAAAAGCATGAACTCAGAAGTAAATAGTCACTAGATGTCATATTTTAATCCCACGCCCCCAGCTATTTCCTTTTGCACCATGCATGATATCTTATCCATCTCTTTTTTCCCATTGAAGAGAACTGCTGTATCACTTCTCCTCCTTTCCTAACACCCTTTTCCACTCTCTGCATTCTTCCACATACCCAGATAAGCTTTTTTTTTTTAATGCATTTATTCACAACTTGTACATCTTTGGATTTCTTTGCTTATTTTTGTGAAGAAAGACTAAGGTTTAATTTTTTATCTCTAGTTAGTCTAAGGAAAATGGGTACTTTTCCCGCTTTAATTCCAGGATTGGTCATCGACATAGGCCGGTGATATCTTGATATCTCTGACTGTACGCTGTACAATGCCTAGAGTAAACAAAAGGTAGTTTTAAGAAGAGATTCCTATGATGGTGAGAAGAAAGATTTTCAGATTTTAATGTGGAGCTTTGCTAAAACAGGACTGCCAGGAAGAAACCCATCCTGGAAGTGCTTCAAGTTTGGCATTTCAGACTGCTTTGGAGATGGAAATGAGAAGAGATTGCTGTGGTGGGGGATGGATTAGGGAAGGAAAGGAAAGTGAAGCAAACAATCTACACTTGTGAGAAAGCAGAGGTGACAGCAGGGCAATATAGACAAAGCAGTCAAAGGAAAGATCTTTTCAGCATCAGTCTAGACCTCAGGGCATGATGTCATTTATCAAGGTCAGAGGCAAAAAAGCTGAAGTAACTGAGTCATGAACTGAGTCATGATGACTGAGGAATAAATCTGTAGCTGTGCCTATAGACTGCTAAGAAAGGCGGTGTCTTAAAGTTGTAATGCACAAAAGCTCTGTAGGGTTTAAGCCTGCACTGTTTCTCTGTCTGTAGAAGAGGGAGATGGGTATTTAATGTTTTTGTTAAAGCGAAAGCAGGTCTGCAGGTGAATAAAGCTTTATTCCTGGTATGACCCTCGCTGCTTACACCACTGGGACACCCACGGCGTACAGGGGCCAGTCGCTCCTTGTAGGTCCTAAGGTGATCCCCACGTGATGGACCACGCAGCACCGCTGCCTGATCCTGCGATCAGAGAGGGACCGATGCATCAGCACCGTCTGCAACTGCGGGAGCTACTTAAAAAGCCAAACATTTTACACAGCAGACAAGTAAAATGTCACTTTTTCTTTAGATCATTACCGTGAAGAGACAAGGGTGCAAACACTGTTCCTGGGCTATCCCATCCTTGTGTAATGTTTTCAAAGCTAAGCACTCTTTATCACGTTATTTTCCTGACTTTTAAAGTATTTCTGTATAGTAAAAATCTGCATGCATAAATGACTGTGATTCTTGCCTCTTCTTTTATTTCTTAATCTGTTAAAGTAGATACTAGTGTTAACTAGAAGACTAACTTGTACGGAGAATGTTAAGTAACTTAATTAAATTATTCAATAAACCAATTTATTTGATGGAGGTTTCCAGGAGACAAATAAGATCCACATTTTGTTTTAATCCAAAGCTGATAATTACCTTTTTCTCTAGTAAATACACACTCACAATTGAACATGTATTCTGATTTCCTGTGCACTGATAGTCCGAGCGTTATCAAAGTAAACCCACCTCTACTGCAAGGCAGACAGCAGTGCTAGAGCTTAGACTCTCTTGATGTTCAACCAATTTCTGGGCCTGCTCTTTGGCCCTGGTTTATGTCCCCTGTGCCTACACCTGAGTTAAATGGACAGTTTGTTACCTGGATTGTACATAAAACATGGCTTTTATTTTAATGTCAGACATATGAATCTATCCCATTTTGGAACAAACACACAAAATTACACATACTGTCCAAATAACCGATTCCATAGGTCATTATTAGGACTTGATGGCTTTATTTAGCTAAGGTGTGCAAAGGTCCAATTAACATTTTAACAGACCCTCTTGCACAAGCGCTTTCTAAAACAGTCTTTGACTGCCACACTTATCTACACTTGTCTGCTTATTTTTCCTTGCCAACGTATGTCTCATTCAATAGGCAGGAGGGGGCATTGACTAATAGACAGAAGCAACATATGGCAGGAGAAGATTCTGTAGTGTATATTACTCCTGTGCTGTTAAAGTTAGAGCATGCAGCAGGTGAGTGTAGGGAGGCTAAAAAAAAAGCTTGTAATTTAGGCAGCTGAGCTCAGAATTGTTCTTGCCAGCCTCTGCATCACGTTGGCCAATTTATTTATTTAAACTAAACTTTTGTTGCATTGCTACTTGTTTCCTTGTTTTCCTTGGGCCTTACTTGAAACCCTGGGAACTGACTTGCTGAGTGCTCACAGCTGAAACTGAGATCAACAGCAGCTGTGCTTTGAATGGAAAGCATGCGACAGAAAGCTGGGCGCTCCTGAAAAAGCAGGTCTTGGATCAAACACACAAAATGAGCGATACTTTTATTTTTAATTTTTGTGAGCCTTTGTTTATTTTCCTTAAAGCAGGATTAATACCGTTCCCATTACACGGAATTTGTGGACATGAAGGAGCTTGGCTATGTGAAACTTTCAAATACTCCAATGAGAAGGAACATAGAAAAGTTCAGAAGGAAATTTAATCACTTTGCCTTTTGAATTCGTACAGTAAGTAAGACTTGAGAATAAAACAGGGTGCAGGAGCAGTGTGCCAGATGAACTTGACCTACCTTGTATAGGGAATGAGATGACAGATAAAATAATACACCATATTTTTGGTTATCTGATTAGCTGAAATTACAGATGCCCAAAGGGTTGTGTGGGGCTAGGTACCACATAAGAGAAGGTTAACCAGACTGAGAATTGAGCACCTCTAAAAAAAAAAAAAGAGAGGAAAAAAAAGAGAAAAAAAGAAGGAAAAAAAAGCACTGTACCTAAGCTGGAGAAAGGGAAATCAAAAGCAGCTGCGGAGACAGAAAGCTGTGGAGGTTTTTCAAGCTTGTGGGAAAAAAAGGGGAGTTTCCTACTGTGCTTTGACTTGAATCAGACTTTGGTAGATCTTCTAAGAGAAGGATGAGAGCATTGCTAGCTTGCCATGGGTGACTGCGTTGCTATAATTAACAAGGGAAAAGGGTTGACATCACTGAAAAAAAGCACTAATGGCAGGCTGTGCTTCTGTGCTCAGGTGGAACGAAATCCACATTCCTTCAGAAAAAAACACCTGCTCCTTTCCAAGTGATTTCTCTAAGAAGGTGCCAAAATGGGTCCATTTTCAAAGTTAGACCAGGAATGATGTTGCATGTCACCATCAGAATTCCAGTCCCCATGAGAGCTTCTGCCTTCTGTTTCTCATTCTAGGAGCTCTGAGATACATTATCCCATATTAAATGAGAGAGTGGGGAAAAAAAAGGCAATTAGCTGTGTAATGAGCATGGTCAAACTTCTTCAAAGGCCACAACTTCACCAAATGCAGGAAAATTTGTGAACAGAAAATAACGATGAGAACTCTATAATCGTATCCCTAAAGAGATGGGCATTATATGAAATGTTTAGCAAATAGTATTTTTATAGTAGTGAAATTAAAAAAAAAAAAAAAGAAAAAAGCAATGAGCTAAAAATTAAAAATTGTTAAAAGTCTAAAAGATCAGAACTACTGTTGACTGTTATGGGTACATGTTGCTACATTCTCCAAAAGCATCTAGCTCTGTCAGCAACAGTCTGGCATAAAATCCTAGAAACATACATTCCAAATTATGTTTAGCCCACAAAATACTTGCTCACACTTGTAAGATGGTATCTGGAGAAGAATATATCAGAGTACTGCCAAATTCTGTAATATGGGCTGCTCAGACTATTATTACATCTCAAAAGATGAATTACTTCATGATAGACTAGTAGCAGGAAAGAATCAAAAGCACGAGTGAATATGCTTCTCACACTAACACCACGGGCGGTGATGGGCAAGTGTCAAAACAGTAGAAAAGTTAGTATCCAAATGGACAGCAAAAGTACAATATAGACATAGTAAGATGTACCAAATCCTACAGAGAGAACATAGTGAGGTGTATTTTTAAAATGTGCTAATATTTTAAAAGGTAGTGTATTGTTAATGCACTAATTTGAAATACAGGAGTTAAAATATAAAGGAAGATGTGCAGGCAGATTCCTAAGTAAGAGAGTGATATGTAGACTCATGTATGAAAGTCAAAAGACTGTCTTACCTTGCTTGCAGACAGAAGCCAAAGAAGCCTATCGTGTTTTACCAATGATGTAAGTCAGCAAGATATTTCCCCAGTACAGTGGGAACATCAGTGCAGTGTGAAAGAGCAAAAATGAGCGGTTTCCAAGGACTGGCAGCAGGTTCAAAGACACACAAGAAGAACACAAAGCGTGAGAAGAAGAGCGAAGCAGTATGTGTTGGGAGGTTACTTAGCAAACAGCTGTGGCAAGAACAACAGACTCCGTCAAAGACCAAAGCCTGCTGGAAAATAAAGGTAAAATCTTCCAAGAACAACGATTGGGAAACCTCATCAGAAATAGACTCCTTCAGAGCAGATCATCTCTCTGAGCAGCACAAACACATCCCTGTTTCTATAGCGTAGTGGCAGATAGTCAAGAATTTCAAAACCTCTTCTCCACTGTCCCCTCCCCCCCCCAAAAAAAAAAAANCCCCCCCCCAAAAAAAAAAAAAAAACTTGAAAAACTATTACTAGGACAACATGAAAGCCAAGGGCACAAAGGACAGTGAACTTGGATGATGCTGACCATATTGAGGTATAAAGGGCGCACATGGCAGAGGAGGATGAACACCCAAGAGCAGGGACAGAAAGTGGTAGGTACCTATGCGCGGCAGCAAGCGCCGGGCTCTCTCCTGTCATCACAAGCACTGATCCCAGCATCTAACTCTCTGTGTCATCGAGGCCCCAAGCTTTCCCCATTGAGCCCAGAAAAAATACGTTAGGGCAGTGTGGAGACAGCTTACCTCTCCTAAAACGGGAAGTGGCATAGACTCAGCTGTATACTCTCAGCAGTCCATTTATTTTACTATCTTAGGAAAAAATAAACCCAGCCAAAACTGGATCATTTTCTGCTGAACTAGTGAGTTAAATGGGCTGATGAAATTATCTGACAAGTTTCATTAGTGCAAGGGAAGGGGTGGAACTGCACTGCTGGGAAGTTACGAAGGAAGGAAGGAGGGAGAAAACATTAATATCTGTCTTTTCTGGTGGCAAGTGAAAAACTAGATCAGCTCAGCTGCACGTAAAGAATTTTTATGGGAAAATGTGGAATCTACTCTGTGAACGTTAAGACCGCTTTAACATTTACCATCCAAAAAAAGGAGGCCTGTTATTTCTGAGACATGGGGAATGGGGCAGACTAGACCCCTCCAGAGGCTATGAAGACATGGGGCAGCATTAGCCAGGTCACAGTGAGGACTGTGGGAGGCTCAGTCACTCAGGAAAGTCTTCAGAGAGTTTGGCCAGTAACACCTGGAAAGTCCTATCAACATACTTGAATTGTGGTTTTAAAAGATTTCAAAGACTGAGTGAGCTAGAGCACATAGAGGTCAAGTGATACAGGTAATTTGTTAAGGGAGGATGCACACGAAGGAGAGGGGTGCTGAGATGGGTTGTGGAATGGGCAGATTCTGGAGGAGGAGGAGGAGCCTGGGGAGAAAAGGGGCTTTTGCTGTGTGAATGGGAGGGGAAGCGCCAACGATGCAGAGCCAGCACAGGTCTACCAGGATTTATTAGGTCACACGTGTGCAGTATGAATGCAGCTGTGCTCTGTACTCAGGGGGAAGCCCAATTTTGAGGCTGTACAGCCTCTCTAATGCAACACAGAGCTAATAACTGCAGGTCAGAGCCAGCTGTTCGCAGGGAGCTGCGAGCCCCGGAGGTGCATTGCTTGCACCCCCCCGCGCCCTGCTAGCAAGCTGCGTCCCATGGGGAGGGCAGAGCTGCTGCTCGGACCGGGCATCCGCATTAGCAGAACTGCAGGAGGTTTTTCTGCAGGCTGCTCCCCAAGACTGAACACTTCCCAGCGACTGGAGCACATTAGGGGCACTCCTGGACTTCATCTGCTGCTTTAGTTTCATGAGAAAGGAATCCAGTCCATGTCCTCAGAGGCTGCGCAGTGTTTTGAGCCTGAGGACAGTAACTGCAGAGGATCGGGGGAATTGCTTTAAAAACACACTACTGATTTGAACAAGACGGCTGATTCAAACACATGCACAAGGATCAACCAATCTGGACCGAATCTGTGTTTTGAAAAGGCACCTGGGTGACTTGGCACAGTGTTCCCCACTTCTGTGGGCTCTGGGGGGATTATGAGGTTGACACGTGCCACGGGGACAGCGCTGCTTGCAGGTGCCCTGGCCCCGGGCACCTGCGCAGACTGCGCGGGATGAAGCGCCGCTGCCGGCAGCTCCAGGCCCTCCTGGCCATGGGAATGGGGCTCCCGCCTCCCCCGGGGCAGCGACGCTGCTCCTGGATTGCAGCTGACACCCTCACGGCCCAACCCTGCTGGCATTTTGCCTCGCTGGGCCTGTGGAGATGAAAACTCTCTCTGTACCATGCTCTTCCCCCGGGGCTTTGCCTGCCTCGGGTACGTGTATTTGCTGGCCAGCCAGCACTGCCCATGGGCACAGAAAGCCACTTGTGGCTCAGGTCCCGTGTGTGGTGCTTCATGTTGTCCTGGGGGCATGCTTAACTCTTAACCTTGTTGTGACTTTGGCCCTTCTTCTGAATCCCCCACAGCTTTACCATTTTGGGTGTATTTCATGAGCTTAATTCCCCCAGAATTTAGAAGATAGCAAATCAGTTTGGCCTGGCTGCCTGGGAACCGCTGCCCAGTAGCAAATTCCCTTATCTTATACCCCATGTGCAAACAATTCTGCACCTTGGGAAAGTTGCCAGATCCACACATGGCTTTTCTGCCCAGCACCGCCCCAAAGACCAACTGGGAAAACCTGTGCTGTTAAGGAGAGGGGCCAGGTGCCTGTGCAGGGTGAAGGCAGAGGGGAGGGCAGGGTCTCAGCCTACCAGGTGGGAGCCATCAGCCCTGATGAAGGAATGGCCTTGTCTGTGCTGCTCCTGGGGGTCCTGGCTGGCTGCTCAGTGGGGACAGGACTTCTATGTGGCATCAGGTCAGTGTGAGGGACTTTCCTGATGGTGCTCTGGGGTCTGGTGGCCCTTGCTAGTGTTGTCCTCTCTCTGCTGGTGGGAAAGGCTGTCTCTGTCCTGTGTGTTGTGTCTAAGCCTCACTGCAGGTTGTGTTATGGTATTTTGAGGCAGAAATTAGTCTTTCCTTCCTGTATTGTTGGTTCTGGTCCAGATTAATATGAAGGTTTTCCTCCCCTGCTTAATCCTATTTTTACTCTGCTGATCAGAATTTAAAATGTCCAATGCTATATGGTATTTTGAGGGTGCTCTGTGAGTGTGGATGATTGCCTGGGAAATTTGAAAAATACCTTTTTGGAGCCTGCTTCCTTTTCCCTGGACTCTTAATCCTCTAACTATTCTCACTTTTGCTCTTATTTAGTCACTTCTTTCAGTAACCACAGGAATTAAGGAAACTTCCCATTTCAAGTCCAGTTATGTTATTGCAAAGCAGCCAGGTTGCTATAGCTCATGTGTCTGCCCTCTTTTCTCCTTCCTACAGGATGATGAGACAGGGTATCTGCCCTCCTGAAAGCAAAGGAGGGTTCCTGCAATCTCACTGCCAGCCTGGCTTGTGGTACTCTTGCCTGTGCTTTTTAGTGGTGTGAATATACTTATTGTGCCACAGAGCTAACCAGCTTCACTATATATATATATATTTATGGTTGATTCAATCTTTAGGGTGTTTGTTTGAAAGTGACCTTGTTGGTGGAACAGGTCAGTGTGAGGAGAAGCCCCCTTTGCGAGCCTGGGTTGAGGAGGTGACTTGCACTGCTTGATAGACACCTGCTGATCTTCCTTGCCTGGTGATGGGAGGAAAACTGCAAGTCTTAGAACATCTCAAAAATCCTATTTTCACTAGAGAACGTGTCTTGAGAGCAATGCTATCCACAGTAAGTGTAGATTTTCCAGAATGTTAAATCTGGATTGCATTCTAGTCTGGGTGGTAAATATTGCCGTGTCTATTGTTTAGAAAGCAGAGTGTGTGACTCGCTAGGCATGAGGTCATTGCCATACCCTGTGTGCTGTTAAGGGAGGCATGGCATACAGCTTGTAGAAAATGGTAATTGGGTGTCCTGGAAATAGTACATGCAGCCTTCTAATCTAGTTTGCATCCCCTTAGTTTGTCAGTGAATGACGCTGATTGCCATTTGATGCCTCTTTAGTGGCCAAGTGGCTGCAATGTGCTGGCAGCAGCAGAGGATTTTCTTATTCTATTTGTTTTAAACAATAGATTGCATCCTCCATGCCCAAAACATGCAACCAAAACACGCAACAAAAAACAAAAACACCCAACAGATTTGCTGTCTCCCAGCATCTGGGTTATTTCAGCAGAAGGGTCAATGACTGTAATGTGACATTAGTTATAGTGCTAGTAAAAGTGCCTCCTGCTCAATGCAGTTAACAGAGGTGGTAATATGCCAAGTGAGGCTTGTAATGTGCTCATGGGTTTATTCTGTGTTTTGTTCTCTAAAGTTATCTTTCTCTAGAGCTATCAAACTGGCATATACCATTAACTTCTTAAAAGTATAATGAGGCTTTTACTACCACTGCTAATGATTTCTGCTGTTGGCTGGGTTTGAGCACCTTGCAGCAAGCCACAATCCCCAGAAGTTCAATGATTACTGGGTTTATCAAGACTTGCTGTATTTTTTCTCCACAGCTGTCTTCCAGTAGGTTCCTAAGCTAGTAGAGTTGTTGTTTTTGAACTGCACTATTTTTTTAAAAATATGACCTGGAATCTATTGACTGCTAGCCTAGGTAGGCTATTAAATGGAGAAAATGGAAGATTAAAGCAGCCTTTCTGTAAACGGATGCTCTTGAAAGCACTGTCTCATTTAAGATTTTTTTTTGCCCGAGCCTTAACTGAAGATTCTTTTAAAAAAAAAAAAAAAAAAAAAAAACAACAACAAAAAAACTTTGCTTTAATTAGTATGGGGAGCCTCTTTTTAGGTACAGGTAGTGACTTTAGACTAACTCTTTAGAGCAGTTTAAAGTTAATGGTGGAATAACAGCAGCTGTCAGAAACATGCCTGAGCTAGCTTTAAACTAGTCAATTCAAGAGCAAATAGCAGTGTAATCTCAGCAGCATGAAGTCTCAGTGCTTATTCAGCTTTTCCCGGTCTCTTGTGTGTGCTATGGTTATGCTATTAGCCTGTTCCTAAAAGGCAATACATAATGAATGCTTGAAACAAGTGGGCAGAAGCATCACCCATTGACTGGGGAAATGCAGAGGAGGGAAATAGGATGTTTTAGAACATATGAGCCAAGTACAGCATTTAAGCCAATCACTGATGGTAATGAGCTTAGTTTTTTATTTTTGTGCTCGCTTACAAATGGGGTGATAAGGCTACCTGCGTGAAACAAGGCTAGTAGAAATTTGATGAAGGCTAAGATTTATTACAGATTTGCACTAGGGATTTCCTTGGCAATCAAGTTATGGCAGAGTAAAATAGTTGACTTTGTAAGACTGGGAAGGATAAAGGAAAGCAAAACCATGAGACTTTTCCAGGATGCTTAAAGTAAAAATAGAAGATAATGCATTATAATGGACTTAAAGCCAGGGAATACTTTAAGATGAATCACAAAGATGAACCTACTGGTGGTGTTTTGAATGGAATAGGGCAGAATTTGAATTAGGTGGCCAGAGAAGAAGATTTTGCAACATTCAAGGTTCAGAGTGAAGTGGTCTCAGCCTTGAGACAGACCACTATTAGTGGAGAGGAAACATCAGGTTCTGGAAAAGTGCAGGAAAAGCAGAAAGTTGGATGAAATTATATTAGTCAACAGATATGACTATAACAAAAGCAAAACAAACTGTGATCTCAGATCCTGTCCATTATGGTAGACATCAGGATAGAAAGGTCAGAGGAAAGATTTGCAACTTCATTTGGTAAAGCTTAAAAGTTATTACAAGAAGTTGTTGTTCTTTGTTTTGCAGTGAGGTTGTATTTAGTAACATAAGGAGGAAGGAGACAAATCTCAAGCTAGTTTTGTTTAACTTTTTTTTTTCCATATAAATGTTATTGTAATACGCTTAAGACCTTCCAGGACATTTTTGTTGTGTTAATAATATACTTCTTGAGCTGTTGAAGGCATGAGAGCAAAGAAAAACAGAACACACCGAAGGCTATTACTAATATCACCATGTTATATTCTCTGGAGTGTTTTAACATGGTAATATTGGGTCCAGAGCTATACCAAACCACCTGGAGTTTGTGTTTCTCCATCTGAGGGCCATCAGCTCATTAGTGGCTTGTAGAAGTATTTCATTACTCACATCCCTGCCATACTTTTTCAGTGTGTTGGGAATGGGAAGGCTGTCTTGCTTTCTGACACAGTATATCGAGTCATGACTAAAAAGATTTTTCTACTGTGGGGATGCTGGAAGAAGGGGGATGACTGAAAGTCTTTTATAGATTTGTACATACACAACTACATATATTAAAAAAGCATGTGTGCATGTTTTTGTATAGATTTTTAAATAGATTGAGTATAGAGTGCCTACACTAGATGTGCTTATGCTACAGGGAAGGAAGAAATAAATGTACTGTTATTAACCTTTGAAAAGATGAAGCAAGGCAGGTCAACCTGGAGCAAACTGTTTGCAGTCTTAATCTCATGGCCTTTATGGAGATGCACACACACAGGAAACCGGTAACTGCCCTTCCACTACAGGTTGTAGGAGCTGTAGGAATGTGAATATACTCATCATTAAGAGGGGACTTCCATGGGTAGTGTTTTAGTAGGAATGATGGGCTCCAAACTTGAGAAAAACTGGGTACAGATCTGGCCAGCATGTCTGAGTTGTGTGGCTATTTGTGGAACCTTTCTATCCAATATGAAGGTGTGCAGCTTTGCATGAGGACACTAATTCTTGCTCCTAATCCCTTTTAATCCAGCAACAGAGGCTCAGGTGACCTTGATGACAGAGCAGAAAATGTCCCCTGCCAGTAGGGCAGCTAGGGTTTTGCTGAGTTTAGCCAGGACAAATTGTATGTGTCTCTGATGAAGTCATTGCTGCACAGTCTTCAGTTTGCAGAGTCAATGAGACTACAACTATATCCTTTCCTTTGTAGAAGGAAAGGACAGAATTCTTAAATGTGTGCAACCTATCCTTTCCTCCTGACATCTGCACAGACATCTGGATTAGCAGCTGTATGGTTTAAGGCATTCAAACAAAATCTGAAAGATATTTTTGAATTGGAGTGCAAATTCTTCCTGAACAAGGATTGGCACTTCCTCTATTTGGTCTTGCTATACTTTACAGATCTGTTCTGTGTTGACATTCAATAATTAGTTTTTTTTTTTTTTTTTTGAATTAAAGCTTACTTCTGGATTATTAGAGAAATATTTGGGAACATGCATTTTTCTACTTTCTGAAATCCTCCAATATGCTTTTTCCCCTCTCTTGGCCCATTGGGTGAGGTAGCTGGTAACTGGTAAATGAATCTCTTGAATTTATTTGAGGGGGGGGAATGCAAGCTGCAACATCTGCAATCTCTCAGAGAAGAGGATTGTGATGGCTTTTTTGTTTGTTTGACTGTCTGTGTGTTTGCTTTTACTGATTTTTCTAGAGCCTGGCAAAGTGGAAAGGATATTGTGAAACAGCTTGGTCCCAATTCATTACTGGTCTTACTGAGGGGGGATTTAAAATGACTTTTTAAATGTAAGGTAGTGTCTACTTAGATTGGGCAAGGTTTGCATATGAAGAACTTGTGGTCTGTGGTCCATGTACAGATATGCACATAAGCTGAAAGTGGGGAAAAGAGTGACTATGGAGAGGCAGATAGATGAAAGTCAGTAAAACTTCTTTTCCTCAAAGCAATTAGAGGGAGTTGAGTGGAAGGGGTAAAGGGAAGATTATGGCTTGTACTGGAGAGGAAGGACACAACTTAAGAATTTATGTTTTCAGAAGTTTATGCTCGTGCTCATTTTGTCTCTGTGTTATGAATAAAAGCAGGATCAACTGATGCTATTTTGATAGAAAAAGATATAGATGAGAAAGCCTGGGGGGAGAAGGGGAAACTCATTTGCTCTACAACAGAAAAGCAAAAATAACAAAACGCAGCTGGAGCAGGTGGGCCCAGCTCCCTTCCTCTAGACCCTCAGCCTTACAGGAAAGGGAATAAAATAAGCGGGGGGTCTCGGGACTCGAGCTCTGCCTGTTGTACCGACGTGGCAGAAAGCCTTGTCGCGAGCCCGGGGCGCGCGGCGCCGCGCGTCACCCGCACGCGTGAGCCCTCGGGCGCTCCGTGCAGGCGGCTCCCGCTCGCGGCTGGCGGAAAGGATGGGATGGCTTTTGAAGAATGCTGACACTCGAGTCAGGAAAACCACTTATTTTCTCTCTGCTTAACTGTTATTGTTTGCATACGTGAATACAGATGATACAGTGAGTACAGTCTATAACTGACGTTAAACCTGAAGTTTCTGGTGAAAAATAACCTGGTATTTCCCCGCTTTTATCCGACGCATCCCCTTTCCCCTCTGAGTGACTCCTGCACCAGCCGTGGTTCTGCCTGACCCGGTGCGACGGGGGCGCGCGGAGCCGCGAGCCTGGAGCGCCGGCCCGAAGGGCAGCGCGGGGGGACCCGTCCTGGCGCCACCGGGGCCCGTGTCCCCTGCGGGGGCTCCTCAGCCTGCGCTGCCGAGGCCGCCCTGGCCAGAACTCGCTCACGGGCCTTGCTCGCCATAGGCCTCACCTTAAATCTTGTTATCTTCACTTTCTTTAAAATCGCCGTTCCTCCCCACGGTGAAAAGTGAAGTAGGAAAAGCTTGCACTTTCCTAGTGAAAGTAGGAAAAGCTATACCAAATAGCAGTTGGAAAAAGCAAAACAGAGATCCTTTAATTAAAACTTTAATAAAGCTTATTATTTGCACAGTATGGCATTCAGGGCACTCTAAGTTGTAATGGCATTTCTAAACTTTTGTGTCCATCCATCCTCAATCACGTTAAACCTGTTCTGCTCTATCGCTCATTGAATCTTCAGAGACCTACAAGTAAGTTTAAAATACTCTAAAAATCTGGAAA
>VZSV01000102.1:1264070-1284295 GCA_013398735.1 Nothocercus julius
GCTCTTGAAAGCACTGTCTCATTTAAGATTTTTTTTTTTGCCCGAGCCTTAACTGAAGATTCTTTTAAAAAAAAGCAAACAAACAAACAAAAAAAAAAAAAACAAAAAAACTTTGCTTTAATTAGTATGGGGAGCCTCTTTTTAGGTACAGGTAGTGACTTTAGACTAACTCTTTAGAGCAGTTTAAAGTTAATGGTGGAATAACAGCAGCTGTCAGAAACATGCCTGAGCTAGCTTTAAACTAGTCAATTCAAGAGCAAATAGCAGTGTAATCTCAGCAGCATGAAGTCTCAGTGCTTATTCAGCTTTTCCCGGTCTCTTGTGTGTGCTATGGTTATGCTATTAGCCTGTTCCTAAAAGGCAATACATAATGAATGCTTGAAACAAGTGGGCAGAAGCATCACCCATTGACTGGGGAAATGCAGAGGAGGGAAATAGGATGTTTTAGAACATATGAGCCAAGTACAGCATTTAAGCCAATCACTGATGGTAATGAGCTTAGTTTTTTATTTTTGTGCTCGCTTACAAATGGGGTGATAAGGCTACCTGCGTGAAACAAGGCTAGTAGAAATTTGATGAAGGCTAAGATTTATTACAGATTTGCACTAGGGATTTCCTTGGCAATCAAGTTATGGCAGAGTAAAATAGTTGACTTTGTAAGACTGGGAAGGATAAAGGAAAGCAAAACCATGAGACTTTTCCAGGATGCTTAAAGTAAAAATAGAAGATAATGCATTATAATGGACTTAAAGCCAGGGAATACTTTAAGATGAATCACAAAGATGAACCTACTGGTGGTGTTTTGAATGGAATAGGGCAGAATTTGAATTAGGTGGCCAGAGAAGAAGATTTTGCAACATTCAAGGTTCAGAGTGAAGTGGTCTCAGCCTTGAGACAGACCACTATTAGTGGAGAGGAAACATCAGGTTCTGGAAAAGTGCAGGAAAAGCAGAAAGTTGGATGAAATTATATTAGTCAACAGATATGACTATAACAAAAGCAAAACAAACTGTGATCTCAGATCCTGTCCATTATGGTAGACATCAGGATAGAAAGGTCAGAGGAAAGATTTGCAACTTCATTTGGTAAAGCTTAAAAGTTATTACAAGAAGTTGTTGTTCTTTGTTTTGCAGTGAGGTTGTATTTAGTAACATAAGGAGGAAGGAGACAAATCTCAAGCTAGTTTTGTTTAACTTTTTTTTTTCCATATAAATGTTATTGTAATACGCTTAAGACCTTCCAGGACATTTTTGTTGTGTTAATAATATACTTCTTGAGCTGTTGAAGGCATGAGAGCAAAGAAAAACAGAACACACCGAAGGCTATTACTAATATCACCATGTTATATTCTCTGGAGTGTTTTAACATGGTAATATTGGGTCCAGAGCTATACCAAACCACCTGGAGTTTGTGTTTCTCCATCTGAGGGCCATCAGCTCATTAGTGGCTTGTAGAAGTATTTCATTACTCACATCCCTGCCATACTTTTTCAGTGTGTTGGGAATGGGAAGGCTGTCTTGCTTTCTGACACAGTATATCGAGTCATGACTAAAAAGATTTTTCTACTGTGGGGATGCTGGAAGAAGGGGGATGACTGAAAGTCTTTTATAGATTTGTACATACACAACTACATATATTAAAAAAGCATGTGTGCATGTTTTTGTATAGATTTTTAAATAGATTGAGTATAGAGTGCCTACACTAGATGTGCTTATGCTACAGGGAAGGAAGAAATAAATGTACTGTTATTAACCTTTGAAAAGATGAAGCAAGGCAGGTCAACCTGGAGCAAACTGTTTGCAGTCTTAATCTCATGGCCTTTATGGAGATGCACACACACAGGAAACCGGTAACTGCCCTTCCACTACAGGTTGTAGGAGCTGTAGGAATGTGAATATACTCATCATTAAGAGGGGACTTCCATGGGTAGTGTTTTAGTAGGAATGATGGGCTCCAAACTTGAGAAAAACTGGGTACAGATCTGGCCAGCATGTCTGAGTTGTGTGGCTATTTGTGGAACCTTTCTATCCAATATGAAGGTGTGCAGCTTTGCATGAGGACACTAATTCTTGCTCCTAATCCCTTTTAATCCAGCAACAGAGGCTCAGGTGACCTTGATGACAGAGCAGAAAATGTCCCCTGCCAGTAGGGCAGCTAGGGTTTTGCTGAGTTTAGCCAGGACAAATTGTATGTGTCTCTGATGAAGTCATTGCTGCACAGTCTTCAGTTTGCAGAGTCAATGAGACTACAACTATATCCTTTCCTTTGTAGAAGGAAAGGACAGAATTCTTAAATGTGTGCAACCTATCCTTTCCTCCTGACATCTGCACAGACATCTGGATTAGCAGCTGTATGGTTTAAGGCATTCAAACAAAATCTGAAAGATATTTTTGAATTGGAGTGCAAATTCTTCCTGAACAAGGATTGGCACTTCCTCTATTTGGTCTTGCTATACTTTACAGATCTGTTCTGTGTTGACATTCAATAATTAGTTTTTTTTTTTTTTTTTTGAATTAAAGCTTACTTCTGGATTATTAGAGAAATATTTGGGAACATGCATTTTTCTACTTTCTGAAATCCTCCAATATGCTTTTTCCCCTCTCTTGGCCCATTGGGTGAGGTAGCTGGTAACTGGTAAATGAATCTCTTGAATTTATTTGAGGGGGGGGAATGCAAGCTGCAACATCTGCAATCTCTCAGAGAAGAGGATTGTGATGGCTTTTTTGTTTGTTTGACTGTCTGTGTGTTTGCTTTTACTGATTTTTCTAGAGCCTGGCAAAGTGGAAAGGATATTGTGAAACAGCTTGGTCCCAATTCATTACTGGTCTTACTGAGGGGGGATTTAAAATGACTTTTTAAATGTAAGGTAGTGTCTACTTAGATTGGGCAAGGTTTGCATATGAAGAACTTGTGGTCTGTGGTCCATGTACAGATATGCACATAAGCTGAAAGTGGGGAAAAGAGTGACTATGGAGAGGCAGATAGATGAAAGTCAGTAAAACTTCTTTTCCTCAAAGCAATTAGAGGGAGTTGAGTGGAAGGGGTAAAGGGAAGATTATGGCTTGTACTGGAGAGGAAGGACACAACTTAAGAATTTATGTTTTCAGAAGTTTATGCTCGTGCTCATTTTGTCTCTGTGTTATGAATAAAAGCAGGATCAACTGATGCTATTTTGATAGAAAAAGATATAGATGAGAAAGCCTGGGGGGAGAAGGGGAAACTCATTTGCTCTACAACAGAAAAGCAAAAATAACAAAACGCAGCTGGAGCAGGTGGGCCCAGCTCCCTTCCTCTAGACCCTCAGCCTTACAGGAAAGGGAATAAAATAAGCGGGGGGTCTCGGGACTCGAGCTCTGCCTGTTGTACCGACGTGGCAGAAAGCCTTGTCGCGAGCCCGGGGCGCGCGGCGCCGCGCGTCACCCGCACGCGTGAGCCCTCGGGCGCTCCGTGCAGGCGGCTCCCGCTCGCGGCTGGCGGAAAGGATGGGATGGCTTTTGAAGAATGCTGACACTCGAGTCAGGAAAACCACTTATTTTCTCTCTGCTTAACTGTTATTGTTTGCATACGTGAATACAGATGATACAGTGAGTACAGTCTATAACTGACGTTAAACCTGAAGTTTCTGGTGAAAAATAACCTGGTATTTCCCCGCTTTTATCCGACGCATCCCCTTTCCCCTCTGAGTGACTCCTGCACCAGCCGTGGTTCTGCCTGACCCGGTGCGACGGGGGCGCGCGGAGCCGCGAGCCTGGAGCGCCGGCCCGAAGGGCAGCGCGGGGGGACCCGTCCTGGCGCCACCGGGGCCCGTGTCCCCTGCGGGGGCTCCTCAGCCTGCGCTGCCGAGGCCGCCCTGGCCAGAACTCGCTCACGGGCCTTGCTCGCCATAGGCCTCACCTTAAATCTTGTTATCTTCACTTTCTTTAAAATCGCCGTTCCTCCCCACGGTGAAAAGTGAAGTAGGAAAAGCTTGCACTTTCCTAGTGAAAGTAGGAAAAGCTATACCAAATAGCAGTTGGAAAAAGCAAAACAGAGATCCTTTAATTAAAACTTTAATAAAGCTTATTATTTGCACAGTATGGCATTCAGGGCACTCTAAGTTGTAATGGCATTTCTAAACTTTTGTGTCCATCCATCCTCAATCACGTTAAACCTGTTCTGCTCTATCGCTCATTGAATCTTCAGAGACCTACAAGTAAGTTTAAAATACTCTAAAAATCTGGAAAAAAAACAGATGTAGTTGTTTTGCAAGTGAAACTTTGTTATGGGTCACCAGGCTCAATTTGATGCTCAGTCAGTCTGAGGTTTATTTCCTCGTATGGGGTGACATAGGGTTAGGGGTAGAAAGCCCATCCAGACTGAGAGCCCTGTAGGACCAAGAGACATTGATCACTATGAATCCCTCCTGATATGCCTATGCCATCTCACTGTCTTATGGAGAACCTTTGTATTTAAAATACTAATCAAAAGGTACAGGGCAGCTTTTTCCCTTTTTCTTCCAGAGACTTAGGGAGTAAAGAGCATAATTATTTCTTATGATTCCCTCTAAAATCCAAGATGAATTTTTTTTTTTTCCTTGTGAACTGAAGTTTAATGGTTTGTAGGGCTACTGAGAGTGGTGCCCGTGTTTATTGGAAGTCTTCAGAGCTTCAAGGGTTCTTGGTTCAAAAAGGGCTTTTGTTATCTGGTGGATGGGAGTATATCAAGTGTATAGGGTCCAGCCTTTTGTGTAATTTTTTTTTTTTTAAATGCCATGTAGAAAGGGATTTTCATGGCTGGGCAAAGTGGTTTTTGCCAGAACCTTTTCTCATCCAAATAGAGCTGGCAAATAGCCAGAAATGTGCTGGTTTTCCCTTGGTTGTGAATTTTAATTTCCAGCCAGCCCTTTTTAAACACTTGCTCACCCTGCCTTCTCCCCTCCCTGCTGCTTGAGCAGGGTGACAAGGGGCCTGGAGGTAACGGCTCCGGCTTGTCCGCCGGTCCTGGCCCTCGGGCGGGTGGTGCGGAGCGGCTCTCCCTGTGCTGGCCTTGCTGCTGTGCTGGCGAGGTGGTGGCACCTGCCTTGCCCACAACTTTTCCAGGCTACTCTGCAATTAAAGGAGGAGAAAAAAAAAAAAAAAGGCAGCCTAGATGTGTTTCCAAAATATTTTCACCCTGCCCCACCCCGATCCTACTTTTCAACACCTACTGTTGTTATAGCCCTTGTGTTAAAGCTGTACCACTGACTGTCTCTTCGAAGTGAGGCTCTTTTATAGGAGTGAGTTTGACTTATGTTGTGCATCATAATTGACTTCAGAGTAAATATTAAGTTTTATATTAAGAAATCATTTGGTTCTCAGAATATGTATGAGGAATAGGCAAGAGTCGTTTGTCAAATATTCCTTAATAAAGGAGAAGTACTTAACGCCGACGTCCCCGGCGCTGTACTGTAAACGCCTGCGTGCATTTCTGCCTGCTCCTTTAAAGGGCTCCAGCATTGTCTCGGGCTCCCCTGGAAATGCAGTACGGATTCGGATCACATCTCGGTTGCCATGGCAACAGCAGCCTTTCCCATAATGAGCTGCATCATCTGAACTGATGTCACAGCATCATGCAGCAGGTCACACAAGGCACCTCCTAGGATTGCATCCTACAGATGTGCCGTAAACATCAAAAGAGAATGATTTGAGCAGGACATGGTAAGTGCTCGATGCTCTGCTGCTCTTAATTGCACTGTTATTTCCCTAATTTATATAACGTTTTCCTAATATGAGAATGTGTGGGCTTTGCCTTGTGAGAATTCTTTTGGAGAAAGATGCTGCATGCCTAAATATTATTTTTCAGACAGACAGGCTAAGACAAAGGCCTACAGAGAAGACCCGGAGTCTGAATATTGAGAGTTGCCTCTGTATTTGTGAATGATATCTTCAGGATTTTAAGAGAATATATTTAAATTTCACATACCAATTGAAGCTGCTGGAGTCAGATTTGCTTAAATGGGAAAATAGCCATTTTCAATTTTAATGCTGTAAAGGTATCTTGTTCCTTTTCCTTCTTATTTGAGTATTGCTAGTGTGTGCAGCTCTTCTTTAAACCTATTAAATCTCAATAGCATGAATATAAGTTATTTTCTTCCAATGAGCTTCCAGAATGTTGTGGTACACAATACTTTACAAACCAATGCTGAATAAGCAACTGGCACAGTATTGATTTAAAATATGGCTTAATACAATTTTATTTCAATCTTATATTTTTAAAAAACAAAGCAAATCACAGATATAACAGTCAAATGGAAAAAAAAAAAATCCAATTCTAAGGTATTTTTGAAAGTCTAGTGCCTTTTATCTGTTCTACTGTGTCATTCTCTCCATGTGTTTTTTAATAGTCTGTAATGTGGATTTAATGGTTTTCAGATCTATCTTTTACTGGTACAAAAACACTTTTTTCCTTCCCTGCTGCAATTGCAGTAAAAGGTGTAGCCAAAGATTCACGCATTAGGAGGGTTTTTTCTTTTTATAATAGCTGAATAAATAAGAATAATTATTCATATTCTCTCCCTCCACTGTGACAAGATATGTAATGTGGGGTCTTTTCAATCTACCAAGTGGGTGAAAACGTCAAGTCTGCAAATGTTAAGCAACTCTTTAGTGCAATATGTTTATTTTGTATTAAGGTCTTGCTTCTAGAGGCCATGCTGATTTTGCTTCACTTTCAGTTAATCCTGCTGAATGATATATAACACTGCTAATGGTTTGGCTCTGCATGCTTAAAAGAGCCAGTGTTTCAGTTGTTTGCTGTTCAGAGGAAAGAAAAAGACCGGACACATGTCATCTTAATTGATCAAGATGTCCACTAGGAATTAGGGAGTGGTCTCGGGCTCCGTTCTCCATGTGTAGTTTAGACGGGAAAAGTGCAGCAAGAAGAAATAGCAACCACTAATCTTGTGATGTTTATATTTATTGCAGCTTTTAGTCCCTGATACTTGATAAAAGTAGTAAATGTAAATATATCTGGTTGCCCTTCATAGGGATGGCACAATGGTCCCATCTGGCACAAGCTAGAAGGGAGTGCCTATATTTTAATTAGACAGGCTGTACTGCTGTTTTCATCACGGCCTGGGCATTCTTTTCTTACTGCAAAGCATAAAGCAAATAAAGGAAATGCACGCTGGAACGATGTGTTGCTCCACGTATGTTCTCCATGATGCATTTCACAGCAGAGAAGCAGCGATTTCCAGCACTTCCTGTGCTGCGCTGGGGCCAGCTCGGAAGGTACGAGCTGGCGGAAGGGAGGGACGGCCGCGCGCACGGCTGCTCTCTGCCCGGGGGCACAACTGCACAGGTGAAGAGAGGTGGCAAAAAGAGCTTGTCCCGGCCACCTTGGGGACCGTCAGGGAATGATTAATAAGAGGCGAGTGTAAGACACACTTAGATGAGAAATTGTACTATTAGATATCAACAACTAATTTTGTTAGACTTTGCATATGATCTGGTAACACTAGAACTGCTCAGGCAAGACTTCGGAATGAAGAGACATGGATTTGGAAAAAACAGGAACTTTTGTCAGTGCTTGCAGATGAATGGTTTGCTATGAAGTCTCTGGTACAGAAGATCTTTTGACTCTTCTAATAATGAACAGAAATTCTTGTTTCATTTTTTTCAAGCTCCTGCTTCTCTTCCCCCTCTCCACCTCTCTGAGGATTGTTTGCCCTGGGAAACACCCACGAATGATGGAGCTGCGATGACACTGTTGTTTTCTTGGGGAGCATTGCAGCTAATCCTGATCTCAGCTGAATGCCTTAATTAGAGAATACTTTGTTTGCTTTTCTGTGGGCCCAAGGGTTTTTGAGGTGTGTATGGCAGAACAGGGAAGGGCATGGAGTGATGAAGAAGGTCTTGCTATGGAAATTAAGCCTGATTGCCTTAAAGCCTAACTGAAATTAGAAACTCCTACAGATGTGCTGCCATTTTAGTTGTAGTTAAGGCACTTAAAACGATTGTCTGAAAGAGCTTTCCTAGCTTTGAATACCATGTGGTTCTTCCAGTTTTGTTCGCCTGCTGGTTTTGTTTGTTGTTCCTGAAGGAAATACATTTTTGGAAATATATGTATTCTTCCCTGAACCAGCTCATTTTGGAACACAGTTCTGAAGTTGATAAATTCTGCTTGTATCTGCATATGAAGAGAGGCTAGAGGTCTTCTGTATGTGCTGTCTCATGCCGAGGTGTAGCTAGAGCGTGCTAGTGAACTGGCAGGATTTACCTCTTTAATCCTTCTTTTGCTAAAGAGTTTTCCTGTATCATTAGCTAAATAGCTTGTCTGTAGCTTAGTACAGAGAGTAGGAAAAAGCAGATGCTTGATTCCTCCCAGAACAGCTGGGATATGAATGATAAAACTATTAAAAACTGACTCCTGCAGTGGAAGTTGATTAATTTCAACACTTTCTAGGGTATGTGGGTGTGTTCTTGGATGGTGTGTGGTGTTTTTTAACATACAGTAAGGCAATCTACTGAGGTGGTTTCAGATCAGGTCCTCTGTGGAAGCGAGGAAGCCTTCTTTAGATGTAAAGGTTTAGATGACTTGAGGGAACAGTGAGCTTCTCTAGGATGGGTATGGGTGCAGAGCAGCGTGTCTATGTTTTTTGGCTGTGGCTGGTCTGGCATGGATGGCTCTACCTCCAGGAACTCATCCCTGGGAAGTGAAGCCGAAGAGCCCTTTTCATCCTGAGTGTTCAGGCACTGCTTAGAATCAGTAGCTTTTTGAAATGCTAGCAAAACTTTCTCCTCAAAAGAGAGCAGGGGGAGAAAAATATGCTATGTCTTGGTTGTGACTTCCATAGGAGGATGAGAGTGAACTATCATGTAAGAAAAGTTGAAAAAAAATGTGTGTTTGTTTTGTTTTAACACTTTCATTAGGTACTACATGCTAATGAGTACAGGCAAAGGTACAGTTGGTCAGAATATTTGAAATGCCAGACTTGTCTTTAAAAAAAAAAAATGGGTTTACATGTATTAAAGGGTACTATTTAGATGCTAAACTTCTGATTTTTATTGCAAATGTGGCCCAGAATGAAGTGCCTATCTGCTAATGAGATGTTGTATAGGTATTGCTGGGATAAAATTAATAATACATGAATGTAAAGCTGACTTTAAGGGATCATCCTGCTACTAAATTATGTCTGAATATTAAAATTATTGTGGAGGGGAAGAAATACTGCCTTCTGTTTTGCTCTTTTGTGCAGATTGCATTTAATAACAGACTCTAAAATGCTTTCCACCTTCTGGGACAGCAGATAAGAAATAGACATCCAACAAAGCAGACTAGCTCCAAGGGAAAAAGGCTGAATAAGTAACCCTTATCATGAGTAGTGTGGGCTGGGCCAGGCCTTTCCTGTCATGAAGAGAAAGCTTCTCCATCCCAGTTCAGCTTTCTGCCTTTTGGTCTGAGGGACACTTTAGACTGCCACTCTGCAGTGAGAGAGAGCAGGACTTATGGTGGGTAGCTGGAAGCAGCAGTAGGTGGCCAATTTTATCTGACATCCTTGTCTTGACCCAGAATTATCTTAAAGCAATAGTCCTTCTGGGCTTGGTTGCTTGGAGCTTTATCACATGGAGATGAGACCTCAGCTATGTTCCTAATCGTGAAAAGCTTCCGTCATGGACGTTTTCGGTTTTGTCAAACCTTAAAGGTTCCCTGTCACTTGCTAGTCGAACAGGCATGTGTACTGCTTATTCGTACAAAGTCTGTGGAGTGTCTTCTGCTTTCTCGTATCCAGTTTTGTATTTAGTGTTTTTGGTTGCCTTTTAGAAACATCTAAAACCCCTTCAAATCTAGCTGGTCGGACCTACAAGTGTGCAATATAAATCCATTCAATCCATGATGTGGTTTTTCATTATGTCCCTATCTTGTGGCCTAAGTATAGGTTTCAAATATGCAGACCCTTCAGTACCTTGACTCCCAGCAAGGCTGACTCAGCTTTTCATCCCTCCAAGGTCAAAAAATGCAGCTCTGCACTTCTGAGCATGTGACACTTTAGGTCAAGATGTTTAAAGCCAGAAATTCTCTCTGCTGTGTCCGAACTTGCAAGGCACGGCTCCGTAACAGCCTTGCCTTGGCAGGCTGGGTCAAGACAGCCCCCACCTGCCTCTTGTAGAGGGTTCAGTCCCTTTGCCCGTTGAAGCGTGACCATGCTGGTGATGAAATGTTTTCTAAGGGACCTGTAAACACAAATTAAGTACCCTCCAGCCTGTGGCGCAGTCCCTGGGTCCTCTGGACAGTACTGGTCTCAAAGCAGCATGGATCCTGTGAATTGTAATGCTGCTTTCACCGACAGAACTAGAGGAAACGGCCACAAACTGAAACACCAAAAGTTCCACAGGAACTTAAGGAAAAATTTCTTGACCGTGAGGGTAACAGAGCACTGGCACAGGCTGCCCAAGGAGGTTGTGGAGTCTCCTTCTCTGGAGACCTTCAAGACCCGCTTGGATGCAGTCCTGAGCCACCTGCTGTAGGTGACCCTGTGTGTGCAGGGGGGTTGGACTAGATGATCTCTAGAGGTCCCTTCCAATGTTAAGCATTCTATGATTCTATGATTCTATGATTTTTCTTACCCTTCCTGACTAAAGGGTTTCTAGAGCTGTTGAGAGCAAGCAGGGCAAGCTCTTGGCTCCGCAGGGCAGTGCCCTGTTAAACGGGGAGAAGCAGCAGAAGAGGCAGTGTGAGGGGGAAGAACAGGGCCCTCCCAGAGGCAGTCAGACTTGTGCGCAGCAGACAGCAAAGGCCCGACCCTGCATCCTGAGGGTGCATCAAGTCAAGCAGCTATTTTCTTGTAGGCACTCTATTAAATGTAGAACCAAAATAGCTATCTCTTGGCAATGTTATCTTCAGGAAAGGGGTCTCACCTGATACATAGTGGCTTCTATGAGGAGGCAGCTAGGAAATGTTAGAGCTACTATGATAGTGTCTTGTGGGAGCTGACACAGTCAATGTCTTTTTTTTTAACATTAGGAAAGTCATTAGGAAAGTCTTAACTTTTAGGTGAGGAAGCACTTAGCTGAAATAACTAGTTCTGTAACGGAAATAACTAGTTTTACTGTAAATCAATTACTTGTATGTGCTGCTTTAAGCACTGCCTGGTACTAGTTGCCTTAGCAGTTGGACATTGTCATAGTTTCAGGATTAGGATGCAAACATGAAGTTGTTCAGGGAGCTGTCAGTGAGTAATATTGATTGTACAGCAGCGTAGTGTGCAAGTAAAATAAAGGCCTGTATTTGAATATAAAGCAAGTTCTGTTCATGTTTCTCTCTGCTGTGGTTCTCTGGTGTTTCTTTTTTGCTGTGTCATTTCCGGTGTGTTCTCCTCTGGACTGAGAGCTTTTAGTCAGGTCTGTCCTTAATCTTCAAGGGCATCCCACCCAACTTCTGTGACTCCATCTTGCACTCTACATCAGACTTGCATTTATTGTTCCTAGCTCCTTCTCGGTTCCATCACATACTGACTGCCTCTGTATTATTCACTTCCAGCCTTTTCTACCTGAATATTTTTCCCATAACTGCTGTCTTTTACCAAGTTGTCATTCTCTTCTCATTTAAATCCCCTGGGGGGTGGATGGCAGGGGGGAATAAAAATTGCATTTCTTCTGGGTAGTTGTTAAAAAGTAGCTTTTGAAATAAGTAATATACAGAAAGCTTGTGGGATTCTGAAGTAGTTAAAAATAACACAATTTGATTTTTCTACTAAATTTTGATTGGATCTTCTAGTGCTAGGGGCTGTACACTCAAATAGCAAACAATGGTTTTCCTAAGTAGACTGCATCAATTTACAGTTTCAACTTAAATGGTGAAAACCTTGTTTTAGCAATTTCTAGATGGGGAGATTATATGCCAGAGGATGAGTTACTTTCCCAAGTCTTCTGGAAAACATTTGACAGGGATAGGGGGAGAAGCTATTTTTCTTATTTCTGATACGGAATTTTAAAGAAAAAAATCAGTTCTGTCTTTTTCCTTTATTCTTTAACAGGTCGATTTGTTGGAGCCTTTTTTAAAGCATGATACTTGAGTTGGAGATGGGACTCTCTTTGGTTTTGTCTTGAGTAGGAGAGGTCACTGGAGATGCTCAAAAGTTCTAAAGGATTTAAAGGCAAAAAAGTGCTGTCACTCTAAATTACTATCCATCTCCATGATGAGACTGGGGACGTTCTCTGATCCTAAAGAGGAGGACCTGCTTGTTGGCCTATCTGGGTAAATCTTGAGCTTAGCTGCTTAAAATCAAATAAATCAACCCTGTTTGAGCAGGGGAGTTGGACTAGATGATCTCTAGGGATCCTTTCCAACCTCAGCTGTTCTGTGACTGTGTGAAATAAAACACCCATTAGGAAGCTGGAGCTTTAGCCACTTTGCAACAAAAAGGCGGGTTCTGTGCACTTAGTTTTCAAAAACTTGTTGTTCTACAAGTTTTTACAATGTTTTGAAAAATTTGTTTTATAAGTTTAAAAAAAGAAACTTTGATAAGTGCTTGTCCTTTGTTTGACAGATTGTTCTGACAGAATATTCACTGCCAAGGGAGTTCATAGTAATTGGCAAAATACCTTTTAAAAAAGAGTTGAAAACCACCAAAATAACTGTGTAGTGGAATACCAAGCTCACTAGGTAGGAAGCTGGAAAGAAAAGATAAATGTCTGATTTGAATTACAGAGTATAACCTGGGCTGCTTCAGCTGAGCCCACTAAAAGTTAATGTTGGACAGGTGATTTGTGTTTGCACTCATGTCTTTTCCATCGACAGTCAGATGTTTGCCAGATGTTTGGTATGAGGTGATAGAATTTGTCTAAGTGGGACTTTTGTCTACAAAGAAAGTTGCCTAAAGAAAAAGTTCATGCTTGTGCAGTGAGTAAAAACTAGTAAGAAAGGTCATCATTATAGTCAAGTTAGAGAGCTGTGCAAGATTCTTTAAAAGATATTGCAAGAGAGCTTCAAAAAAAAAAAAAGTAACAGTAATGATAAAATCAATGTGAGACTTCATGTGAACAGCTGAAGTATTGAGGACTGTGCTTCAAAGCTGAGTGCTACTGAGGAAAAAAACCTGAATCTACTAAGAATGTTTTTGAATAAGGGCATCTTTCAAAGCTGTTGGGTGGCTGCTTACAGTTTTTAGGTATGCTAGATCATGTTTAGAAGTAGTTAGTCCTGCTGAGGAGGCAAATTCTCTGGCCAAGACAATTCTGTGCTGACATTATGTATCCTTGCACAGCTAGTCTCTTAAATGGGCCAGGATTTTGTTAGAACGATAAATCAGATCAATTGGAAGAGGCTGTTCGCTGTCAGGTTTCAGCATGTCCAGTGTGTGTTGCTACAACAGTGACACAGCAGATATAAGAGCTGCCATTTTAAGGGGCAGTTTAGTTAAATAATGCAGCCTATATTTTTATGGGATGTCAGTGTGTCCTCTAGTCTTGTTCCTTTTCAAAACTTCCTCTTAGTGTTGAGCTATGTCATTAACAATAACATTCCGGTTGGTGTTTTTCTGATCTTATGCATTGACAATTTGGGGAGGAAATAAGAGGACTTTCAGTTTTCATGATACTGAAGAAGGTGGAGTTTGAGGATGCCTTGTGCATGACGTAGGAACAGGGAATACAAGCTTCAGAAAGAGTTTTTTGTTTAGAAGAAAATAATTTTAACCCTCAGTGCTTAACATCTGTTTTCAGTGTAACAGTATTTTTAGAGTAACCCTTTAACTGAAATGAGATTTGATTGTTTTACAGTGAATTATTCAGTTTAATTGTTGAAAGTTTAACTGATGAAAGTTTTTTTTATTATTCCATGTGTTCAGTTTCATTATGAGTTCTAATCAGATTGGAACTTCAGTTGCTGCTCCCAGCAATATTTCCTTTTCTAACACCAGTCATTTTTGTCAATCAGAATGCCTTTCTCAGGTCTGTTCCCTATTTTCCTTGGACAATGTAGAGAAAGATGTTTGTCAGCATGCTGTGGGCCTGAATGGGTGCTTAATATAGAACAGTAGCACTAGATTAATATCTGGGTAAAGATTTTTCATGGGCTCTTTCCTATAGTTGCCATAAAAATATACTAGAATTGGTGCCAGCTTTCCTGCATTTGAATCTCAGTATAAGATGATGTATATGATGTGAGTTGGTTAGAAAAATAAGGTACAAGGGAAAAGGTAGCTTTGAGCAGCAACATGGAGTATGGGAGTCTAGGACACCTGGAGGCTGCTCCCAGCTCTGATGTTGTATCCTTGCAAATCACTTCTGAATGTGTGCTGCTGTTCATCTGCAAAGCAGGTGTGGTGATACTCGTCCCCTCAAAGCGCCTTACATATCTTGTGAGTATTCTAGTGATGTCACTTTGTGTGTACCAAGATAATATGGTAGCCAGCGTTAGAAAGCAAGGCCCCTGAGAGCATATTACTGAAGGGCACGAAGGCACAGGTGCTGGAAGTTTAATATAAATGCTAAAGGAAGAAAATCAATTTTGGGGATTTTTCTCCTGCGATAAAGGATTGCACAGTAGAACTTTTCCAAATGTATAGGAATCGTGTGTGGTTTTTTGTTTTTGGCACCACAGAATTAGCAGGTACTGTATGCCAAACTTTCAAGACTGCTTAACTGAGGACTTCATCTTAATTCTGCAATTAAGTCAGAAAAGACCAAGCGGGTATCTCTACTGGCTGAGTCTGAGCAACCTCTATATAGGCACAGAGGTATCAACACCTGGTTTGCACAGTTCAAGGCCATATGCGCAGATCATTCTTATAAAATGGTTATTCCTTTTCAGGAAAGCAGGGAGATGCCTGGTTCTCAAGGTCTCCTTTCCAAAGTAAGAGCTGGATGATAATTTATGTACAGAAGAGTTTTCTTGGAAATTGATTTATTAAAATTATCATCTTTATGAAAGGCTTTTCTAGTCTGGGTTATTTTTGGTCAGAGCAAAAAACCCAAAATAGATCATGACTGATGTATATATGTTAACCTGTGATGAGACGCACATCTTCTCAGGGTATCTGTTGTAAGTTAAGCAGAACTCTGGAGCTGTCCATTCAGTCCTGGTAAATATTTACATGAACTGGAAGAGCTGTACTGGTGAAGTGAACTGAAGATTGTTGAGTTTCCATTCATGTGCCTGTAGGTGCAGAAAGAGGAATGTAGCGAGAGAGGCCCCTCCAGTGTGGTCAAGAGTAAAAGCTTCTCTACAATCAGCCTGTATCTTTTTAAGCTCCTTGCATCATGTAGAGTCCCCTTCAGTTTACTCTTCCTTAAGTCATTATCCTGCATGTAGCTTTGTATGAAGCCTAAAACTGTTTCTGGAAATCTAATGTTGCTTCTAGAAGGTAAATAAAGCAAGATAGTATGCTTTACTCAGCGCCTTAACTTAGTATTAATGTGTTTGAATCCTAGGAGCACTTTTTTTGGTGTGCTCTCTTGAATGGCTTTAGGTGGGTTCTCCTCAGCTAAAGCTCCAAAACTGAAGAATACCTTAGGATTTTTAACCCCACAAAGGTTCAGATTCTGGTTGTCAGTTAACTAATCAAATGAATAGAAGGAAAATGTGGTTCTAGAGAATGTTGTTTTTGTTGCTGTTGTCTCCACTGGGGAGAGTAGAGGATGTAGAGAGACTCAGCTTTTGAGTTTGCAGTGGTGTCTTCCTGCCTCTCCATCCAGCCTAAAAATTCCATGTGTTGAAGGTGAAAGAACAAAGGAATCTGGTTGTTTCTTTGTTATCAAACACATCAGCGGCCTGTATTGCACTTGGTGCTAACACAATACAAATAATTTCCTTTCCTCAAGGAAGGAAAACTACTAATATCTAATCTTGGCTATGAGAGCATTTGGGTGGGGAAGGAATTTATGTCTAATACTTGCTTGAATAGCTCATCAAGCATATGGGCCAGGAACATTAAGTTTCTCTCTGAGAAATAAATACAGACCATACTGAAATGCAGCGGTGTCCAGGGGCACTGGGTTTTGCTCTGCTTAGAGCAGGACTGTGATGATCACCCGTGTTTTAACTTGTGTATAGGGGCAGCAATTTAATTCTCCCTTCCTCTGGTAGGACTTTCTCTGCTGCACCTATTCCAGGTCCACACTGGAACCTGCCTCAGGAGGGGGTCCGTGAAGCACTCAGTGCAGGCCTCATTTCTGCTGATTTCTTCTTGTGCTTCACTTTTAATGGAAGTAAAAACTTGCAGGTCTGATCCAAGGCTTGCTGGAGGCATTGGTAAGCACTACACATGGTATCTTGCCATATTGTGTGAGGTTTTTTGGCTTTTTTTTTTTTTTTTTTTTTTTTGTGCTGAAGGAAAGCAACGGCAGAATCCCTGAAAGCCACAGGATGTTTGAAGCACGCCTCACTTATGGTTTGCGTGTTTGAAAGGGGCTGCGTGGCCAGAAAGGTTTGGGAATCATCTTGTCCTACCAAACCGAGAACATGCTAATCACGTGGCCTGCGAAGACTAGGCTGCTGCTGTGGTACTCTGGAGTGCTAGAGCAGTTCCTTGTGTGCCAAAAAGCTTATTAAGACATTAGATGTGATGATAGTATGCAGGTGAGCTTTATTTTTTCCCTAAGTAGCTAACACAAATTCTTTGCCTTTCAGAGAATAGATAAGAATCTTAAGAAGTTTGAAATATTTATCCTGGCAACAATTTTGAAATACGGTATTAAATTTTAGAGGCACAGAGAAGCCAACAATTTTAGGAGTGCTTCAAGAGCTTGAGATATGTGACTTTATTTTTAGAAGGCTAAGTAACTTTTCAGTAGAGTTGTTTTTAAGGAATGGAGTAGATGGCTGGGTTTGAGTTCATGGAGGCTTTTTTTTTGCCTTTTACTTGAAGAATTTCAAATAATCTCAGAATAAAAGGTCCTTGTACAGAAGGGTTCACAGGTTGTGAGTTTTTTTTTTTTTTTTTAATTAAAGCATGATAGGAAACTTAAATGTGGTGGTTATTTATGAAGCCCTAGGGAAATGAAGTATTTAATGACAGAGCAGGGGCAGCAGTGATAAAGGAGATAAGCACTAAAAGCATTAGTGTCAAGAGCCACAAGTCCATCTACTCACGTAGTTCAAGTGCATTTTGGATGTGCCAGTTGAAGGTACAGTAAATGCCAGTGTTTTTGCTGGACTGTAAAAGCAAATAAGATAAATGCTAGGCTATGATCTATTTTGGTATTAGTGCTAATAGTGCCATGGTGGTGGTTAACCTTGTTAGGAGGGTAGACTGAGGATGCGAGGCAGTGCATGGGCATGAAAGTCCCAAATATCTCCTCCTCTACCCCAAAACACGCTGTGCCTTTAGTGTTAGAGCACAGCTCAGTGAAGTGTACTGTGCTGGTAGGTATAGAGAGTTGTCCGCTCTTGTGACTTCTCATGGCCCTGCTAGGTCCATCAAGTCTTGACTGTTTGGAGGTATACTTCTTCATGAAGTTGGCTTCTGTAATTTTAAAATTTGTGGAGGTAGGTACCCTGAGCACAAGAGACCTTTCCTCTTTTCAGAGATGCTGGGTATTTCAATCTGCTAAATCAATCTGATTTGACATATATTTCAAAAGGCCCATGAGAAAGTTGCACTTTATGTACAGGAAATGGTCAAACTTTGAGGGTCCAAGTAACAAGAACTAATTGCTGAAATGAGTGGAAAGAAGAGATTTTTTTGATAGTGATCATGGCTGAAACACTGCATAAATTTTTTTTTTCCTCATTAATGTAGGAGGGAGGGGATAAAATGTTTCCCCTCTGAGAAATGTCCTTTACAGGCTGTGTCTTGGAGAGCCTTGCTGTGTAGCTTTGCATTTTCCAGTGGTTACCAAAAAGCTATCTTAATGTCTCGTGCCACTGGGCACAAGGTGATGGGGAGAGAATGTGGAACATCCATTTAGAATGCTCAGACAGGACAGGGCACCTTGGAGGAGAGAATGTATCCTGCATGTGCTTGTGACTAAGGGAGTCCTGATGAGTAAGAAGATGCAGGGGAATAATAAATAGCAATACCTAAAGCATACAACTTAGAATAATTTGTGCTAATTGTGAATAAATTGTCATTTCATCAAGATTTGGGCAAGCAGGTCAAGAGATGATCAGACTAGCGAAAGTTTTGACACTGAAGAGCATGCACACAGGCTAACACACTACAGGCCCTTGCAGCAACTCTCTGCTGCAGAGAACTGAAGGTAATATGCTACTTTTTGAATTGGGAATGATATAACCACAGAATTACCAGGATGGTGAGGGTTAAAGCTTGGAGAAAACATTAGAAGTGAAACAGAGCAGGAGGCAAAAGCATTTGGCATGAGCGAGCTCAAATAAGGGGGGGGAGGGGGAAAATTGGATTTCTACAGGCTGAATGGGATTTGTGTGGGCTGGAACAAGCTGAGGGAGGACGAGATAACAGCCAATGCAACCAGGCCACGTGTTAACTGCTGCTTAAAGACTCCACAGACTCCTCCTTACGTTAGACTCGTGTCAAAGTAGCACAGACATTTCAAACTCCTCTGTGTCCATCTAATGGGTATGATGCACTCTTTCCAGCTGTATCAGGAATAAATCTAAGATGATGTTTAAAGAGTAATATGCAACAAAATATATCTAATGGCATTATCCAGTATGGTTACAGCATGCTGAAAATGAATCAGCAGCAATTCAAGAGCATAACAATACACTTCAGCTAAGCAAGCTCATTTTTTAAATCCCTGAGGACTCTGCAGGATGTTTTAATGGTTCTTTTGTGATGTGGATATTTCCTCGGTTAAAAACTGGACTAACTAGGTTCATTTTACATAACTTAGTAAGGAGCCTTCATACGGTAATGATTTTGGGTCACTGCTAAGCTAGACCAGATGTGGATGAATGGCTTAACAGGGAAATGCTGTGTATCCTATTACAAAGCTTTTTAGCCGTATATACATATCCTCTTGGCAGTAGGCTTGCAATTAATGACTTAGGCTGTAATACATGGTTACATTTGGGGGGGAAAACAAAACAAAACACAATAGTTATACCAAATTCCCAATAATCTTTGGGATACTTTGAAGCTACATATTGACAAAATAGATGGGGCCATTGGTAAGTAGGAATGAGTTAATTGAGCCATCATTGCCACACAAAAGGAGACTGCAATATCTTTGTTGGTATAGTGGCTAGCAAAGGACTGTACTGAAATCATAAACTGAATCTTTTCTCTGTGAAAAGAAAAAATTGTAGTCTGTTTGCTAAATGAAAGAACTTCCTAAAATAACAGCTGTAGTTGGTAAGATAGAGGTTTCTTCTGAGAAGACATTGACTTGCAGAGATGCAAAAAAAATCACTTTTTGCTCTCTGCAATATAAAATATTGAAGTATGTAGTAACATTTTTTCATGTCAATGTTAATATAATTTAAATTTGAAACAGTGATTTGGGTATATAAGCTCAAGAGTAATACAGTTGGTTGCATTTGTTGTACATAGTCCTCTGTTCTTCATATAGACTTGTACTCCTTTGATTAGAAAGGTGTTTTGCAGTCAGAGGATATGTACGTGAACCCTATCACAGTGATGGACCCTCCACTAAGTGTTACGATGTTGCTCAATTACTGAATCGCCTATTGCATGTATTTGTTCCACGTTTTTGTCTGCACTTCAATGCCTTTGATATGAAGGAATAAAACTTATGTAAATAGATACCCAAATTTTAATTATTCCCTTATTTCCATATCTACACAATCTTTATTTATTTAGAAGTAGTTCTGTGACCTGTGTATTCTAAAACAATAAGCTTGTGCCGTATTTATTCTCGCATCAGATCGCATAGAGAGGGATCTCATATCATGTGTGCTTGTGAATTTAAAATATAAAACAAAAAAGCTAAGTACTTTCACTGGCTTTGTAGATCTTGCATGCTAAATGTGAAGAATAGGCTATTTGTCTCTGCAAAATTGCATCACACTTCAGCTGAAAACAAGTTTTTCACACAATTTACTGTATTATCTTCTGAAAATCCTTCCAGTGTGGAACTCCCTTTAATCAGTACTGACATTGCATCACTTGATATGAATTTGTTTCTGCGGACTATTAGATCCATTATAACAACACTTCAGACTGAGCTGCTTAAATCCAAATGCAGGAAAAGTTACCTAAAACAAGATCTTTAAAAGAGTAACTGGAGACAGAAATTTTAAAATTCTGGCACAAACGACGTTGTGTGTAATTGAGGTGAACAATTCAGTATGTTTGTGTCTGGAGCATGGAGGTAAGGCATACA